>BSUD01000001.1:66747761-66895281 GCA_033239045.1 Fagopyrum esculentum | reverse complement strand
TTTTTTTTTTTTTTTTTTAAATTTCCTACGTAAAGGGTACTCTTCTGAAGTTGTCAGGTTGTTTTGTTAACAAATGGTTTGTTCCTTGATTGACTTTATTGATAATGTGAAATATATTTTCACAATACTATGTTCAAATTTGATTTGTATTTCTCCATATATGATAATTGGTAGAACATATTAAAAGGAAACTTGAATGGATGTTAAATTTAGCATTTTTCTCACGAGCTAGTTATACTGGTTTTGGGTCCATTCTGATTCATAAGGATTATTTGGGAGGATTATAATCCCACAATAATCCACAATCCAAGATCATGGGGTTGAAAAAATACCAACTTACCTCCCTAAATTTAATCTTCCCACAATGATTCCCACAATAACCACTTCACCAACCCAACCATTACTTGTCAAAACGAGGATGATGACATTAATCTCTATTTCGGTAGTTATTTTGTTTTTTTCGTTTGGTTAATGTAGTTTGTTGTCATCTTCTGGCACTTATTTATATAAATGGTAATGTATTATCATGTTGTGTTTAGTCCAAATTATTTCCCCAAACATATCGAACAAATGAATATATATGTTAAAAGGAAAGTAAATGGGCTTGCTTGATGGTTGGAGTTGTGGGTGTCAACCGTACAGCAATATTCTTAGAGAACTCACAACAATACTTGGTTTGCACTAATGCTATCAAATAATTTATTTAGAAATTGTGAATAATTATCATGTTGTGTTTAGTCCAAATTATTTCCCCAGACATATCGAACAAATGAATATATATGATAAAGGAAAGTAAATGGGCTTGCTTGATGGTTGGAGTTGTGGGTGCCAACCGTACAACAATATTCTTAGAGAACTCACAACGATACATGGTTTGCAATAATGCTCTATCAAATAATTTATTTAGAAATTATGAATAATTTATAATTTTTTTGAAGTTATGGTGCATGCTGATCCACAAGGAGTTGTGAATACATTATTATATCTAGATGCTTGTAATTATTATAAAGTATGAATTGGATTGATCTTATTATAAATTATATCACAAACCTGATAAGGTATATATGTTGATGAACCTGATACATTATTATGTGTTGTCACCTTTGTCTTCTAGTAGAAGGCCAAAGATTACATGATAAATCATATCGAAGGACAAACCTGAAGCAGGCCTCTTGTGGAAAAGCCAGAATTTACATTCATCCACTTTCTTGCATGATAGTATGTGAGAATATGTCGATACCAAAGGAGCTTAATCAGGTCATGAGGTTTAGAGAAGGTTCAGTTCTAGGGAAGAAGACTATCTTGAAGAGTGATCATTTTCCGGGTTGCCAAAACAAACGCTTGTCTCCCCAAATTGAAGGGGCTCCCAATTACCGTCAGGTTTGCTTCTCTATCTTGCTGTTTTTGTCCGCTCATTTACAAAAATATTGAACTTGGATATGATGCATGTGCTAAGAGTTACATTCATGAACTTCTTTTAAAAGACCATAAAGGTGTTATTCTGACTAGTTTATCTGTTGTTTTGATATCACAAGTTGAATATAATCGAAGGGATATAATATTACAAAGCGATTACATAACAGGATTTTGAGGATCATTATATTACCCTATACATATGTAATTTCGGAGATGACTCACTAGAAAGTGGAGATTTTCTGACCGTTCATTCTTTTAAGAGCCAAAAGGATCACTTATAAAAATGAAGTTGTTTCTTGTTCGCCCCACAAAACATCCAAATGGTAGTTAGAGAAAGAGATTATTGTTTATAGCATTTTCCACCAAACCCAGAAAAGACAATACTCATTGCTTCCACAATATGAGTTTCAAGCTCCCTCTATACTTCATAATTTTATACTAATTGAAAAAAGAACCTTTTCTTTTCTTCCCAAATAAGCCAAGAAAACTGTTTGATTAGAAGATTTTGCCTGTGCAAGAGAAATACCATTACTTACTTCGTTTGGTATAAAAGGAGCTTCTAAGGTGAATTTTCAATTAATAATATAAAACATAGAGTGGAGCTTGCAATTCATTCGGGCTTTTTAATTAAATCATTGCTTGCTTCAGATAGTTCTCCTTTGGATATGTGTTGTTAAATTCAGAGGATCTGACAGAAAGGGGAATAACAAGTGATTCCAAAAAGTGAATATCAATAATTATAAGCTGAGGACCTGACGGTTTAAAGTGAGGTTTTTAACTTTGACAATGATTTTGGGATGAAGTAGTGTTAAAGTGGTTCAATTAGTTCCGTAATTTTTTTGTAAAAAATTGTCTTCAACTGCAACATTTGAAGATGCTATTCACGTCTACATTACCCATAAGTCATAACTGCATATCCTAATTGCCAATAGGCCGACACACTCCGTGTTCATGGAGTTGCAATTCCAACAACTGATGGAATTCTAAATGTTCTGAAGCATGTCGGGGCTCGATCTGATGGTACAGGAACACATGTGCTTTGGATAAGTCTTCGCGAGGAGCCGGTAAGATGTGGAGTTTGCAATATCAACTAATTTTCTCTTTCCTCCTGTTGTAGTTACAACATTTTTTTTTCCTTGGAGTGAATGTTCCTTGCTTCCACTGAATAGTTTGGCGGATATCTTGTTTTCTTCCTTCCAGATGCTATACGTTATTTTTTATTTTCTGTATGTACGATTGAAGGGGAGCTTTGTTCATGTGTATTACTTATTTTACTTTGCAATGTTAACAGGTGATGAAATTGTTTTTTTTTTAATTTCCGCGAAGAGAGAATTTAGGTTAACTCAGAGTCTGAGAGGAGATGTTGTTTAGTCTAAATCTCAAGTAGGCTCCAAACAAAAAATTCGTTTGACCAGCAAATGCTTCTTTTGTGTGTGGCAGAATCATGTCCAGATTACTAGGATTGATTCTTTCCATTACCAATTTATCCTTTATTTCTGTTGATCCATATGCTGATCAATAAATGAAGGGTTTTTGGGGTTTATACGTATTGTCTGATGGTGCATACATACTTCTTTGGTTGTAACTTTTCAGAAGAATCAAAGGTAGAATAAAAATTGGGCCCGTGTCATAGAAGAGTCAGAACCTATATATATGATTTGGTTATCGCTTTTTTACTGAATTTTTTTTGTGTTGTCCTGTCACCATGTGTATGTACATGTTTGTCTGTCATTGACTGTTCTTCCTTCTATGGGATTTGTCCATGTTTATGTATGTTCTTCTCAATTCTCCCCTCCACGAGCATGACAATATAAATTTCTGTCATTAGTAGGTAACAAGAATTGATATCAATCAGATTATTAATTCTAGTATCTCTTCTTTGTTCTTTCTTTTTCCAAAATTTACTGGTTCTAATGTTATTAATGATGATGCATTTGCTAAAGGAATTATTTCACAAACTCTTAAGGTTTATAATAATTTATATGCTGTTTATTGGTGATAGGTGGTGTATATCAATGGGCGACCCTTTGTGTTACGCGATGTAGAAAGTCCCTTCTCAAATCTTGAATATACGGTATGTTTCTAAATCAGAAACATTATAAAAATCTATATGTTATTAATTGATTTCCATCTTTTGTTTCCTTATGGCGATGAAGTGGAAAAATGATGTAAACCCTTAAGGAGTACACAGTTAACTAACAGATCGCCGTTGTAATCATCTTATATTTTAACACTTTTACTCGAGATGAAGGGGGTCATATCTTCCATCTAGATTTTTATTGTCCTTTTTGATAATGGTCATGTTTGCTTGGGCTGTTCATCAGTCCAAACCCAACCCGAAATCAAACGTTCAAATATGTTGTACCGAAGACTCACGCTAATCTTTAGGGTCAGGGTCGGTCCAAACCCTGTTGGATCTAATTGCGGTTCTATTTTCTTCGAAAGTAAATAATTTAATTATGTAATATTAAAATATAAATATATAATCAAAAGCACTAACCGAAAGTTCAGGTTTCCAACTTTCGATACTAATAACAAATTTCATAATCCAAAGTAATAAAGAAACTGATACAGAGAAATATCATAAACAAAACTTTTTTTTTAATAAATAACTTTGATCTGAACGGCCCTAACACAACACGAAACTCCAAATATCCTTGGATCAAGGACCAACCCCGAGCGGTCCGGGTCGGTCCAAAATTCGGTCCGGACATGAATTTGAAATGCTCTTATGGTTGCATTGAAAGTTCTACCTAATGGAAGCACCTTGTTGTGCTTTATATTGAAAAAGGCCGTGGGATTTTGTGTGTGGATTGACATGCGCATCACGTAGTGAGTCATATTTTAATTACTTGTTACTTTTTTTGACACCATTTATTTTACTGGTTCCCTGGGTTTTATTCTTTGGAATTCTGTGGATTGGCATGCACATCACGTAGTGAGTCATATTTTATTTACTTATTACTGTTTGGGCATCACTTGTGGCTTCCTGGGTTTTGTTCTTTGGAAAATTTGTCTAACCTTCTTTGTAATATGTGACTTCTGTTCCATAATCGATGATTCTCATTTTTAAGACGCAAGTCTTCCGTTACAAAAAGAAGATAATTTATTCTGCCGAATAAATAATTGCTTGATTACTTTGTCATATCTTGTTGTCTTGTCTGCTAGTGCCTGGGTTCTTTCTTTACTGTATCAGTTAAGTATGACATATACTAGTAATCCAGGGAATCAGCAGGGCCAGAGTTGAGGAAATGGAATCTCGGCTGAAAGAGGATATCTTGGTGGAAGCAGCAAGGTTTCAAGATTATATATACTCTTTTATTCACGTTTTCTCATATATCATAATCTTCAAGATTTGTTTGCATAATATAAATTGTCTTCTATCTGAGTTGACAGATATGGGAACAAGATCCTTGTCACCGATGAACTTCCAACTGGCCAAATGGTGGATCAGTGGGAACCAGTTACACGTGATTCTATCAAGACACCGCTGGAGGTGCTTCCTAGAAGCTCGATGGTTTCTGTATCATAAATCCATGCGATTTGCAATCCTTAATGGTGCTTATGATATTTCAATTGGTAGGTGTATGAAGAGCTGAAAGTGGAGGGGTACCTTGTGGACTATGAGCGTGTACCTGTAACAGATGAGAAATCACCAAAAGAGTTGGATTTTGATATCCTGGTTCCTTCCTAAACTCTTATAATTAGTGCTTATATTCAACCTTATGATGGGTTCTACTTACAAACAATGGTTTGCTTTTACAACAATTTTTTTCTTGCTTTTCATTCATGTGTTCCCCTTGTGTTTGGATCTCTGTTTACCAAAGTTTCATTCAAACACAATTTTTTTGATCCTATGGAAATACAGTAGCTGTTGTTGACCCAAGCAAAGGTACAGTAATTACACAACCAAAAGATATCTTATAAGAAAATTCAGCAAAGAGAATTTTTTGAGGACAATAGACCCTAAGTCACATAACTTTATAATGTAGTATCAGTGATATATCTTGAACTTAACAAAAAACTCCTTTATATTTAGATTGTATTATGGAGATTGTCACTTTAAATGCTCTATTAGAGAAAAAGTTGCAAGTTGCAACAGGGTAAAAGTGGATTCTTTGATGTTGTTTGAAGTATGCAATCGTGCTTTTGATACTAGCTGTATCTGTGTTGTGCTTAACCTTGAGTTTTTTTTTAAATTGATAATGTCTTTTTTTCTTGTCTAGTGGAGTGTGAGACAACTAGATATTTCTGTTGCCTAACTACAAAATCGTGTACTTTTTTCAGGTTGATAAAATATCACAAGTTGACATAGAGACAGATATAATCTTCAATTGTCAAATGGGGCGTGGACGGACTACCACTGGGATGGTGATTGCCACTTTGATTTACTACAACAGGATAGGAGCTTCCGGTAAAGCTTGAACTTATGTTGCAGCATCTTTTTGTGCATCTAATTTACCCCCCACCCCCACCCCACCCCCCGAAATTTCTGCTGACAAGATTTTTACAGCCTTACAACTGCCATGGAGAAATGATCCTGGTGGTAAATCAGCAATCAATGTTTATTTTTTTCAGTCTAAGCTGAGAAGTTACCGACTAAAGAGTCTCTAATCTTATTGAAAATCTTTTAAAATAATATAAAAATATTTTTTTGAAAGAAATTTAGTGATCATAGAAAATATGATTGTAGCAAGTTGCTGAGGATAGATTTTACGTAAATGTTACTGCTGTCTTCTTCCCAGTTATAATGTCACTCTAATATAGTATCTGAGAAAAGTTAATTAATGCTGTCGTTGCCTACCTTCATATCTAGCTGGCTAGTAATAAATGATAAATTATCTGCTACTGCTATTCTGGTGAACTTGGAGTTTCTTTGGGAATGCTTTTGAATCGTTCCATATTGCCAATTTATGCAGATTGTTTGCTGGTTTAAATTCATTCTTTCTTTTAGAATGGTTGCTGGTTTTCATTATATAGTGGGACATTAGATTGGTTGCTGTTTATTTATTTTTTTCACTAAGCAGTTTTTTTTCATTGTATTTTAATAGACAAGACCAACATATCTATCTAAAATTGTATTCGACAATATGTTTCAATTTAGAGTGCTAAATATAGATTATCCTGATGGGTGTTTATGAGGATAAGTTTAATTGAAGTCTGTTATGATATCCTATGGAGGTGTAAACAATTAGGGTGTGTAATGTAAAACTAGGACTTTGAGTAGTTAAAGCTGTTTGGTTAGCTTTAGGCTTTTGAGTAGTTGATTTTGATAGAGTTTTGTGAAGTATTGAGCTCTGTTGAAAGATCTATTAAGCGCTTGGTATGGGTAGATTTCTATGGTAAATTTACCGAAATGGGCAAATGCTAAAAATTGTTATAATATTTGCAAATTGATCGGAGGGTGTAATGGACCAAAATAATGGAAAGCTATTGACAAAATTCCTAAAGCTATCTTATCGAGCTTTTAAAAATCTCCCAAAAACCTCTCCAATAATCTGCAAAACTCTAATCTCTCCAATAATCTACCCTTACCAAACATAGTTCAGATTTCACTTTTCTGAAAACTATATCAAAATCTACCGAATAACCTCTACGAAACATGCACTTAATAGCTCCTGCATTTTTTTTTGTAGATTTTGTATTAAAATTTTTTTTTAGCTTGAAACTTGCTGGTGATGATAAGGTTGTAGTGAGGAATTTAGAAGCAATTCACCTCGTTGGATGGCACATTAGGTGAACATCAAACTTCAATTGGTTTCCGGTTGTTGGCTCTATAGTGATAGACATGTATACTTCAATGGGTTTCGAGTTGTTGGCTGTACAGTTATCGAGATATATTGAATAAACAAGGCCGTCTTTACCAGACTAGATGTTGCCATTATATTATCATTAGGATTATAAGGGCACGAGTTAGCTATACATGGGCCTCAGGCTAAGTTAATTTTTGTTACATATTTCCTAAAATGTTGTTCACATGGAATGAATACCATTTAGTAATAGAAAAATTGAATGTCAATGTGTGGCTACACATTCATGCCTATGGACGTCGGGCATGATAACCATTATGGTTGAAAATCCGTAGAGATCCAAGTCTAGGAATGTTGAATGCAATCAGTTTGATGGCTCTGGAAAATAGTCTATTTTGCAGTCAAAGTTCGGAACCCTAATGAATCTCTCAAAACTCCTATTTATACTTCCCAAAAAGGATCTTATAAAATAACATTAGAAATTATGGAGAAAACACACCGGTGGGAGGAGGCGGAGGCATGCACACAATTATGCACTTGTGCACCATAAGGTGTGCACGATTGTGCACCAAGGGCCGCATGAGCCCTTCAAGAATGGCACACAAGGAGGCTGACACCAAGACATGCGAGCAAGAGCTCAAAACTTGCATCTCTCTGTCACTTTATTCGTAGATCCCTCATTTCATGTTGGTTCATTTGAAATGCTCCGAGTAACCAACAAATTGCCTGAAAACGCAAACGCGTCGAGTGTTGACATCCATGCTAGGAGTCCTAAAAAAACTAACAACAAAATGCCTTAACATATGACTAATTATGCAAAACTTATTCTAAATGCATGTTCTAGACAACTATAAACTAGATGTTGTCACTCAACGATGGTAAAAAGGAGTCTGAAGACCCAAGTCACTCTGAGCACACCAATCGTTTCAATGTACTCGATTAATGGATTTGCCTAATCAAGAAGAATTCTTCACATGGATGAATCAACATCAACATGAAAATTGTACTAATATTTGATACAAGCTTGTTCGAATTATGGTCTACCAGGGGGTTCACATGGTTCTTGAATGTTGTTGGCTTCCTTGATCCTCCGCTGTTGTCTAATCATTCGCATGGTTAATGAGCATCCTAGGCCATAATAAGACCTTTATCACATCCAATGATGCTTGGGCCCAAGGTAAGGGATTCATGCAAACTGTTTAATAGGTCTGGGTTGAGAGTATTCATGCTACAAAAATGTACCAAGCTGTCACCAAACTTACACATTTAAAGGGGCCATTGCAAGTTTAACTGGAAATGTTGAGTAAATGATAAGTATTTCAAACACGTGCATTATGCGCTTATACTGGTCCAAACAGCAACTGCACACTAATGAACATGTGATTCATATGCAGTCCTAAACGAGGTCTGCTCAAAACTTTATTTACGTTGGACTAAAGGCTCAATGAAGGTATGATTGCTACTTCTTACAAGTTCCAAATAGAAGCGAAGCCTACACCTTGACATCTGAATTGCGGTTCCCACCTCTACAGTGTATTTTTTGTGGAGGAATAGAAGCGATCGAGTTTTTAACAATGCTGATATAGAACCGTATTCTTGTGCCTGTATTTTAATCAAACATGTAAAGGATTGTATTAAGGGATAGAGAGTCTAGGAGATGGAAATGTAGGATTGGATTGGAAGACGGATGTGTAGCACCTAGGGATAACCAGGTGGTATTGTTCTTTTGTTTTTGTTTTTTTCCCCTGCATTTATGAATGAGTGACCCTTTCATTAAACAAACCTCAAATCCTCCTCCTCCTCTGACAACCCACATCAGGCAATAATGGCCTATTTTTATTATCATCTAAGATATTTTGAATTGTTTATAAATCTACAGTGAACCGAATGTGTGTGCACATATAGCACATTACAAGTAACCTGTAACCTCGTTCTGTTTGTATGGCATTTATTCTATATAGGGATCCCGAGGATTGACTCTATTGGTAGAGTGTCTGAAATTAGCTTTAATGTCACGGACCACATTTTGAGTTCAGAGGAGGTGATTCGTAGAGGCGAGTATGCTGTCATTAGAAGTTTGGTCCGTGTTCTAGAGGTATCATTTTTCATATTTCATTTAAGTGATGGCACTTACCAATATGTTGAAATTTACTATTTGTTTACGTCATGTTCATATTATTGCTTGGCTTCCATTTTATTGAGGGGGTAGGGAACTTGCTTGGGTATACCTTATCTCAAGTTGTCTTCATAAATGTCTTCCAGGGTGGCGCAGAAGGCAAAAAACAAGTAGATAAAGTAATTGATAAGTGTGCTTCCATGCAGGTATTATTCATTATATCTTGGATTGTTTTGGGCTTTTTGGATATCTGCACATGTTTGTTCAAACCCCACCATAGTTGGTTAAGCTTGAGGGTAAAGCTTATAAATTTGAGTCGATAGGGGTACCTACTAGGGCAGTGCATCACACAAAGCAAGCTGACACCTGCAAAATTTTCTTTCTATCAATAGCCTTTCTTGACTTTATGTCAGCATCAATTTTCAATTCCTGTAATTCTCCTAAATAATACCATTTCAACATTGCATATGTTATATAAACGCACGATAATCGCATCTTTGTGAACATTTATTATCTAAAACAGCAATTAAAAACTACTACAAACTGCCCTAAAAAAATTACTACGGTGATAATCATAATGAGACCATTTTTATACAATTCCAGCATAACATAATTTCCAGAGGATAAGATGAACATGTTACTTTGGAAAAGGAAATCCTGTAAAAGTCAAAGAAAATTTTTATTTTTTTGAAGTAAAATAAAATTCACATATGATTTTGCCATAACATTATGCCTTTTGTTTCCAACTTTTTTTATTCACTAGGAGAAACAAACATGCTAACCCGAGTTGGAAAGTGTAGGTCAAATTTACTTAGTGACGTACCTTTCGCTTGTTTTTGTTCTGCATCAGTTTGAGTTAAACATTCAGTAACCCAAGAGAGTTTGTGTTAGGAGCTCGAGTAAAATTGCATCGTAACTCACAATAATGTAATAGGTGTCCATGCAAATGCCAATAGTATTACATGATTGCGACATGCTATGTCATATGAACATTTTGTTTGCAGGAATATAAGAAATATCTGTCCTTAGATAGTACATTAAATAATTGCCAATTTCTATGACAATCTTTGACATTTTTGTTGTGTGATTCTCATCACAGAATCTGCGTGAAGCTATTGCTACATATCGAAGTAGTATTTTACGGCAGCCCGATGAGATGAAGCGGGAAACAGCACTTTCATTCTTTGTTGAGTACTTGGAGAGATATTACTTCTTAATATGCTTTGCCGTTTACATCCATACAGAGGGAACATCTTTACATGCTGGATCTTCTCCTCAAAATAGCTTTGCTGATTGGATGAAAGCGAGGCCAGAACTGTATAGTATAATTAGAAGGTAATGCTTAACAAGAAGTCAGGTGATTTCCTGTAGCAGATTAAAATTAATAATCATCTTGCAATGTTCATCTGATTTCTACATGTCAGAGCTGTCCTGTTGTAAAGATGCAGTCAGCTGTAGTAGTGCAGTAGGTAGTCTAAAGGTTGATTCTAACGCAGTGCCAAGCGAAGGTTTCTGAAAGATTTTAACTAAAACGTCAAGAGTTGAATCGGTAAAGCCTTATTAATTATCTACAAAAGCATATGTAGAGCATTGGATGAAGTGTGTTAACTATTGCCTATGGGTTGTATCCAAGGATAAATCTTATGTTTGATATAGTTATACTTCGAATCTCATACTGTAGATAGTGTTCCTATGAAAAAACAATTAATTATGGTGGAGTTGGTTGTCTTGTCCATTCTTTTGGCTGTAGGAGTGAACTTGTTCACTGAGATATTGTGGTTTAGGTGCTCATGGAAATTGCACGTTCTTTCACTCTTCATGATTACATATATTTTGCAGTGCTCTAAAAGACGGTCTAGACGGCCACCGGCCGTCCTGTCTTAGTGCTAGACGGACCTTCTTGGACGGGTTCGGGCACCGGACGGTTTAAGACGGGAATATTTGGGTTTAGACAGTCTGGATGGGTTCAATACGGCTTAGACGGCCTGGACTAGTTCAAAAATTCTAATTTCTAAAATGAGTAAAATCGATTTTCTTCTCAGTCAGGAGCCCGATTCCTCTCATTCCCGATTTCTCCTGGGAGGCTTGGGTACTTGGCGACGGAAAGTAGTCGACGTGAGGACGATGTCCCCGCCGAAGTAGTCAACTGTCTTTCTCATCTCCCTCTCTGAGTTGACTGTTGACATAGTCAATGTCTTGCCTCCCGCCTCCCTCTCTGTGTCTGGAATAGTGAAATCTGAATGTGTGGCACGTGTCTCTATTCCCTAACTATCTATTCTACTTAACTTTTGGGGAAAAATCTGAATGTGTGGCACGTGTCTCATCTCCCTCTCTGTGTCTGGAATAGCCAAAAACGTCTTGTCCGTCTAGAATCCGTCTAGACGGTAGACGGTGCCTCTTCGTCCCGTCTCCATTTTGCGTCTCTTAGAACAGTGATATTTTGTTCATTTGTTAAGTTGTATATTCTCATTACACTTAACTTCTGTCAGGTTGCTCAGGAGAGACCCAATGGGTGCACTTGGATATCAAAGTGAAAAACCATCTCTAATGAAGATGGCAGAATCTGCAAATGGCCGTCCTTCTGAGATTGGCGTGGTTGCAGCTATGAGAAGTGGACAAGTTCTTGGGCGTCAGACAGTTTTAAAAAATGACCATTGTCCAGGTTGTCAAAATGTAGCATTGCCAGAGAGGGTAGAAGGTGCCCCTAATTTTAGAGAAGTTCCCGGGTTTCCTGTTTATGGCGTTGCCAATCCAACAATTGATGGCATTCGATCTGTTATTCAGAGAGTTGGCGGCTCCTCTTGTGGTCGACCAGTTCTTTGGCACAATATGAGAGAGGAACCTGTTATCTACATCAATGGAAAGCCATTTGTACTTCGTGAAGTTGAAAGGCCCTATAAAAACATGTTGGAATATACTGTAAGTTTCGATTGTAGAAAAAAACTTTGTACTGTTCGTGTTTGATTTATGTAGCTACAAGAGCTGCTTATTTTCTTCTATCCTTGGTTTTAAAGCTGTTTAATTACCTGCTTTTTCAGAATGATTGTTAGGTACGGTCTCAAAGATTAATTTCATCCTTTGCCATAACATTTTTTCTTCTCTTTCCCCTATCCTTTTTTTGTGACTTTTGAATCAGTTACCCCTTCCAATATTCTGTACTTCTTAAATTGTCTCAATTTTTTTTTTTTCAATAGGCACTATTGGATTCCAAATATTTTACAAAGAAATTTGACTAATTTGGCTGCAAATATCACTTTGTGGCGGAGTTTGTTTTTATGAAGTTGCAGCCTTAATTTTTACAAGATGATGATTAACCTTCAACTTCTTAGGCCGTCTAGCATGTTGATACATAGAAAAACAAAAAAAGAAAGAACATTTTGGGTAAAAACATTAATGTTATGCTTTTGAAAGATGCTATCTTTTACCGTAAAGTGTTATTGTATATTCATCACGAAGCTAGTATATCTTCTCATTCCGTTTACTGTTTTATGTCAGTAGTATGACTTTGATGCAATTGTGGATTTAGGGAATTGATCGTGAGAGAGTTGAGGGAATGGAGTCCAGATTAAAGGAAGACATTTTACGTGAAGCAAAGCATTTTGGAGGTGCTATTATGGTTATTCATGAAACTGATGATGGAGAAATATTTGATGCTTGGGAACATGTGCATCCCGGGTCAATTCAGACACCACTAGAAGTTTTCAAGTGCCTGGAGGGTGAGGGCTTTGCCATTAAGTATGCTCGTGTTCCAATCACTGACGGAAAAGCTCCCAAAAGTTCTGATTTCGATACTATAGCAACAAATATTGCTTCGGCTTCTAAGGATACTGCTTTTGTGTTCAATTGTCAAGTAAGTTTTGACTATATGAGAAATAGTAGTCCTAGTCATCTAATAATTGTTTAAAAATTGTTCCAGAATTTAACAAGTACGCAGGCTCGTTTTTTCTTTCAGAAAAAATACATTTTTACAGAAAATAGATATTTTTAATTTGTTTGATATTTTAAATTTAATAGATTAATTGGTTGAATAATTGGTATCGTTCGTTCTTAATTTTTTATTCTCTGATTGTTGTATAATGATGTCGATTGATCTTAAATTGAAAACAAAATTATCCATTTATTGCTTCAAGTTATTATTGGTTATTTGTAACATAATTGTGTTCTATGTTTATTTTCATATATAATAGAAAGTAAACGAAAATATAAATATAGTGGCCAAGTAATATACCAAAAAGAAGAAAAGTCCACCAAATTGTGACGTCGGATTATATTCAGGCAATTCATTCAATTATAAATATAGAATTTTCAAATTGATTTATATTCTAAAAAGGGTGATTATCTTGATTTAAACATATAATCATTGAACAAA
Organism: Fagopyrum esculentum; assembly: GCA_033239045.1. Taxonomy (NCBI): domain Eukaryota; kingdom Viridiplantae; phylum Streptophyta; class Magnoliopsida; order Caryophyllales; family Polygonaceae; genus Fagopyrum; species Fagopyrum esculentum. The sequence continues at coordinate 66,881,630 of BSUD01000001.1, read as the reverse complement.
AGATAGTATTGTAGATATTGTGTTATATGTTTCTTTTCATATGCGATACAAAGTAAATAAAAAATATAAATATAGTGGCCAAATAAATGTACCGAAAAAGAAAATCCACCAAATTGTGATTTATGTAAATAAACATAAGCTCAACATATAAGGCGTCCTACATCATGCATTTATTGCTTCAAAAAGCTAAAATTATAGTGTAGTAAGCTAAGAACATTACTAAATTAAACCTGCGCTTTGGGAAATTTGTAAAATTTCTGTCACAAAATATTTTGATTTTCAGATATTTGCATTAATAGAACATACTTTATTAATTTATAGAATGGTAAATCCTGTGATTCACAATGCTTCTACCTATTATCGAGATGAGTACAGCTTGGAGGGAGTTTGTGAAAACGGAGTCCTGCGTGACTCTTGTTTTAGTCTTGGTCTTGGCCTTTTGTATTTGATATCTAAGTTTTAGTTGGTTGGAATGTTTGTAACTAGCAGCTCGTAAAGTATGCATATCCATCTCGTTATTTTTATTCTCATCATAGATTTTCGTTCAATCTGTGAAGTTGGGAAGTGAAAATATTCTGCTAGGATACCATCAAGTCATTGGGCCATTCTCCTTTCACAATCTTGTCTTCTATAAGACTCGATTCATCCTTCATAAGATTTTTGAATTGCTAATTTGAGTACATATTTTCCTTTTCTTCAGATGGGTAGAGGCAGAACAACAACTGGTACTGTAATAGCCTGCCTCCTGAAAGTCAGAATAGATCATGGAAAACCCATTAGAATCTTGCAGGAAAACGAGAACATGTACATCGATGAGCTTGACAGAGGCTCCTCAAGTGATGAAGATAATACAGAAAGTGAGGTGTCTCTTGCATCTGATGTCTATGACAAGGGACGATTGAAAAAGAAAAGTCATTCTTTTGGGATTGATGATATCTTATTGTTATGGAAAATAACTCGATTGTTTGACAATGGTGTTGAATGTCGGGAGGCCTTGGATGCCATCATTGACAGGTGTTCTGCTCTACAGAACATTCGTGAGGCTGTGTTGCAATACAGAAAATTGTTTAATCAACATCACGCTGAGGCTAGAGTTAGAAGGGTTGCACTAAACCGTGGTGCTGAGTACTTAGAAAGATATTTTCGTTTGATTGCATTTGCAGCATATCTTGGAAATGAAGCATTTGATGGATTTTGTGGTCAAGGAGAGAGTAGGATTAGTTTTAAGAGCTGGTTGCAGCAAAGACCTGAAGTTCAAGCAATGAAATGGAGCATAAGGCTTAGGCCAGGACGTTTATTTACCGTGCCAGTAATGCTTCTCTTATTACTTGTAGCATCTTTGTATTGTCTTATAGCTCGTTGAATGGCATATATTCTATTCTCCCTGATCTATTAACGCCCTTTTTCCCACCCCTTTTCACGTGTGTTCCATTGTATTGCATGTTTTAATTAGTTTGTGGAATTCAGGAAGACTTGAGAGCACCATATGATTGTCAGCAAGGAGACACAGTGATGGAGGCGGTTGTGAGGGCTCGTAATGGATCTGTTCTGGGAAAGGGATCTATATTGAAGATGTATTTCTTTCCTGGTCAGAGAACTTCAAGTGAGATACAGATACACGGGGCACCTCATGTTTACAAGGTTCTAATTTTCAATCCCTACGCATGATTTATCTAGCCTCATGATGGGTCAAGTATGTTAACTCAAAAGATCTTGCCTTTCATCGACATACAATTTTTTATTTTGCCACATTTAATGTTTAAAAAATTACTTTTGTTAATATATGGAACTTTGGAACATATGCTTTTTGTGAGTTGATGAGAATAGATACTGATCGATAGACAATCACCAAACTCTAAGTAGCAATGATTTTTAAAGGTAAGAACACTAATTTTGAGTTGGGGTGCGGTATAATATCCTACCGATGCTTTCCTTCTTCATTTTTGTTTTCAGCTAGAAATTACGATAAACACTATAGTCAAAAGAGATTGTAGAGAAAACTGTATGGATGGAGGCAAACGAGTAAGACTGCTTTTTAATAAGATATGTAGTATGTCATCTTGTGTTTTTCATTTACCAGTCAATTTTTGAAAACTAAAATCATTTTTGAAATGTCATCTTGTGTTTTTCAGTTGCTTGTTTTCTAAATAAAGTTGGTACTGAAGAAACAAAATATTGGTATTGATTTTTCTAACCAGTATGTTGAACCTCTTAACATTTCACACCTAAAACTCAAAGCTCATTATGATGTTCTTTTTAGCTCATAGTGATGTTGAATAGTCATGAATGTAATTGCGCCCTGATTGCCCTATGCAGTCATTATCTACAGATTCTACACACTTCTGAGTAAGACTGCTTTTTAATAAGATATGTAGTATGTCCAAGTTAGGATTTTTATATGTGAAAGATGTAACGAAATAGCAGAACTGCTTTAAGATTGTGTATTATCCATTAGACTTATGGGTAGATTTCTTCCACAATAATATTAATAAATTCTCATAAATTATCGTTCCTTCCAGGTGAATGGATACCCTGTGCACAGTATGGCAACCCCATCCATAACTGGTGCTAAAGAAATGCTAGCTTATTTGCATGCCAAGCAGTCCACAGGCAGAAGCCAAAAAGTGATAGTAACTGATGTTAGAGAGGAGGCTGTGGTTTATATTAATGGCACACCTTTTGTTCTTCGTGAACTTAATAATCCTGTAGATGCGTTGAAACATGTTGGAGTAACTGGTCCAGCGGTTTGTCACTGTTACACATTGTTATACAATAAATCTTGGTAGGAAGTAGGAACCTCTTCCTTACTTATCTCATCAATATGCAGGTAGAGCACTTGGAGGCACGACTGAAAGAAGATATAGTATCAGAAATAAAACGGTCTGGTGGACGAATGCTTTTGCACCGGGAAGAGTATGATCCGACATTGAACCAATCTAACGTTGTTGGTTTTTGGGAGAATATTTCTGAAGATGTTGTGAAGACTCCTGCTGAAGTCTATTCTGTTCTAAAGGATGATGGATATGACGTAGTATACAAAAGAATACCAATGACTAGAGAGAGAGAAGCCCTATCATCTGATGTGGATGCAATTCAGACGTGCAAAGATGAGTAAGGACATTTTTCTCCAACTTTCTTTTGCCAGCATCTTTGGTAGTCCATTTTGTTAGTAAATGTTCCAACTTTCTTTTGCCAGCATCTTTGGAAACAATCAGTCCATTTCTTTATTAATGAAACCGATGTATCTGCTTAGCATTGTTTGGCTAGCTATGAGTAACTATGCCCATAAAAATGTTCTGATGCATGATTAAACTGTGGTATGAGAACTATGTCTAGTGATGACCATTCCAGTTCTTCCTTTTTGACATCATGCTTGCAAGTGCTTTCATTTTTTATGACTATCTATTCTCAAGAATGAGCAGAGTTTCATGTCTAAAGGTTGTAAGGTACTGAGTTGCTGCACCACTGGTTTCTCCTAAATGGAGTGCATCACTCCTCATATATGATCTATCTTTTTATCAGTAACTAGTAGTTCATTTTTTATGTATGCATTTTTGCTGTCTTTACTTTTTTCTTCCTTCAGAGTAGTGATATAAGAGGTTTATGACCTAGCCTTTTCTTCGTTGACTACTCATTTAGCTTGAAAGGCAATGATCAATTGAATAAATAAAACAAATTTGAAAAGTCAATTGTTCGTAATATTTTCACTATGATTTAGAATTTCTTTGAAAGCATTCTTAAAATTTGGGAAAGCGTCCAACTCAACACTCTCTCTGGAGTCTGGAGGTTGATCAAAATGGAAAATCACAGGAAATGGATCTTTTTCTATCTACATGTTAATTGAGAAAACTGAAATCACCATTATTTATTACAGCTCAGCAGGATGCTATCTGTTCGTGTCACACACAGGATTTGGAGGGGTTGCTTATGCCATGGCGATCATGTGTCTAAGGCTTCAAGCAGGAGAGGTCAAATGTGATGTATCAACATCATCTTCGGTTTCAGCATCATATTTAGGTACTTCTGATGAAGCAGCACTTCAACAGGGAGAGTACAGGGACATACTAAGTCTCACGAGGGTTCTTGCACATGGTCCAAAAAGCAAAGAGGTGGTTGATGATATCATAGAGAGGTAAAAATGGTGATATATAGAATTCTATAAGCATTTGTATGAATTCCTTCTAAATTCCATAGTTCTTTATTTTTAATCTTTCTACTAGTAACCATGAGCTACCAATGAGCTGAAGCTTTTAGAGAGATTTGAACCTAGGACACGGATACAGCTAGGATATGGGGCACGGAGACGCGAGGGCATAGGGAACATAGGACACGGATACGGCTAGGATATGACAGTATGAGTTAATGTCATCTTTATTGATCTTGTAAAGGTCATTAGAGAAATGAGCATAAGGGTCACATAGATAACTTAGCCAACGATACGACGGTTGATAAAATTAGATAAAGTTAGTAATATGTGTTCCATAGTTTTTAATTGTTCATCTTTCATTATAGTTACCGTGAGCTGCCATGGACCGAAGCATTCACCAAGAATTAGGTTCTGAAAAACATAGACACATACATGGCTAGGATAAGGCACTGATAGTTTTATATGTTATGGTAAAGAGCTTGTAAATAACATTAGATAATTGTCAATAAGAGTGGAAAAGGAAAGAAAGGACAATTACGGTGATGGACCGTGGCTGCGGAGAGATCGAGATGAATAAACTTTAAGGTTAGATTTCAAGAGGATGGGTACTAGTGATTCAATCTCACCCGTTTCCGATGGTTATCCGTCTACCCGATTGTTAGGCACATGAATACTGAGGCTGAAAATATGACGGTTATGGGTAATTGCCTGCTGGTACGGCTGTGAGGGAATTGGCTAAGCTCAGCTGTGACCTTAACATTAGCATCAAGGCACTAGGCCTCATTTCTAGTTATTGAGAAATATATTTGTAATTTTGTATTAGGCTTTTGCCTTTGGCTCTTAGGAGATTTTTCCTCTGAGATTGGCTCTTGTGGATTTGCTCCCTTGAGTGGCTTAGTGGATTTCTTTTGGTTTCCCTAAGATTGTTGCTATTGTGTGTGTTTAATCAACTTCAAGCTTCAATCTCCAAAACTGGTTACTCCCTGTTGTCAATTCAATATTATTACGAGAGGTGGAGCATCTAGCTATGACCCTAGAGATGCTCTTATCTTTGAGAAACTGCAAGCACCTACTTTCATCAGTTTCATGGCACTTGACAAAGCTATTCACAAGAAAGGAACTCTAAAGGTTAATATACTGAATTATAGCCAGCAGACGAAACCTGTGTTTATAATTCTTGGGGGGTTGGCTTGTGGGAATGTTATCTGTCGTCATGGGTGTATGCTGTTGGCAAAGGACAACCATCAAGAAAACCAAATGCTGGAGCTTTTCAGTCATTCTCCTAGACCGCAAGAATTGATGATTGCAAATTTGCAACAAGCTGATTTTGGAAAGTTGGCTGAGACAAACCTGAGAAGGAAAGAAGCCTACAAAGGAAGCTCGACCAAACTTCAGACTTTTAGTCCTAGCCTTGAGGACAAGGCTTTTTGAAGGGGTCGGTATTGTTAGGCATATGAATAGTGAGGCTGAAAATATATGACAGTTATGGGTAATTGGCAGCTGGCAGGGCTGTGAGGGAATTAGCTAAGGTCACCTGGTATGACCTTAGCATTAGCATCTTTAAATAAGACACGAGGCCTCATTTCTAGTTATCGAGAAATATATTTGTCTTAGGCTTTTGCCTTTGGTTCTTGGGAGATTTCTCCTCTGAGATTGGCTCTTGTGGAGTTGCTCCCTTGAGTGGCTTAGTGGATTCCTTTTGGTTTCCCTAAGATTATTCCTATCGTTTGTGTTTAATCCACTCCTTGTGTGTTTTGTGTTGAGTCCTGATTTGCACTCTATCACCGAAACAAACAAAATTGTGAAAGCTCGAAACATTTGCCTTTTAGTTTCAAACTTAGTTTCAACTTTCGTTCTTTTGGATTTTAAGACATGTAATTATTAATCGTCTGCATGTGTTATCGAGTTACTGTACTATGTTATATTTGTGTTTTAGTTTCCGTAGTGTTATGATTAGTGTTCTAAAATTCGCCGTCTATGGCCTTCTGGAAGGCGGTCGGCCGTCCCGAATTTTGCCTAATCGGCAGGTTCTGGACAAATTTGGATGTGGGACGGGCCCGGGACTGATTTTAGAACAGACTGGACATGCTTGAACGGGCTGTGACGGGCCGAATGGTTGTGGGATGGGCTGGGCTATTTCCAGTTTTATTTTCATTATGGGTCGGTTGATGAAAGTGATACAACCCCATCACCGACTCATTGTCATGGGTACAAACTAGGAGAAATCGATCAAGTATTTTGACTTTTGTAGTTTTATTTGTTTGATTATTTCTTCTTTAAATATAGGGAAGTGTGGGTTTTTCACATTAAAGTGGATTGACCGTGTCTTGATTGGGCACAGTTTGTGTCTTGGGGTGTCTAGTCTGTCTCCCAGTATGTGCGGTTTGTGTCCTGGAGTGTCAGATAAGTAGCCTGAACCGGTGTGTTCTTGAGCTTCCAAGTGTCTCCTCAATCTTTCGAGTGTCCAACATGGGATACGACACTCCGAAGAGGTGTCCGTGCTTCCTAGATTTAACCCTTAAAGTGATCAATTTCATTGCTTTTTTATATTTGTCCACAATGTGATGACTCTAGTTGGGTTTATAATCTGACATAAGCTCTCAAACCTATTAATTGAGTCAGCATGTTCCTCATGTATGGTTCAAATATATCAGAATTGTTCTGTAACACTTAAATTTATTCTGTCTTAGAAAATCTTTAGGTGTCTCATTAAGCATTACTCCTTAATCTATACATTTTTGACATTGGATCTTCCATCGTGATAGGTGTGCTGGTGCTGGACATGTAAGGAATGATATTTTTAACTGCAGTGAGGAGCTGAAGAAGATCCTTGAAGGGGACGAGGAAAAGAAGGCATACCAACTTGATTTGGGGGTGAAGGCATTAAGGTTCGGACAACATCCCTTTGGCTGTAGTTTTACATGGAGGAAATTTGTTGAAAGAGTATCCTTTTTCTTGTTGCAAAGGTCTAATTAAACATGCCCATGTGTGTTTCTTTTTTTGACAAATAAAAATTATAAAATATGTATTAGTTTAAATGTAGTTAATGCCTGCCTTGTCTTAGCACTTATTTGCTCTTGAATCTGCAGGCGGTACTTCTTCCTCATCACATTCAGATCATATCTCTACAGTGCCTCATCGGACAAGATTTCTTTCTCAGAGTGGATGAGGGCGCGACCAGAGCTTGGGCACCTGTGTGCTCATCTGAGAATCGATAAGTAACCTCATCCAGGCGTAAATTTCCGGCAGTAGAGTTGAGTCACTGATGACTTTGCCCTCATCTGTATTGTTATTGTGTAGGAAGAGCATTGACGGGCACTTTCAAGTGGTGTTACTGACCAAACATCATAGGATTTGTAGTATCGGGATAGGGTTTTAATAGTAGAAGTGATGCACGGATTATGGTTAGAGTATATCCAATAGTCCCTGAAGGCTTCAAAAATTGATACACTTACTCGAGGTTTGAGATCTGATCCGAGAGGGTGCGTTATAATGTTTGGTGGAAATACCCAGAAGTTTGGTAAGCTGGTACAAAACTCTGTTGTTTGTCTTGTTAATATGGTACACATGTTGTGTTTGGAGTCCTCTCTGATTTTATGTTATTTATATTTCTTTCAAAGGAAATATAGATATTATTATCATAACATATCAATTCCCGCACCCCAAATACCGATGGAATTAAGCAACATAATCTCTCCAATGTATGAATACGTTTGTATGTAATATAATCACTTGTAAGTAGTAGATCTTGATCCAGTAGATAAGTGGGAGCTCTTGTAGTGTAAGAGCCTTAGATTAGGAGCCTTTGCTGACCTTGTCTGAGCCAGACAGCCGCCCCTGCGGACCCAGAGAGCCGCACCAGTGGCTGGCCGCCCTTGCGCCTCACAGGGTCCGCCCTGCGCCTCTGTGTGGTTGTATCCGCCTTTGTTGACCTTGACTCGTGCTTTGCAGTGACTTCCTTTATAAGCTATCCTTTGCTTCTTGATAAAATCTCTCTCCAGCCTTCTTCTCCCTCACGTTCATCTTCTTCTCTCCTTTCTCTTCCTTGGATCTTCTTGATTTCTTGAGTTTGTGAGTAGAAAGTGAGTAGCTTTGATCTTGGATGATGATGAGCTTGATGCTGAATGTTGTTGCTGACGTGCTGTGACTGTGAGGTGTGATTGTGAGGTGGTGTTGGTGTTGTTCTTCCTTGCTGCTTAGGGTTCTGGTTGTGGTAAGCCATCCTTCCTTTCTTTCTTCTTTGCTCCTTTCTTCCATCTTTGGTTTAAGAATCACAAGCTAGGCTTGTGTTAGATCATTTCTTGGACGATTTGATGTTTATACATGTGTGTATATGTATGTGGTATGTTGTTGTGTGATGGAGAAGTGAAGAGTGTCGAGAGAAGGATCGAAGAGAAGTCGGGATCATCTCATTGTTGTCCAGCCGCCCCTGCGTCTGCCTTTGAGCCACCCCTGCGCCCTGAGTGAGCCGCCCCTGCGCCTTACTGCTGCTAAGCCTTGTGCCCTTGTTTCCGCTGTTGCGTCCAGGGCATACCTAGTTGATATGATTTCTTCTTCCGTTTCCTTTGGCCTTGGCTTAGTTGATGGCTAGGCTTGTATGGATAGGTCGAAAATGTTGAGTTGTATGATGGATATGTGCCTTAGGCACTTGTGTTTATGTTGAGGATATGCCTTAGGCATTTTTGGGCATGTTATGATCTCGAGGTCTAGATTCGAGATATAGGTTGGTTGTGGTTATGGAGACGAGTCTCCTAACCTTTGAAGTATGTGATGATGTGTGCCTTGCTATTGCATGCGTTGATTACTTCCCCAAGGAGAAGTTATGACGTGGTACATGTTACGAGTGTTACAGGATTAGAATGACCATTTATTACTTTAAATGACCCAAGTGTATTATAACGGGTTGTGACCACTTGCCGCCGCCCGCGGGTAGGAGGAGCTGCCCAACCAGTAACACAGGAGGACGAGTGATGATCACCCCATGCAAAACCCTTGTGTTAACGGGGGAAGGGACGAGGTTCTCTAGGCTCCTCGTGTTACAAAATAAGTTGAATTAGTAATGGAATAACGTAATTGAAAATAATAAATGAATGTGTGTGGCATTGCATGTGTGATGTGTGGATATGTGTTTGTGCTATTACTTCAATCTTATTCATTGCTATAGCTAACGGTGTATACCGTTTTGTAGATTATCCGCAGGTTAGGAAGACTACAGAGTGAGATAGACAGGATGACCAGCCGAGGAAATCTGTACATTAGGATGCTCGTGAGATATGGGATTTTGTATCTGATGTTGTGGATGTTGTTTTGTAATTGACTTTGATGTTGTAAAACCCTTTTGATGTATCTTATACAATTTTATGTATTTGGTTTTAATCTATATGTGTCTTGTTGTAATATCCAATGAACTTGTTGTCAGGGTAGGGTCAGAATTCATTGTGAGATCCTAGCCCAATGTGACAATCCGAGTCCCGCGGATTCGGGGTTTACAAAGTTGGTATCAGAGCCTTAGGTCGACAACAATGACACTTGCTATCTGCAATGAAGGTGGAGAAGATAAATAAACAAAACCCGAAAGGGGTCTTGACTTTTGAAAATGTTTTGGTTTTAAAGCGAGTACAGATGTTTTGGGATAGTATGTACAGAAGTCGTCAGCCTTTTGAGGATCTCGACAGTATATATATGTATAAATACCTACTTTGTGCTGATGTGTATGCAATGTAATATTAAGTAATATATATATATATATATATATATATATATATATATATATATATATATATATATATATATATATATATATATATATATTTATATACACACCTATGGCTTATATAAAGTCTTATAAGTTAGGTGTGTATACCCCGCAGATGGCTCGGACTAGAGCAACTTCTGCCATGGGTCGAGCTAGGGGTAGACCACTTCTTCCTCCAAGAGTGATAGGACAGGGGCCAGCTCCCACTGTTGATCCACCAGTGGTGGAAGAGGTTCAGGAGGAGATTGTTGAGAGTGTCGTCCCAAAGACGAGGAGTGGTGGATCCAGGAGGCAACATTCACACCGAGTCCAATCAGATGACTCAGATGGTGTCTCCATGGGTGGAGCAGAGTTTCGTGACTATATCCGATGGGTAGAAGAGGCCGCCAGAGCAGGCAGACGAGCCCCAGATCTACCAGTGCATGAGGGATCATTTGAGAGATCCCAAGGATCCACTCAGGTGCCAGCTATGACGGCACGTGATGCTGAGACTGTTAGAGCTCTATAAGAGTATAGAGGACCTCGACTAGACACTTGGTTGAAGGCGTTTCATCAGCAGGGAGTACCACCCTTCTCGGGGAATATTGGTTTAGAGACGGAGGTTTGAATAGGACATGTGGACTCAACTTTAGAGTCTATTAGATGTCCTGAGTACAGACGGGTAGAGCTAGTTCAGTCTCTATTCCGTGACCTTGCTCACCAGTGGTGGAGGACTGTACGAGCACAATTTACTAGTTATGACCGGATGAGGACTTTGATTAGGGAGCAGTTCTGCCCTGCCTCACCGAGGAGGGAGAAACTTCAAGACTTCGTGGAGGCAGGTTTTAAGGATGTGCCGATTGCAGACGCCATCAACCGCTTCCAGATTGAGTTATCTTTGCTGGGTCCAGCTGCACCTTCTGAGGATCATCATGTGTACTTGTTCTTGCGTAGACTGAGGGAGAGCACACGTTCGTACATGGCGGGATTCCATTGTGAGTCCTTGACAGATTATCAGGATTGGGCCTCTGTTTATGAGCAAGAGAGAGCCAGCCAGAGGAGGACTTCTCAGACGGGACGGTCTGAGAAGAGACAGCGTAACAGACAGACTGGTTCAAGAGCATCTGGATACGGGCGAGGCTAGTCTCAGGGCCGCTCGAGTGGTCCAATATCTGCACAGACGACTGAGAGAGGCCGGTAGTGTTACAACTGCGGGGCATATGGACATTTGAGGACTGAGTGCCCGAGAGCACCATTGACTTGCTTCTCGTGCGGGAAGCCAAGACATAAGGCTACGTTTTGCCGTCGGGGCAAGGCGTCATCACAATAGGGTTCATCCCCTGCGGGTGCAGCAGGAGGTGGGCAAAGACCGCCTCAACACCAGACACAGGGACAACAGAGAGTCCCAGACACACCTGCTACTCAGGGTTCTACTCGAGGACCGAGTAGAGGCAGAGGTAGAGATGCTAGTACCAGTGATGCCCGAGGAGCTCGAGGCTGAGTTTTTGAGCTGAGGAGTGGGGAGGAGCTGCCTGCACCAATTGCTACAGGTACCATTCTGCTTCATGGTTCACTTGTTAAAGTTTTATTTGATACGGGTGCTACGCATTCCTTTATTTCTAATGTATGTGTTGAGCGTCTGATTTTAGCCATTATAGAGGGGGTACCCTTTACTATAGGGTTACCTGATGACAGTAGGGTCAGAGGTACCCATGAGATACGTAGTTGTCCCCTTCGCTTAGGGACTCGTGTGTTGCTTATTGACTTCTTAGTCATGTCATTGATGCATGAAGAAGTCATATTAGGTATGGATTGGATGCGTAGACACTATGCGGTCTTAGATGTATGTTAGCATGAAATATTGTGATATTTTAGGCACGTTTTCTAATCATAATTTGTTCATATTGATAGTCTTTGATTGAGCTTTGTGCATATGTGAGCTAGTATTGCCTATATTGTCGATATGGATGTCTACACGAGTTCTATGTTGATTATAGGTGATTTGGAGCTATTTCCGAACAGAATCGAGCCAAGGAGAGTTGATTTGATGTGTCCATAGATCGAGGACACTTTTTGGAAGCAATTTGGAGTATTAGATTGAGGAATGCACGAATGAAGGCAAAAACCACGTTCTCACCCTAAATTACGGCCGTGGATCTTGAGTCAAAATTTGATGTTCATTCCAGGAGATATTACGGCCGTGGAACTAACCGTAGTAGTTTCCACGCCCCAAATTACGGTCGTGAAAGATTCCACGACCGTGATTCTAGCGAATCTTTTCGCCATGTTTCAAGGCCACGATCATTTGAAGATTGGGCCGGGCCGACACTTTGCCCTGCATTATAAAAAGACGGAAGAAAGGAGATTCCGTCATGCTCGCTTACAATCACCGCATACATCACCGCTTAGGCTTGCTTACAATCATCTTTGCTTACATTTTAGCAACACACAAACCCTCATCTTGGAGGTGTTTTTGGAGATCTCATTGGAGATCAAGGTTCGTAATTGGAGAGTTGCTGTTTGTGATCTTCGCATTTGTGGAAGATCGGAGTTCTTGGAGGATTTTGCAAGAAGATTCCTTTTCTTGTTTAGGTTTGATTTAGAATCGGATTGACAACCCGTTTCTTTTCTTTCCTAAGATTGTGATTGCTTATCTCGTTTTAAATCTTTTGATAAACACTTGTTCTTGACTGTGATTCTGAGATTCATTTGAAGGTTATTGATAGTTCTTGAAAACTCCCATCTTCTATCTTTTAATTCTTGAATTAATATCAATATGACTGTTATTGGCTAAAAACCCTTAACAATTCTAAGGTGAAGGGTTGATAGTTGTGGCTTAGATGATGATAGATCGATCGCAAACAGATTAGACCCTGAGAGTTAGAGAATTGTCGCCGAAAACCCTAAATTACGGGCTGTTCTTGAGTTCCACGACCGTGGAATCTCAAGATCCAACCGTAATTTCCTTAGGTTTACGAGCTTGCTTTTACCTTAATCCAAAGTTAAAGATTTGCTTTAGCTTAGTTTTGACTTGTCTTTTCTAGGTGGTAGTGAAGCCTCAACAACCTCTACCTCGATTGTGAGCCTCAACAACCTCAATCGGATAAGTTAGTCTTGACCTCTAGATTTTAGGTTTGGGTATTTGATACTAATTCTTGTCTTCAGAACCTTTCTATATTGAGCCTCAACAACCTGTATAGGGAGTGTCTTTTAGGCGAGTTACATAGGGTTTTTGGAACCTCAACCGTACGATTACCTTACATTAGTATACCTTTGCATATTTCAACTCTGTCTTTATATCATTAGTATATCTTGAATCTATTGCCATAGCTGGATACTTGGATCTTTAGGATTGTTGTTTTCCCAATAATTTGCAAAGCTCCACATATTTACTTGCTTGATAATCTGCAACTGAGTTCGTTCCACCCAAATCCCTGTGTTCGATACTCTGGAATTCTTGCTAATCTACGCCGATCCGTACACTGCGGGTTCGCTTGCTTGATTCTAGTTTTATAAATATAAAGCTTATTTGCACACACCTCTAGGGGCGAACAATGTAGGTAAGAAAACTGTTACAGTTTCTACCGACATAGGTCCGATAGAGGTCTTCCGAGGTTAGGACCTTGGGAAGACGAGATCGGCTATCATTGATATACAAGCAACAAGGCTGATAGCACAGGGATGTGATGCCTTCTAGTGTTATGCCATAAAGGAAGGAGATAGCCCAACATTGGAGGAGATACTAGTGGTCTGCGAGTTTACACACATGTTTGTAGAGCCGTCAAGTTTACCGCTTCGGAGGAGTGTGGATTTCAGTATCGAGTTGGAGCCTGGTACGAGACCCATCTCGAAGGCCACATTTCGTATGGCGCATCTCGAGATGTTAGAGTTGAAGAAGCAACTCGAGGAGTTGGATGAGAAGGGCTTCATCCGCCCTAGCGTATCCCTGTGGGGAGCACCTGCCCTCTTCGTGCGGAAGAAGGACGGATCGTTGAGATTGTGTATCGACTACAGAGAGCTGAACAAAGTGAGCATCAAGAGCAAGTATCCACTGCCTTGTATTGATGATCTACTTGATCAGCTTCAGGGAGCGACAATGTTCTCCCGGATCGACTTACATTCAGGATATCACCAACTGAGGGTGAGGGAGCAGGACGTGCATAGGACGGCATTTTGTACACGTTATGGACACTACGAGTTTGTAGCGATGCCATTTGAGCTGACGAATGCCCCAACTGTCTTCATGGAGTTGATGAACAATATCTTGATCGACTTCATTGATCAGTTTGTGGTAGTCTTCATTGATAACATTCTGGTATACTCTTGTAGCAGAGAGGAGCATGCCGGTCATTTGAGGACAGTTTTGCAGATTTTGAGGGATAGGGAGCTATATGTCAAGCTCTCTAAGTGCGAGTTCTAGATGTCAGAGGTAGCCTTCTTGGGCCATATTGTCTCCGCCAGTGAGATCATGGTTAATCCGGCGAAGATCGAGTCTTTTGCTACATGGACGACACCGACGAACGTCAATAGCTTTCTTGGGCTAGCCGGTTATTACCGACACTTTGTGGAGGGATTTTCTATGATTGCCCGTCCACTGACGAGTCTACTGAGGAAGACTACCAGATTTGTGTGGTCTGATCAGTGTGCCCAGAGTTTTGATGAGTTGAAGAGGCGTTTGACTTCTGCTCCTGTCTTAGCACAACCAGAGGGTTTTGAGGACTTCGTGGTTTACAGTGATGCATCCAAGCTGTGCTTGAGATGTGTATTGATGCAAAGAGGCAGAGCTATTGCATATGCGTCTCGACAGCTAAAGACGTATGAGGAGAACTACCCGACTCATGATCTGGAGTTGGCAGCGGTAGTTCATGCTTTGAAGATTTGGAGACATTACCTGTATGGTGCCACATGTCAGATCTTCACAAACCATAAGAGTCTGAAGTATATTTTCAGGCAACGGGAATTGAATAACCACCAGCATCGATGGCTCGAGTTGATCAAAGACTTTGACCTTGAGATTTTGTATCATCCAGTGAAGGCGAATGTGGTTGCCGACGCCCTAAGTAGGAAGACACCTCGAGATAAGGTGATTGCCCGATTAAGAGTACCGCCTCAGCTTCAGAGGGATCTAGCTTGGCTAGAGATGGACATCCAGTTTCCTGATGAGGATGCCCAGTTGTTTGCCTTAGACGTTCTACCTGGTCTATTGGACGAGATCCAACAAAAGCAGGAGACCTGCCCGACTCTGACGAGAATTAGGGAGAGAATGTCTCGTGGTGAGGCACCACAATTCTCCATAGGAGTAGATGGGATGATGAGACACTGCGACCGCATCTGTGTACCCGCTGATGCGAAGCTGAAATAGAGGATCTTACAGGAGGCTCACTGTACACCTTAGTTAGTACATCCAGGTACGAGTAAGATATAACATGATGTGAGATGCTCCTATTGGTAGGGAGGGCTGAAGCCCGATGTAGCCAGATTTGTGGCCTAGTGTACTACGTGTCAACAGGTCAAGATAGAGCATTGTAGACCTCGAGGTGAGCTTCATCCACTACCAGTACCGTAGTGGAAGTGGGAGGACGTCTCCATGGACTTTGTGACCGGGTTGAGGCCCAGTAGGAGTTTTGATGCTATTTGGGTTGTAGTTGACAAATTAACGAAGACGGCAAGTTTCATTCCTATCAAAGAGACGTGGCCGGTTAGCAGATTGGCTGAGGAGTACACTAGACAAATAGTGAGACTCCATGGTGTACCAAGGACGACCGTCTCTGATCGAGATGGACGATTTACCTCGAGGTTTTGGCAGCAAATTAAGACTGCTCTAGGGATGAGGCTACACTTCACAACTGCGTTTCACCCCCAAACAAATGGTCAGTCAGAGATGACCATCCAGACCCTGGAGGATATGCTGCGAGCTTGTGTGTTGGCTTGGGGATAGGGATGGTCAGATTACCTCCCACTCGTTGAGTTCTCATACAACAACAGCTGGCATGCATCCATTTGGATGACTCCTTATAAGGCATTGTATGGACGTAGATGTCGTACACCTTTATGCTGGGATGAGCCTAGTAGTATCAGTGGTATAGCGCCATAGC
The DNA here is from genome assembly GCA_033239045.1 of Fagopyrum esculentum. Taxonomy (NCBI): domain Eukaryota; kingdom Viridiplantae; phylum Streptophyta; class Magnoliopsida; order Caryophyllales; family Polygonaceae; genus Fagopyrum; species Fagopyrum esculentum. The sequence continues at coordinate 66,865,654 of BSUD01000001.1, read as the reverse complement.
AGATTCGGGATGATATGACTCGAGTAGCACTGATCAGAGAGAGGATGCTGGTTGCACAGAGTCGCCAAAAGTCATATGTAGACAGGAGGCGTCGACCTCTAGAGTTCAGAGTAGGAGCTCATCTCTAGTTGAGAGTATCTCCGACGTGAGGCGTCATACGTTTTGGCATAAAGGGGAAGCTGAGTCCCCGATATATCGGTCCTTTTGAGATACTGGATAGAGTCGGGAGGGCAGCCTACATCTTAGCATTGCCTCCGAGGTTAGAGGGTGTTCACCCAGTGTTTCACGTGTCTTGGCTGAGGGAATACATATGAGATCCGAGGCACATTGTGAGTTTTGATGATACAGTGGTCTAGATGAGGACCTGATGAGGCTACTTGGGAGACTGAGGATAGTATCCAGAGGAACTATCAAGAGTTTTATGCCGAGATAGATGTACGTGTAGGATCCACGAGTAGATCTTAGTGCCATCTTGGTGAGTGTATGTTATGCTATGTGTTTATGTGATATGTTGTGTTTTGTTGCTAGCCGTGATATGTGCATATGATCTTTTAGATCTTGTTTGCTAGCACGAGATAGGTATAGCTGGAGATGGTTCTTTCTTCCATGCTATGGTGTGTGTGTTTAGGATTAGCTGGAGATGGATCTTTCCTCCATACTATCATTGATGGACATAGTGTGAGTGGAGATGATTTTCCGCCACGTAGTTGTGTTATGTGTACGTTTTGGCTGGAGATGGATTTCCTCCATGCCAATGTGATGTGGTTAGTGTTTGGCTAGAGATGATCTTCCTCTAGGCCTTGGTTAGAGTTTATGAGGTTGCTGGAGTGATAATTTCTCCATGTTGTGTTTGAGGATATAGAATGTTATAGGTTGTGATGTGATGTCTCTGAGAGAGAGAGAGAGAGAGTTATACCTCGGCTTATGGGTCCGAGAGGATTGAGATCATGCATGTTTCGGGATGAAACTTGTTTTTAGGGGAGTGTGATGTAAGAGCCTTAGATTAGGAGCCTTTGCTGACCTTAGCTGAGCCAGACAGCCGCCCCTGCGGACCCAGAGGGCCGCACCAGCGGCTGGCCGCCCCTGTGGACCCAGAGGGCCGCACCAGCGGCTGGCCGCCCCTGCGGACCCAAAGGGCCGCACCAGCGGCTGGCCGCCCCTACGTTTCATAGGGTCCGCCCCTGCGGCTCAATGTGGTTGCAGCCGCCTTCGTTGACCTTGACTCGTGCTTTGCGGCTGGCTTCCTTTATAAGCCGTCCTTTGCTTCTTGATGAAGAGTTTCTTCATCTCTCTCCAGCCTTCTTCTCCCTCACGTTCATCTTCTTCTCTCCTTTCTCTTCCTTGGATCTTCTTCTTGATTTCTTGAGTTTATGAGTAGAAAGTGAGTAGCTTTGATCTTGGATGATGATGAGCTTGATGTTGAGTGTTGTTGCGGATGTGCTTTAGCTGTGAGGTGGTGTTGGTATTGTTCTTCCTTGCTGCTTAGGGTTCTGGTTGTGGTAGGCCAGCTTTCCTTCCTTTCTTTCCCTTTCTTTCTTCTTTGCTCCTTTCTTCCATCTTTGGTTTAAGAATCACAAGCTAGGCTTACGTTAGATCATTTCCTGGATGATTTGATGTTCATACATGTGTGTATATGCATGTGGGATGTTGTTGTGTGATGGAGAAGTGAAGAGAGTCGAGATAAGGATCGAAGAGAAGTTGGGATCAACTCACTGCTGTCCAGCCGCCCATGTGCCTGCCTGTGAGCCACCCCTGCGCCCTGAGTGAGCCGCCCTTGCGCCTTATTGCTGCTGAGCCTTGTGCCATTGTTTCCGCTGTTGGATCCAGGGTATACCTAGTTGGTATGATTCATGCTTCCCTTTCCTTTGGCCTTGGCTTTAGTTGATGGCTAGGCTAGTATAGATAGGTTGAATATGTTGAGTTGTATGATGGATATGTGTCTTAGGCACTTGTATTTATGTTGAGGATATGCCTTAGGCATTTGTGAGCATGTTATGATCTCGAGGCCTAGATTCGGGTTATAGGTTGGTTGTGGTTATGGAGACGAGTGTCCTAACCTTTGCAGTATGTGATGATGTGTGCCTTGCTATTGCAGGCGTTGATTACTTCCCCAAGGGGAAGTTGTGACATGGTATAGGTTACGAGTGTTACAGGTAAGTCCATAGGACTTACTTAGCGTTCAGTTGTGGATTTGCGTTATTTTGATGGTTGTGTGTGCTCATATGGTTGTGCATTTATAACCTAAACCGGACTAGGATGACCATTTATTACTTTAAATGGCCCTAGTGTATTATAACGGGTCGTGACCACTTGCCTCCGCCTGCGGGTAGGAGGAGGTTCCCGGAAGCGAGTAACACAAGGGGGACGAGTGATGATCACCCCCATGCAATACCCTTGTATTAACGGGGGAAGGGACGAGGTTCTCTAGGCTCCTCGTGTTACAAAATAAGTTGAATTAGTAATAGAATAACGTAATTGAAGATAATAAATGAATGTGTGTGGCATTGCATGTGTGATGTGTGAATATGTGTTTGTGCTATTACTTCATTCTTATTCATTGCTGTAGCTAACGGTGTATGCCGTGTTGTAGATGATCTGCAGGTTAGGAAGACTGCAGAGTGAGACAGACAGGGTGACAGTCGAGAACTTCTGTACATTAGGATGCTCGTGGGATATGGGATTTTGTATCTAGATGTTGTTTTGTACTCGACTTTCATGTTGTAAAACCCTTTTGATGTATCTTATACAGTTTTATGTATTTGGTTATAATCTATCTGTGCCTTGTTGTAAGATCAATGAACTTGTTGTCAGGCTAGGGTCAGGATCCATTGTGAGATCCTAGCCCAATGTGACACTCCGAGTCCCGCGAATTGGGGTGTTACATGTAGCTTCTTTAAGTTGCTTGGCTTCTAAAAGCAACTCCAAATCCTACCTTCCTTGTTGCACTGTAGCATTTGTGTTCAATTTTGGCACGGATGACGAACCGTCCAAGCGTAACAAGCTCAGCAACAACACTATTATCATGGCTTTGAGAAAGAGAGACTAAGGAACCTTTTGGTTCAACTGTGGAGAAATAGAGCATGTGCAACATGTGCTACAGTTTCATTGCAACCTCCACAATGCGCACATCAATCACTCGCTTTTGAAATATGACTATAGCATAAATGTAATCTAAAAAGAACCTTTGGCGGGAGATTTAGACGTTTTAAAATATGCCAACCTCTATTGCACCAATTCAACTTTAAGTGGGAAAAACAAAAAAATAATGACAAATTATAATTTAGAGGAATAAATAGGGGTAGAAAAAGGACAACACTATTTATTGGCCAAACTAATAGATTTATTTTTGATACATAGGTAAACAGTTAGACGAATCAATTTCTAGAAACCAATCAGCTTGAATCATCCTTAAGGATGAGGTCTTGAACATCTTCGGGAATCGCATTGACGTCTAGCTTGACCAAGTGTCCGTGCATTGCGATCCTGTCCGCAACCGTGTTGACTTCCCTGTAGATATGCTGTAACCCGGAGTGTGAGAAACCTGAGATAAGATAGGAAATATCATTGATAATCATGTCAAGCTCCCACGAAGGCTTCCAAATTTGATTAATCGAAGTGATTAGAACCAAAGTATCTCCTTCAATTTCGATAGATGGAAAACCACATTCTTTTGCCTTTTGTAGGCCCATTCGAAGAGCAATTGCTTCTGCTTCCAAAAAAGAATCCGCGTTACATGCACCGCTTCCTATAGCAATAGGAACGTCACATTGGTCTCTAATGATGAAACCAAAAGAGAATTTATTTGTACCAATTTGAGATGCATCAAAATTAAGTTTTTTGTTTCCTTCTTCTGGTCTTTCCCACTTTAAATTCTTCTTTTTTCTTCTCGACTTTTCAGTCAACGTATTATTGTTTGATTCGTAGCATGCGTTTTAAAACTTTGTGGCATTTTAGTTTTGTGGAAAATGAATTGGTTCCTAGCCATTCACATGTTCCACCAGATGATGACTAGAAGCTTAAACTCGGATGTTGACATTTTCTCTTTGAGGTCAAAAAGGGCCTTTGTAATGCCCTTATTATTGTCAATGTCACAATTGTTTAAAATGGTTGTAATATTACAAACATCAACAACCATTTCCAATGAAGGACATTGAAAAAAGAGGTGCTTCGCGCTTTCTGTGTGGTGGTTACATAATTCACAATTCATGACTATAGGAATTCTTTGTCTATTGTGGTTCTACTTTATTGGGAGGCTGTCTAAGGTTAGTTTTCATAAAAAGTTTTTAATTTTCGGCAAGACATCCATTTTCCATATCCAAGTTTTATCCGCTGTGACTCCCATTTTTCGTTTTTGAATGAACTCCATAGCTGATTTAGTCGATTACCATCCTTTATCGTTACCAGGCCAGTATAATCGATCCTTGATATCATTAATGGGAAGGTTATATTTTTTTTATTCTATCGATAATATCATTAGGTAAAATCGTGTTTAGTTGGTTTAACATTTGATGATTTCATGTATTATTAGTGATAAACTTGGAAACAAACTCCGTTGGATTATCCAGATTTGTATCATTCGCTTAATGTATGAGTGGTTTTTCAATAAGCCATTTATCCTTCCAGAATCTTATCGTTTTTCCATCTCCTACTCTCCATCTGAGTCCTTTGTCTAGATCTTTTCTAAGTTTTATTAGATTCTTCCATTGCCATGAAACATTCGACCCACATTGGTAATTCCAAAGGCAATTTTGCTTTAAGATATTTTTCATTGACAACTTTGACCCAAATATTTTCTGGTTCTGCCATGATTTTCCACAAGTTTCATTTGTAGTGCTTTATTCATGTCTTCTGATTTTCTAATACCTGTGCCACCTAATGATCATGGTTTACAAATTTTGTCCCAACTAATCATTGGATGGAAATTGGGTTCGTTTATTCCAAAAGAAAAGTCTATTAAGTTTGTCTAGTTCATTATGAATATTTATAGGTAACATAAAGGCTTGCATTAAGTAACTTGGTTTGACATTAAGATTGGCTTTGATTAATGTTATTCTTCCTTCTTGAGACAAGGTCGATGCTTTCCACCTGGATAATTGTTGTTGGTCTTCATAATTACGGAGTTGAAAATATCTTTATTAATAGGACACCCAATGTATTGTTTGAGACTAGTAGTGCCATTGATTCCAAGATGTGCCTGGATGCGTCTTTTGGTACCTTGATCAGTATTAACAGTGGTTTGGAAAGATGATTTATTAAAGTTAATAATTTTTCCTGAAATGTCACAATAATCATGTAGGACTGAAAGAATTTTATTGCTAGATTGCACAACTGTTTTAGCGAAAATTAAAATGTCATCAGTAAATGCCAGGAAGGGTATTCTAGTCCCATTTTTTATGACCGAAAAACCGATCGATTTAGGATTTTCATAAGAAACTTTCTGAATGTTTCTAGAAACGACCTCCGCACCCAAGTTAAATAACAAAGGAGAGAGGGGGTCGCCTTGACGGAGGCCACGTTGTGGATAAAAAATGTTAGTAGGGGAGTCATTGATTAAAATGAAAAAAGAGATCGTAGAAATACATTCATGAATCCAATTTATGAATTTCTCCCCAAATCCAAAATTTTGTAATACTGCTTTTAAGAATTCTCATTCGACTTTATCGTACGCTTTTTTCATATCTAATTTAATAGCCATATACCCATCTTTTTCTTTTTTTTTTTTTTGCTTTAAAACCATGAAAAATTTCATGTGCTATATAAGAACATTATCATGAATTGCTCTATTTTTTATGAAAGCGCTTTATAATGGATGGATCAGCTTTGAAAGAACTAAGCTTAGTCTTTTTGCTAGGATTTTAGCTATAATTTTATATACAGTTGATAATAGACTTATAGGTCTGTAGTCTGACGTTGTAGTTGAGTTATCATTTTTTCGGAAGTAAGGCGATGAAAGTATGATTTAATTGCCTAAGAATTTTTCCAGTTCTAAAAAAACGTTTTACTACCATAGTGACCGACGGGCCGACAATGTGCCAATATTTTTGATAAAAACCGGCATTCATCCCATCGGGTCCCGGAGATTTGTCGCTACCTATTGAAAATAGGGCTTCTTTGATTTGACTTGTGGTGAAAGGTAATGCCAAATTGATGTTCTCTCTTTCAGTTATTTCTGGTTTAATTACTTGTAATTGACTTTGAAGTTTACTCATATCAATTCTTGATGCTTTGAAACGATGCTTATAGTCGTTAATAAATTCTTCACTAATATCGACCTCTTTTGCTAATACCAGACCATTTGTCTTCGTAATTGTCGTTATAATTTTTTTGGTTCTTCGGCTAGTAGCTTTCTTATGGTGGAATTTAGTATTCTTATCTCCTAGTTGCAAATTTGTCGTTTTAGCTCGTTGCATCCAAAACTTATTTTGGTACTCAACTAAACATTCACTTTTCCTATTCAGTCTATTAATTTTATCGTTTAGAGCTTTGTCAAAACTTGAAAAATTCTTTTTTTGGAGATCTTCAAGTTCCTTATCTACATTTTGCAATTGTCTATGAATGTTACTGAATTTTTCCCGACACCACTGTTTCAATTTCCGTTTTAATAGACTAGTATTTTTTGCAAGATGAAACATATGAGTCCCCGGAAAATGGGTTCTCCATGCCTATTTAATGACATTCTCGCAATCTGGTCTTTGCATCCACATTGTTTCAAATCTATAAGGTTTATTTTTGAAAATGACTAGGCAGGACGCGCGTTCTACGCACGGCACCGTTGATTTAATTGGGTAATTTTGTTATAGTTTAATCAATAATTAATCTATTAGTATGAACTCGTACGTATGTGATTATTGGATTTTCGAGCAGCGAAAGTTACATTGAATTTAAAATCGAAATACTTAATTAGGACGAGGGGAGTTTAATTTTAACCGCACTACACGTCTAGGCAGCTCTTCTTACATCTTTTTCTTCCGGATGTAGAAGCTAGCTTTGCTCTTTCTGACTCATCTAGATTTCGTACTCATCTAGTTCTTTTTCTACACTTGTAAGTTGCTGATGCAGAGTGTTTTTCCCTAACAGTGACAATTTTGCATGAAGAAGCTTATATTCAGGTTCAATATAGAACGCTACTTTCAACTTAACTTGTCCTTCAATTGGATCAACTCTGTTTCCTACAAAGGCAAATATTAGATAGTCAACAAGCCTCATAAAAATTCATAACAATGTTGTCAACCTAAAGCTTGATTTGTACCACAATTAAGGTGTCAATTTTTTTAGAGGAGCAATTAACATACCATGATCTTCTGTTGGTCTATTGGTCTTCTAAATTGGGCGAGCTTTTCTACCTCATGTGGCTGCTCATGGTTCATGATTCATTACAGCAAGCTTCTCTCCCTTGCGCGGCTGCAAGAGTGAAAGACATATATGTTTTACAACTATTGTTCTTCGATGAGGCAAACTCCTCGTCTGTAGCATCACTTTTTGTTGTATCCGCCGCTAACTGCACTTGAGTCTCGAGAAGCTTCCGGAGAAGCACACTGTGACTTCATGGAGATCAACAACATAAATGACATAATTTTATCAGTTTTGCATTACCTCTTAATTAGTAAAGCAGCTATATTTATAGGATTTAAGTGCTTTATTTTTCTATTAGGGGTTATCAATTACTTATTTTGCATTATAGAAAAAGGATCTGGATTTGTATTAGGGGAGACTCAAATATTGATTGAAAATACAGATTGTAGCTATCTGCATTTTATAGAGTCAAAACTCAAAGTAGAGGGGAAACTTTTATGTTTAATAATGTTACGCTAAGAATTATAGCACGCAAAAGTCTTAAATTTATAACTCGATATATTTTCCTAACTCCTAGCGAACCCATAGTGTATGAGTCGTTTTGTAGTAAGGATAGTATTCTGAGGTCGAACACAAAGACTAAGGTGAAATTGAATCAAAAAGTGACTAAGGATAGTGTAGACCTAGTTGGAGAAAAGAGAAAGAAATAAAGAAATGAAAATCTCAATGTTTTTGGATTGGTTTTGTGGTGATCAATCAAGGATCACAAATCATGCAAGAGTATAAAAAAACTAAGCTAGCAACACAAATAAGCAAACACGAACACGAGGTAGGTAATCAAAGAGAGAAAAGCGGATTCTAGGAGTTAGGAATTCCTGTTATGGCATTGGACTCAAGCTTCTAATCAATCTTGGACTAGATATGGTATGTAGGGAAGGGGTGTTTCTTAAATGTAACCAATCACCGGGTAGGTCTCATGATCTACTAATCTCACAACTAAGGTCCTATTACCGGGTAAGTCTCTAGGAACCTAAGGTTGGGAAATCTACACTAACCGGATTGCTATCTAGGGATCTAACCTCTCTTTACCGGGTAAGTTTTGGGAAGGCAAGTCCTAAACATCAAGCCTAGCACACTCAATCCAATAGCGGCTTATGAGGTTCACTACTACCTAGAGTTCGTCATCCTTGGTACTTAAGATCGGAAATCACCGGGTAGGTCTCTTTCCTCACTTAGATTGCTAGCATTAGGTCACCCTAGGCTAGATTAAGCTTAACAAACACTAGGATTTCAACAATCTAACATCCTAACATGCAGATTTATCAATACAACCATAACAGAAGCAAACCACGGGGTAGTTCATCTTATTCCACGGCCGTGGTCTGGCTAGAACAAACCGTGATTTCTAACAACATTTAAGTACGAGCAAGAAAATCATCCAAAGATACATTAAGTCTATTCTATCATAGTCCAAGCCATAACCATCATTCCCTTGCCCTAGAATCGCATCTATTTAGCCAACAACATGCATCATAACAATCAAACTCAACAAGCATACATTCATGGCTTCCATAGCAAGAAAATGAAATGAAAGAGAAACGAAACAAGTAGGATAAGAAAATCAAGCTGAAAAAAGTCAAGAAGGACTTACAACCCTTCAAAAGAAGGTTCGAATCGTTCCTTACAACTCTAGCAAAATCTTCAACAAAACTCACTCAAAACCACTCTAAAAACTATGAAACTCTAAGATGGTGTGTTCTTCTTTTCTTCCCCAAAATGAGAGTGTTTCTTCTCCTCCAAGAGTAGCTCTAATCCAATGGTGTGTTGTTGTGAGAGTGTGGAAGAGAATGGAATGATGGGGTCTGTTCTCAACAGCCTACATGACCACCTTTTATTCTCCATCAAGGGATAGAGTCGGTTATGGAGATCGTGGGACAGCTGTCACAGCTGTGTAGAGGAAACCACGGCCTATTTCCATGCCCGTGGAAGTCCTAGTGACCGTGGTTTTGGTGCCTCAGCCTTCTTTGGATCAATAAGTCACGAGTTGGTGCAAGACATGCACCAACAAGGTCCCATGTGTTATCCTTTGCTCCTAACTTGCTTCCCAATGAGTCCGGAAATGTGTCATTACGAGGAACGATCCTCGAATGTATCGATTAAGCTCCAAAAGCTCCCAAAATACCTACAAAACATGCAAAAGTATGTGTAGACGTCTATCTCAACAACATACATGAATTAAGTGCAAATCGTCACGAACTATTGTCAAACCATGTATGATTAACGGGAAAAACTATTTAAATGGATGCCTAAACCTACGTCATAAATCGTGTTATCAAAAATACCCCATACTTAAGGTTTGCTCGTCCCCGAGCAAGACCCAACTATAGACTAAGAGATGACATGATTTATGCATGCAGGAAAACAACAAAATCTTTTTGGGATCGTGCTTCTAAAGATGGATCACCTTCATAGTCATGTTTCATGGCACATGGACAAGCAATCATGTATCAAGTGAATGAAGGCATGGAAAGACTATTATACTTAACTCAAAAGCAAGCAATGCAAGGTGAAAATGAAGAAGTCAAGATGATCATGAGTATATCCAATCTAGATCACTAAGTCTTACACACATGCAAATAGGTCACAAGGACTTAGGAAAGAAGAGGCCAAGAAACTTTGTGAATAGGTGGGAATTTTTAGGTAATGTGATGCTAATCCGGGAAAGGAACTAACTTCACAATTTTATTATTGATCAACTTCATCACAAGTGTATATTTTCTCCATCTTTTCCTTGTTTTCTTTTCTTTTTCACTTTCTTTTTGAGACAATAGCATTGGTGTACAAGAGCCGAAACCTTGGTGATTAGCGGACCTCGGGATTTCCCGATGTGCCTCATACCGGGCACACATACCAAGGCTCGTTAGGACATTCGGTTTATCCGACTTTGGCAAGGCACAAACACCCGATTATGTGAATGGTGCCGAGTTACTCGTCATCAAAACCAAAGTCCCCAAACCTATATTAATTTTTTTTACACTTTTCACAACAAATTCAGCACTTCATTCACCATATTCATTCATCAACAACTTCACCCCACACTTGCTTTTCACCAACATCAACACACTAGCATCCTCCTATTCCCGGATGGGTCAAAAGAGGTCAAATTTTATATCAATTGAGGTGCTCAAACAACATGATCAAGATGAGAAGTAGAGAAAGATGAATTGCCTTAATCACTTCTAAATGATATGTAAGAACTAGCATGTAATTTCGACCATCAATCCTCAATCCAATCAAGGCAAACATCATGATCACAATTCATACATGGGATTCAAGACAAGTACTTGAAGTCCACATATGCATATGTTCTCTCCAAATGGTGTGTGCAAGCTTTAAATTTATAACCCAAGAAGTATGCGTAAAACAAGGATGCGAACCCGCAGTGTACGGATCAATTATAGTAAAAGCAAGAATTCCGGGGTGTCGATCTCAGGGACTTAGGTGAAACAAAGCAAGTATAGGTAGTCAATGCAACTAATAACCACAAAAGCGATTAAAGCAATCAAAGAGATAATAATAAGGTCAATTAAAAGAAATATGCAAATTCTAGGGATTAAAGCATCCAGTTGTGGTTCCAACTCAAGATCTCAAGATAAGCGGACAAAGCTGAGGTTTTGCAAAGGGAAGGTGTTACTAAAGTGGAATAGATCACCGGGTAAGTCTCACTACTCACAATCCCAAGCCAAAGAACCTATCACCGGGTAAGTCTCAAAGTACTAAGGAAAGGAATTATAATCTCAAACCAACACTCCAACTAAGGGAATAGAATCAACCTTTACCGGGTAAGTCTCAGGCTAACTCACAAAGATGGAATGAAGGCACACTCAAACCCCAATAAAGGATAAACCTTTATTACCTACACTTATGATCATGGGTAAACAAACAAAGGAATTACCGGGTAAGTCTCATCCTAAGCTTGCATTGAACCAGGAAAGGTGTAATAAGAATAGGATTTGGCAAACTCTAACACTTAACTCTCAGTTTTGGATCAAATAAGTCACCTCGGTCAGTCAAGTTCCACCCCGGCCGAGATGTTCATCGACTGAACGAGATGTTCTAGGGTTAAGGATAAAGACTCGAACTTTCAGGGTCCTATTGGATTTAAGATTATTCTATTACTGTTTTTCCCACAACCTTTATCCAATCACCCTAGAACCGCACAAGGAAATTAGCCACTCATCATCATGAAAGCAATAATCAAATATATGGGAAGAGAATGAATGTTTGAACACAAAACCTTAAGAACAAGGCTTCAATAACTGAATCAAATATCAAACAAATAAGCATTCCTTGGATCACAAATCCAACAAGACAAATCAACAAGAAGAAATCTAAGAAAGTCTTACAAATCCCCTTAAAAAGCTATAACAAGCTATGAACTTTCTTCCTTCAATCTTCCTTCAAACTTCCAAAAATCCTTCCTAATTGCAGTTTCTTCAATCTCCAAGTACTGCGATGGTAGTGGGTTGCTGAATTTGTGGAAAATCCAACCCTTTATATAGGAGAATTATCTTCCAAAGATAATAATATCTTAAAAAGATAATTTCCTAATAAAATATATCCATATCTCTAAAATAGATCTCCCAAATATATGATCTTCCTTCCAGAAATCCAGCCCAAAAATATAAGATCTCTCCTTTCAAAAATAAAAGATCTCAGACAAATATAATATATCTCGCCGCGTCAGGGTATTCACCTCGGTCGGGGCGCTCCTCTAGATCACCTCGGTCGAGGTGACTCTGTGGTCAACCGAGGTGAATCTCAGCTGAAGGTGAAATCTCTCAAATTTGGTCCAAAGGAAATCTTCTTTGTTAATTCCATGCTTCATGAGCTCCTCTTTAAGCTCTTGAATGTAGCTCCAATGACTCCCTTTGCTCCATACACTTGGGCCGAGAGCTCCTCTTTACATTTTATGCAATGCAATGAACCCCAAAACCATACAAACCAAAGACTCCAGCCGAGATACATCTCCAAGGCAAACGCCATACACGCGACATACATAATACCATAAACAATACATAAATACAACCCCCAAAACCCATCCTAAAATGTACGGACCCCGGCTGCCCACTCTTCCGGATCTCTCGGCCGCGTTCCTAACCTGCCAGGCAACTACAACAATATCGGTATAAAACCGTTAGCTAGCATTCAAGGCATTAGAATCATGGTATTGGCACACACACAAACATAAGGCATCATAAACACACAACACGTTCCAAAACACACAATCCGATTTATTATCTTTTTATTATTAGGTCATATCCCGTTCTAATTCAACTTCTTTTGTGACACGAGAATCTTAAAGATCTCGCCCTTGTCCCCTTTCACCATACGGGTTTGTACTTGATGCGGATCAGCATCACCCGATGGGCTGGTCGCAAGGCACCTCCCAGTCATCCCCATTTTGGAGTGGACAAGCGGTCACCGCCCGTTATCATACACTTGGGCCAAATATAAACATATAAAGTCGGTGGTCCTATTACCGGTTTAGATGTTATAACATAAGCAATAAACACACACATAAAAAATAAACACACACCACCAAACACGCATTGAAACTAATACAAAGAATACGAGCTAAGTAAGTCCGAAGACTTACCTGTACCAAGTCCAGTTAACCACATCACTCGATTCAAAAGGAGTATAACCTCAATTGCCTGATCACAACATGAAACTTGGATCAATATAACTTATCCATTGTCTAGAAGTTTTTCAACTTCTAGGTTACCACAAATATCCTAAAAACGTATAAACAGAATCTTTTATAAAGAACCCATTTCACTCATGGATCCGGAAAACCCTTAAAAGTCTAGAACATCTCAAGAACTTTCACTGAAACCCCAATACATAAATTTTAACTCTAAAAAGAAAGATCTAGCTAGTTAGAAAGATTTCCGACTTTCACATTTCTTAAGAAAAGACTGAAATACTTTGACTCAACTAAGACGTTTCACTAAGTCCCAAAGAATTTCGAGGAACACCTAAGAGGGTCAAGCATGTCTAATCCTACTAGATAACCATTAGTCCGAAAACGTATCACTAAAACATGCCGATATAATAACGACCTACAAAGCTAGAACCGAAAGAAAGGAAGACTTATTCTAACTACATGCTACCAAAACTCCCATTATGACGGTAAGGACACTTACATAAATTATTCGCATACATTCTTCAAATAAGTTCTTATCTTTAGCCAACAAGCATTCATCTATCACCTCAATATTATTCATCCCCCATATCAACTCATAACTTACATACACTTCACAACATCGATATACAAGCCTCTTAACTTCCAAAATATAAACATACTTCCAAATTTGAAAACAACAACTAACATTTTCATTAACAGCCGACCTTCGCTTAACTACAACCGTATAATTCCATACATCTAAAAACTTAATCATGAATCCGATACAAAAATCCCCAACCCAAAATTAGGGTTTACACCGACAAATCTCACCCTAATCACAACAATTCAACACCATCTATCTAACTACAATCTAGTCCAACTACTACACATGGATTCTCAACAGACCTTTGATTTCAACAAAATAAAAACACAATTAATAGGCTGAATTCACAAGTCTGCATTTAAATCGAACTCAGGAATCGAACTCAGGAATCGGGACTCACGCAACTCCATTAGGCGGCAACACTGGCGGTCGGTGAGGGCGGCAACACTGGTGGCCGGCGACAGGAACCGTAGTGGGTTTTGAACGGCACGGCGGAACGATGGACGGTCGGTCCTGCTTGCACCTGACTGCGAGTCGGCAAGCTGCGAATCGGCTCCACCGATGCAACTCGCCCTCCCTTGGTTTGTTAGTGTGGCTTGGCCGCGACGGTTTCCGGTGGCTCGATGATGTGACGACAACGGAGACCCATAGTAGTGCTCCCCCCTGGCGTCGGGTTTGAGGCAGCTGTGAGACGTTTTCCTGTGTCGGGTTTGAGGCGGCGTCTTCTACCTTTGCATCGGGTTGAGGTGACGGCGAGCCATCTCCTGTCTGGCCTGACGTCTCTGCGTATGTGGTCGGACCACCGGAGGGCTCTCTAGCGAAGAGACGGTGAGGCCTCAGAGAAGAAAGGAGAGCGAGAGGTAGCTTCAAAGGGGGCGAAAAGGAGTCTCGGTGTTGAGAGCCTGAGAAGGAGGAAGAAGGCAGCGATGGCATGGTTCCCTTCTAGGTTACGCGGACACGGGTGGTCACCGGCGGCCAGGCGAGGAAACCGGATTCTATGACGGACTGGAGGAGATGTCATCTTGCGCAGAAGTGAGGAAGGAGAAAAGAGGGGATGGCGGCCGGCTGCTTCAAGGTGGGTGAGGGAGAGATCCAAAATTAGGGTTTTAACCTATCTATATATATATGGTGAGAAGTAGAGGGTTTGTAAAAAGAAATAAATAAAATTAAAAAAAAATAAATGAAAAGATGAATAAAAAAAATGATAAAAGATTATGTGATATTCCTTCACATAAAATGATAAGACGTCGGAAAAGTTCCAAACCGACTAAAGTCCGATTTAACTTGAAATTAATCTATAATTAAATTATCGGGTATTACATCGTTTCCCCCTAAAAATAAGTTTCGTCCCGAAACTTAAATAATCCTAAGTTATATCGGTTTTAAAAAAAAAAAACGAGGTAAATCGACCGCTTCCCATGAAGGTGTTATCCTCATTACCCAATCAGTCCTCATAGACCAACACATCTAAAATCTATAAAAATTACTATCACATTCAAGCATGAGCAACCAAACACATGAAACTGCACAACATAACTAAAATTAACTCATCGGTCCTAAGGTTGCGACCACTCAGCGTAAAACTCGGGATAGTTACACTTAATGTTATCTTATGTCTCCCTATTAGCCTCAATGGTTCCTCGACTGCCACTAGATCATCATGACTGACCACACGTCTCAAATCATGCATGTACCCACTCGACTAATACATATGAAACACCGGATGAACACTCTCTACTCTTGGCGGCTACGCCAACCAGTAAACCACTTTCCCAACTCGCGCTAACATCTCACAAAGGTCCGATACATCGGAACTCAACTTCCTTCTCTGGTCTTTCTCAATGCAGCATTTCATTATGTTCCTTAAATTCTAGTTGCAAGTTCTAAGTGATGTAGGAAGTACTTTCATTCACACAGATTCTACTAACGAGACGTATATGCTATTACCTTTATCTCGTTCCTCAATACTCAATCAAGACTTTGACTTGGACAATCACTTGTACACTTCAAACTCATCATACCTCGAGGTAAATCAAAACAGTTGTCCAACGACTCTTTATTAACTCCTAACAACTCTTATAACCCTTATCCATTTTCAAAAACCCTTTGTCTTCCAAAGTAGGTTAGCCATTGATGTTATTACTTTGGAGGATCTCTCCACAAATCCGGGAATGACCGGCACATCCAAGAAACTCTGCAACATCTTGCACATCCTACGGGGTTGTCATCCCGAGACAACTTGTCATACAACTTTTCTCTTTAGAGTAGTATCCGGGCATTAGTAAGCCCATATGGAATCACTAAAACTTGTAGTGACTATGGTTGTCCGGAATGCCGTATTTGCAATAACCAAGTCTCGAATTCTCAATTGGTGGCAATTAGACCTTAAATCATTCTTAGAAGAGACTATCGGCCCTTGCAACCGGTCGAATATACCCTTTATCCATGGTGAGGAATACTTGGTTCTTCGTTGTTATCTTGCTCGGCTCACTGTAATCGATGTACAAACGGAGATAATCGTCTCTCTATTCGCAAACTGGTGTTCTCCATAACCACTTCAAATCAAGAGTTCTAGATATATTCTAATGGGCACTTCAAATCAAGAAATAACAACTCCAAATCGAGAATTCAAGATATATCCCATCATGAACTTCAAATCAAGCTTAATGGTAAAATCAACCTACTGCCGCATTCGAATCCGTTCTATCTCGGGTTCCATCTTTTTCTCTACCCATCTCATCTCGCAATGACCAACTCAACCTGGTCCTAACACTTGACATGTGGTCCACTCCGATTTGTCGGGGTGACATCCTTCAACCCGTGTATTGCTCCTTCTGTAGCTACTATGTTCACAGTCATCTTTCAAAGATCCTTCATCTACAGAACTCGAGAGACTTGCTCGAGTATTCTGACTTTTGTAGCCTTATTTAAGTATTCCTTTATATTAGTCTCATTCTCCATCTTTGATGACATGATTGTAAAATCTTCTAAGGTTTCTCACTTATCTCGGGTTCCATCTTTTTTTTTTTTTAAGACATCTCAACATACGGAAGGAGCTCTTCGTCTTCTACATAAGCTTTCACCATAGACATCCTTTCTTCAAGTAGGCGTAAAAATTTATACTTCATTTTCTTATGTGATTTCAACCGACTGTAGAGCTTCTATCCTCAACCTTTCATGTACTCCTTGTACATCTCATATCGATATCAAACTTCAAAACCTCGGTCTTCTCTTACTCTTGGTAGTCACTTTATTCATCTATCGGTATTCCATGAACAACTTCAGGCCCCGTGGAAAATGCTAGAAGAAATTCCTCATCCAAAACCACTGAAATATCTACTCATTACATCTCCAGGTACTAACATCATAAACTCTAAGCTTGTAGTGTTGCCCTAATATAGGTCCTTCCTTTCACGTCATAGCCGCTATGGATCTTCCGTGTGAGTTTGAAACATCTAACTCAACTTTTGCTCGCGAAAACATACCATCCATTTCATTAGACGAATATACTATACGTCCTCTTATTATACTCCCGTCTACGCACCATAACCAATGAAAACCTCATCTTCCTCTTGATATACTAGTTCCCTTTACCATGATCAAACCTTGAAACTTTTAATCCGGGTCGTTCTCCCATATGCCATTCTCATGACCTAAGAAGGTCACAAAGGGTCATTACAATTCCTCCCTAGGAGGTCAGTTACATTCACTTTCTTTGATCCCATGCGATATTACTTGATTAAGACAATTGTACTTAGTTGACCTACTTCCTCACTACTTACACCGAACCACCGGAAATCCTCCAAACTCTTGTTACCGATCCTTCATGCCATTGTCTTGCCTAATCTTCTCATATACGCTCATCAATAGCCAACCCGCACACGTGTGTTCTTGGTTCTCATCAATTACTCTTCTCATCCAATGTCAATGACTTACCATTCTATTTACCCTCCATGTTACCATTCTCCTGAAGGCTACCCTCTCAGGGCACTCTGTCTTAAACTTCACTTGCTCATTTCACCCTTCACACACTCCGTTAACTCTTTATACGCTCCACGCTTCCTTCTTCTTCTATAAGGTAACTATACCTTCTCGGCCTTGTTGTGTCGCATAACTCCCGTTCATAGGCTTAACCGTTCTTCATAATATCTTGTAAGTGCATCTTCCCCACATCTCTATGGTTAGTAACTACTCTCTCTTCTCTAGGTTGGTCTTTTAATCAAAACTCCTTGCTTTATCTTTCATCTTCTGAAGATCATCATCCGCACACACTTCCTCCTTCTTAGCGTTGCTTAGTCTCATCACAATGACGGAAAACGATTGACTCTCCACGGTAATTTCACCTTGTGAACTTTCACCATGTGGTCATTCCTTGTAACTCTCGTATTTCTGAAGAAGTCTCCCGCTTAGGCTCTCGCAAAAACCGTCACTTTACTTTCTAGTTCCTCTGCAAGATTAAGTTAAGGGTCTCGTCAAGCTTTTGTAATTGTTTGACCAATCTTCCCATCTTGACTCTCCTACTTAGGAGCGCCTATTGAAAACTCGTCTTAGAACGCCACTTTTATTCTCAAGCGAGAATGTAGTCCTCCTTACTTGATTCGCATCTTTAGTCCATCGACACCGGACTTGGAAATCTTACGTTTGTTGTCTCTAGTTGCTTCATTGTTGTTCAATCGTCGCTTCCTTTGGGAACCACCACTTGTCTCTTCTTGCCGCTTCCTTACTTGTACGACTTCTTTCTCGGTTTTGCTTAAACTAACTCGAGGTTATCTTCCACTTGTTTGCCCCTTGTTTACGTCATCTTTAATCTTCCGCTTCGACGTCACTTAAAGGAGTACAAGAACTCCAAGGTGTTCGCCCGAATGTAGCTCTCAACTCGACACTTGAGCATATTCGTCCTCGTATGTACACTATCCTATGTCAAACAACGTCGTCCAAGGGCGATGATATCATACAATCATCTTTTCTATCAGGTCCCAATACTCCCTATGCTACTACTATACATAATAAGAATACGTATCCATAACTACATAAGTCCTAAGTCCATATTACTCCTAATATCACGCATTCGGCATTCAATTACAAAGAAAAGGATTAAAACATATAATCGTTCACAAAGACAACTATACACATAAATCATGTCCATCATGCAACTACAATCCACATACAATAATAGTCCAAAAACATCCTAAGTCCACGATACATATCTACATATATATACATATATATACTAAAAATCCAATAAACTATGCTGCCGAGATCCGCGGAAGGAGTGGTGGTCCGTACATTCTACCCCGACTCATGCATGTGATTTTGAAAACAAAAACTCAGAACCCGCGGGGTTCTGTTTATTCCTTATTCGGCCTTTAGAAGATTGCGAGTGCCATTGTTGTCAACCTAGGGCTCTGATACAACTTTTGTAACACCCCAAATCCGCGGGACTCGGGGCGCTACGGGTTGGGACCTCACAATGGGTCCCGACCCTTAGCCTGACAATAATTTCACCGGATCTTGCAACAAGGCACAAATAAAGGCCAAAACCAAATACATTTTATGCAATGCAATGAACCCCAAAACCATACAAACCAAAGACTCCAGCCGAGATACATCTCCAAGGCAAACGCCATACACGCGACATACATAATACCATAAACAATACATAAATACAACCCCCAAAACCCATCCTAAAATGTACGGACCCCGGCTGCCCACTCTTCCGGATCTCTCGGCCGCGTTCCTAACCTGCCAGGCAACTACAACAATATCGGTATAAAACCGTTAGCTAGCATTCAAGGCATTAGAATCATGGTATTGGCACACACACAAACATAAGGCATCATAAACACACAACACGTTCCAAAACACACAATCCGGTTTATTATCTTTTTATTATTAGGTCATATCCCGTTCTAATTCAACTTCTTTTGTGACACGAGAATCTTAAAGATCTCGCCCTTGTCCCCTTTCACCATACGGGTTTGTACTTGATGCGGATCAGCATCACCCGATGGGCTGGTCGCAAGGCACCTCCCAGTCATCCCCATTTTGGACTGGACAAGCGGTCACCGCCCGTTATCATACACTTGGGCCAAATATAAACATATAAAGTCGGTGGTCCTATTACCGGTTTAGATGTTATAACATAAGCAATAAACACACACATAAACAATAAACACACACCACCAAACACGCATTGAAACTAATACAAAGAATACGAGCTAAGTAAGTCCGAAGACTTACCTGTACCAAGTCCAGTTAACCACATCACTCGATTCAAAAGGAGTATAACCTTAATTGCCTGATCACAACATGAAACTTGGATCAATATAACTTATCCATTGTCTAGAAGTTTTTCAACTTCTAGGTTACCACAAATATCCTAAAAACGTATAAACAGAATCTTTTATAAAGAACCCATTTCACTCATGGATCCGGAAAACCCTTAAAAGTCTAGAACATCTCAAGAACTTTCACTGAAACCCCAATACATAAATTTCAACTCTAAAAAGAAAGATCTAGCAAGTTAGAAAGATTTCCGACTTTCACATTTCTTAAGAAAAGACTGAAATACTTTGACTCAACTAAGACGTTTCACTAAGTCCCAAAGAATTTCGAGGAACACCTAAGAGGGTCAAGCATGTCTAATCCTACTAGATAACTATTAGTCCGAAAACGTATCACTAAAACATGCCGATATAATAACGACCTACAAAGCTAGAACCGAAAGAAAGGAAGACTTATTCTAACTACATGCTACCAAAACTCCCATTATGACGGTAAGGACACTTACATAAATTATTCGCATACATTCTTCAAATAAGTTCTTATCTTTAGCCAACAAGCATTCATCTATCACCTCAATATTATTCATCCCCCATATCAACTCATAACTTACATACCCTTCACAACATCGATATACAAGCCTCTTAACTTCCAAAATATAAACATACTTCCAAATTTGAAAACAACAACTAACATTTTCATTAACAGCCGACCTTCGCTTAACTACAACCGTATAATTCCATACATCTAAAAACTTAATCATGAATCCGATACAAAAATCCCCAACCCGAAATTAGGGTTTACACCGACAAATCTCACCCTAATCACAACAATTCAACACCATCTATCTAACTACAATCTAGTCCAACTACTACACATGGATTCTCAACAGACCTTTGATTTGAACAAAATAAAAACACAATTAATAGGCTGAATTCACAAGTCTGCATTTAAATCGAACTCAGGAATCGAACTCAGGAATCGGGACTCACGCAACTCCACTAGGCGGCAACACTGGCGGTCGGTGAGGGCGGCAACACTGGTGGCCCGCGACAGGAACCGGAGTGGGTCGTTGGTGAACGGCACGGCGGAACGATGGACGGTCGGTCCTGCTTGCACCCGACTGCGAGTCGGCAAGCTGCGAATCGGCTCCACCGATGCAACTCGCCCTCCCTTGGTTTGTTAGTGTGGCTTGGCCGCGACGGTTTCCGGTGGCTCGATGATGTGACGACAACGGAGACCCATAGTAGTGCTCCCCCCTGGCGTCGGGTTTGAGGCAGCTGTGAGACGTTTTCCTGTGTCGGGTTTGAGGCGGCGTCTTCTACCTTTGCATCGGGTTGAGGTGACGGCGAGCCGTCTCCTGTCTGGCCTGACGTCTCTGCGTATGTGGTCGGACCACCGGAGGGCTCTCTAGCAAAGAGACGGTGAGGCCTCAGAGAAGAAAGGAGAGGGAGAGGTAGCTTCAAAGGGGGCGAAAATGAGGCTCGGTGTTGAGAGCCTGAGAAGGAGGAAGAAGGCAGCGATGGCATGGTTCCCTGCTAGGTTACGCGGACACGGGTGGTCACCGGCGGCCAGGCGAGGAAACCGGAGGACTGGAGGAGATGTCATCTTGCGCAGAAGTGAGGAAGGAGAAAAGAGGGGATGGCGGCCGGCTGCTTCAAGGTGGGTGAGGGAGAGATCCAAAATTAGGGTTTTAACCTATCTATATATATATGGTGGGAAGTAGAGGGTTTGTAAAAAGAAATAAATAAAATTAAAAAAAAAATAAATGAAAAGATGAATAAAAAAAAAATGATAAAAGATTATGTGATATTCCTTCACATAAAATGATAAGACGTCGGAAAAGTTCCAAACCGACTAAAGTCCGATTTAACTTGAAATTAATCTATAATTAAATTATCGGGTATTACATTATTGAAGATAAAACGTCTAAACAAGTCCCAAAATATAGACTATAATACATGCTATCAAAAATACCCCATACTTGTCTCTTGCTTGTCCCCAAGCATGTTCCAAATCTTAAGTACAAGATAGAATGGATTATAAGTCATAAAGATCAATGAAAAGTATTTCAAAACATTTTTAGTGGTGTGATCCACTCATAGATCACTCTAAGAGACTGCTTCATGGAATTTAAAAATCAAAATATGATCAAATCATTTTTTAAATATGAGAAAGTTGTTCATCTTTGCATAAAGTCATAGAATGCATAATAAATCATATTTATCAAAATTAATCATGTATAATCCAGTTTAAACCACCAAGTCAATCAACAAGCTCGAGGTCTCAAGGTCCTTTCAAAAGAAGGTCAAGAAACGTGTGAGGGTGGGATGTATATAGGGAATGTGGTGCTAGAATCCGAGAAAAAGATCTTTACTTCACTTGCTTTGAACTTCAACATCTTCCACCAATAAGCCTTGCTTATTTTGCTTTTTTACTTTTTGGGATGCATGGACAGAGGTGCACAATAACCGAAGCCTGGGAGATTAGCAATCATCAATTTCTCGAGATGCCTCAAACCCTTGATGCACATACCATGACCCGTTAGGAATATCGCTCAATCAGACTTTGGCAAGACACAAACACCCGGCTATGTGAATGGTGCCGAGTTACTCATCATCATGATTGACTTCCCCAAACCTATTTGTTTCTTTCTAACTTCCAGCCAACATCTCAAATTTTCTTTCACTTGCTTTTCACTTGCTTGCTTCCAAATTCCCGGGTAGGTAAAGGGAGGCAAATATGTATATGAGGGGCTAAGCATGATCAAGAAGAAGAAGAGAAGAGAATGAATTGCCATAATCATCCCAGGAAGAAAGTGATAGAACTCATCATGTGGTGTCAACCTTCAAATTCAACATAATTTGGATAAAAACAAAGTATTAAACATGCCACAAATTTCAAACAAAGCATTTAGCAACTTAAACATATCATAAAACCTTTCAAACATATAAAGATTTCAAAACCAGTCTGCAAACAAAATCTTCATTGAGGTCATATCTAGATAAGAAGCACCAAATCATTTCGAAAACTGTCTCAGTTAAACCACCTCGGTCGAGATGTTCTAAGTAAACCGAGGTGCTATACCTCGATTGGTCAAAATCACTTCGGTCGAGGTCATAAAATTTTTTTCTTAACCAGTTTTTGACGTTTTTCTCAATCAAATAACCTGTATGCATGCATGTAGTCTCAGATAAACACATAGAGCATAAAGAAAATCATAGATATCCGAACCGAGTCATACAAGCAAACACATAAGTCATATAAATACATCCAAATACCCCATACTTGGGACACATTGTCCCAATGGGTCAAAATAAGTCTGAAAGAAAAGTACTCACCGGACATAAGCTGAGCTACATAATAAATAAATAAAAGAAGTCCCTGCAAGCTCTAGTCCTGATCCGCTGGTGGTGGTGGTGGGTATGTCACGTACGGATGCTGGGATGGGTCAAAAGGATATCCCATCATGTGTTGGAACTAGATCTCCATCATCCGGCACTGGTAGTGCTGGCTCTCCAACATCTGGTGTGTCCGACTCTCCATCTCTCGGCGTTGGTCATCAAGACGCTCACTGATATCAACTGTCAAGGCGGCATTTGAGTCGATCATCTGATCGATGAGGTCATCAATCCTCTGATGCGCTGTTGGATCTCTAAATCTGCAGACTCTACGCCTAGTAGGACGTGGTGGTGGTGCAGCTGCCTCCTCCTCTAGAGCCTCGTCATCTAGATCGACGACTAGTACACTAGGACCGGCTGTGTCCGTCCTTGTCTCCATAGCAGCACCGCCATCATCCCCCTCATCCTCCTCCTGTGCCTAGGCTGCTGCATCTCTAGCATCCTCAGTGTAAGGCATCCATGCAGTGACCAGTACTGAGAGTCATAGACCGAGAACTGAGACGACCACCTAATACCCTGAGGGGCAGTCTGCTCCCAAGCGATCGCCACATATGGCGTAGTAAGTCCACGAGGAACTAGAATCCTCCTGGTGATAATCTCCTGCAACCCTAGCGGCTTGGCAGCCGCAACTAGTGTACAGGCACTCAAATACAACCCATCACAGTAGCTATGTGAGTCACTAAACCACCACAACAAATGTCCCCCTTTTCCTTAGCCTTGATCCGATGCAGATCCTCAGCTAGCATCGCACCAAAATCAGGCACCCCCAGTCACCATGCAAAATAAGCTCAAAAGCTCCCCTTGTCTAACCTTCTGGGGCGTCTTAGTACGCGCCAGAAGTGTCTCGCTGAATATACGGTGGGCGAGTCTGAAAGAAAGGTGGAAGATGATCCGCTTCCTGGAGTCTCCAGGTCTCCACCTATCAGCATGCTCAACTACATGAGCTATATGTCCCCAGAACTGTCGAGCTACACCTCGAGAAGGGAAATGGGGAACTGTGGGGGTCGGGAAGCCGAAGACGTCTCTCTAGTGATCCATCGGTACTAAATAATTCCGGTTCAGAAACCGGTACTTGATGGCCTTCTCCACGGGCAGTTGAGTCACAGAGCTCACAAACTCTAGTGTAGGCTCGAGGTAGGCTGAAGCTCTGATCTCCATGAACTGCTTCAGCCCAACCATCGAGACCATCCGTCTCAAATCATCAGCAACATATAAACAGTCAAAAGCAAAAATGTCTAAAAACCGCGGTGCAATCACTGGGCGCGTACAGATGCGGTCATAATCGGCTCGGTGACGCTCATGTATCACCGGTATGGAAGGCCGAGAAGAAGAAGAAGAAGGGGAGGATCCATCTCTCACGACTATCTGGCGATCAGACCTGGAACTCATTTTCTCTTTTCTGTCTGACAGTTCACCTCGGTTGCTTGTCAGATCTCAAGAATCACCTCGGTCGAGGCGCAGGTAGACTAGACTGAGGTGCGAAGCTGCTCGATTCCAACTCTCTGAATTTCAGTTCTTTTCCCCCGATTTCACTACAGATTGTTCCTAAGGGGTACTTAATCCTTTTTCAAAAGAGATCTATGGCAACCAAAGCCACTAAATTCCTAAATCAGTAAAGAGAAGAAGGAGTTAGGGTTTCGACTGTTTTACCCCGGATTCGGTCGATTCGAGGCGTTCTTGTTGCAGATTGTTGCTTGCAATTGGTTCCCCTAGCCTTTCCTCACAGAATGGAAGCAAGAATCGTCGAAAACGATCGAGAAACCAAGAAAACGAGGTCGGGATGCTCCGCGGTCGAGGGGGAAGATGGGAGGGAAAGTTGAAAAAATGTTCCCCTTATATAACCCTCGTTGATTCTGCTGTCACCTCGGTCGAGGTGGTCCCGACGGGACCAAGGTGTCTGGACCGATGTGGATCGTTGTCAGCCCTAGTCACCTCGGTTGCTCAAGAATCATCTCGGTGGAGGTGTTGTGACTGCAACCGAGATGTGTCTCAGTCAAACTCCGTCTTCTCAATTTCTCAAAATTTTGTCCTTCCAGTGTTGCTCCTGGGTTGTATTCCTTCCTTAGAAAGTACCTGGTTTCTGTCTAGGATGCCAAAAACAAAGCAAAGCAAAGCAAAAGAAACTATCTAAAGCTAGACTAGAAAAGGGAAAAGAAAGCAATACCTTGGGTTGCCTCGCAAGAAGCGCTTGGTTTAAGGTCGCTAACTGGACCGTACGGTATCCCTAAACAAGGTATAGTGGTGCAATCTCCTCAACCTGGACTTCCGGTTGGTATTTCTTAAGTCTATGCCCATTGACCTTGAAGCTTCCACTTGTTTTTCCCCAAATCTCAACTGCACCATAAGGGAAAATATGTTTCACAACATAAGGTCCTGTCCATCTAGATTTTAACTTACCTGGAAAGAGGCAAAGACGGGAGTTGAAGAGTAGAACTAAATCTCCTTCTTTGAACTCCTTAGGAATGAAACGCTTGTCATGCCATTTATTTGTCCTTTCCTTGTAAATCTTGGCATTCTCATAAGCGTTCAAACACATCTCCTCTAGCTCATTGATATCCAATAGCCGTTTCTCACCGGCTTCTTCGATGTCGAAATTCAACCATTTATTTGCCCAATACGCCGCCTTGTGTTCTAGCTCAACGGGAAAATGACAAGACTTCCCATATACCAAATTATAAGGGGTGGTACCAATGGGAGTCTTGAATGCGGTCCTGTAGGCACAAAGAGCATCGTCCAACTTCATGGCCCAATCCTTCCTCGTCCTAGAGACGGTCTTCTCCAAGATTGCTTTGATTTCTCTATTCGAGATCTCGACCTGTCCACTAGTTTGAGGGTGATAAGGGGTTGCTACCTTGTGGTTTACCCCATACTTCGATAGAAGTGCTTTAAACTTCCGGTTGATGAAATGTATCCCTCCATAGCTGATGATGATGCGTGGAGTCCCAAAACGTGCAAATATAGTCCTATTAAAGAACTTCACAACCACCATGGCGTCATTAGTGGGAGAGGCAATGGCTTCCACCCATCTAGAGACGTAGTCGACAACTAGGAGGATGTTGAGGTTTCCACCGGATGATGGGAAATGTCCCATGAAATCAACCCCCCATACATAAAAAATATCAACCTCTTGGATGTTATTGAGTGGCATCTCGTTCCTCCTAGATAAATTTCCTGTTCTTTGGCATGCATCACAAGAAACAACAAACGTTTGCCCATCCTTAAATAATGTAGGCCAAAAGAAACCGGAACGTAATACCTTGGCGCACGTTATGTGAGCGCTAGCATGCCCTCCACAAGGAAGTGAGTGGCAATGCCGTATAACACTAGTAATTTCATCTTCCGGAATGCATCTTTGAAGCATCCCGTCTGGACCTCTCTTAAACAATAGAGGTTCATCCCAATAGTAGTGGCGTACATCTTAAAAAGAATTTCTTCCTTTGAGCATACGTCAATCCGGGTGGTATTTCCTGGCAAACAAGATAATTAACAATGTCAGCATACCAAGGTTCTTTATTATTAGATGTTTGGTAGAGAAAGTGTTCCACCAACTGTGGATGAGTTTCAGAAAAGGGAGTAAGAAGTTTGTTATTCTCAGTTGACGGTATCTCGCTTTCGACCTCGGTCGAGGTCCAGAGTGGGTGACCGAGATGTTCTTCAGTCAAGAACACCTCGCTTGGTCCAGAAAGTGCATCGGTCGAGGTACTGCAGCTGGGACCGAATTTGGAGATTCTCTTCTCTTGGATTAGCTTCTCAATCTTAGCTCCTGGATCTTCTTCCAGTGCCTTTAAGCTCCGTATATCTGCATCACAAGAAGCATCTATACCTTCCTCCATTAAGCTAAAACTAATAACTCTTTCAAGTGAATCATTAATAAGGATAGAGCTCACCAATTTACTTGATTCTTCTTCATCATAGATGTTGAAGATATCATCCTCCAGCGGCTTTCCTTTCATTGCAGCAAGCAATGCAAACTCCACTTGATCACCGCCAATGTTGAATTGCAACTTGGCGTTCTTACAATCCACATTGCAACCCGAAGTTGCTAGAAATGGTCTCCCGAGAATGATAGGTGATAACACGATTTATAACATAGTTTTAGGTGTACATTTAGATAGAATTCTCGCTCATTCATGCATGATCTAGCATTAGTTCAAGACGTTTTGCACCCAATTCACGTATTTTGTCGAGATAGACATCTACACGGACTTGTGCGCGTTTTGTAGGTATTTCGGGAAGTTTAGGAGCTCAAACGATGCGTTTGAGGATCGTTCATTTAGATGACACGCTCCCGGACTCATTAGGACATAAGCCAAGGGCTGAGGAGGACTCATGGAGCCTTACCAACACTAGCCATGCACCAAATCACAGCTTAATGATCCAAGGCAAAGTTTCTGCATAAAATCACGGTTCTTTGACGAACCACGGCCGTGGAAATGACCGTGGATTTTGCCAGATTCTCGTGACAGCTGTGCCACGACTCTCATGGCCAGCTCATGCAAGATTTGTTATAAAAGTGGTCCTTCATGGGTTGTTAGAGGCAGCTGGGGTAGTTTTGGGAGCTGGGGTAGTTTTGGGAGCAGCTCATCCATTATCCATTTCTCTAACAAATATATTCTAAAAAACAAGAAGTTTTTCTAGGAAGGAAAGTGTCAAAGAGAAGAAGAAGAGTTCCATTGAAGAGGAGGAGAAGAACACACACCATAGCTATCTTGTATTTCGGATTCCGTTTTCTAGAATTTGTATGAACCTTTGAACCTTATTTTGGAAGGGTTGTAAGTGGCTCTATTCTAATCTTCAACTTAGTCTTGAATTAAGTTCACTTGTTCATCTCTTTTCTTTCATTATCTTGCAATGGATGTTTTGATTTTATGTTTGTTTGTTTCGATTTCCACTATGAATGTTGTAGGCTAAATTGATATGGTTTTAGGGTAAGGAAGGGATGGTTATGGCTAGAGCTATGATAGGACGGACTTAGATTTACCTTTGGATGACTTTTGCTTATGAACGTAGCTGCTGTTAGAAATCACGGGTAGTTCTTGTAGAACCACGGTCGTGGTTTAGGTAGAACAAACCATGATTCTCCCTAATTCGAAGGATCTTGCCTTGGATCTATAAAATGTTGAAATCCTAAGTGTTTGTTGAGTTTAAGCTACCCTAGGGTGACCTAGTGTAGTGACTAGTGTTAGGAGAGACTTACCCGGTAATCCTTGCCCTTAGAATCTAAAATAGCAAACCTTAGGTAGTGGTGAGCCTAATAAGCCGCCATTGGATTAGATGTGCTAGGATAGTTTCTTAGGACTTCCCTTTCCAAGACTTACCCGGTAAGGATAGGTTAGATCCCTAATTAACAATCCGGTTTGTGTAGAATTCCTATCCTTAGGTTCATAGAGACTTACCCGGTAATGAGACCTTAGGTGTGGACTAGTTGGACCATGAGACTTACCCGGTAATTGATCCCAACTTAGATACACTTAATCCCAACATATCATAGTTAATCCAAAGAATGAATAGATAACTTGAGTTCTATGCCATAACCGGAACTTCCGACCCCTAGAATCCGTCTTTTCCCTCCTTGATCATTACTTTGTTGGGTTGTTCATTTTGTGCCGATTTTTAGTTAGTTTGATTGTTTACTTTGCATGAATTGTGATCTTTGATTTATCACCAAAAACAATTGAGATTTTCATTCCTTTGTTTCCCCCTTTTCTAGCCTTAGACCTTCACTAAACTTAATCACAAAACCAATTCAATTTCACCTTAGTCTTTGTGTTCGACCTCGGAATACTATCCATACTAAAAACGACCCGTACACTGCGGGTGCGCTAGAAGTTAGGATAAATATAACGAGTATAAATTTAAGGCTTATTGCGTGCACACTTTTTAGCGTAACAATAGGAACGGGATAATCTGCAGGAATATCAAGAACAACAAAGTCTATAGGTAAATAGAAGTTACCTAACTTAACCGGAACGTCTTCCAAAATGCCCACGGGATGGGTAGTGGATCGGTCCGCCATGTATAACCTTATCTTCACCGGCTTGGGCTCTCCAAGTCCGATCTTCACACATAGCTCCAGGGGGATGATGCTCACGCTGGCTCCTAGATCACACAATGCCTCAAAAGTGACATCCCCAACTTGAATGGGAATGTAAAATGAGCCGGGATCTCTTAATTTGGGTGACATCTTCTCCTTCATGATTTGAATGAGCTCCGAGGATTTAGATGTCATCCTTACTTCACTAAAGTCTTCCAGCTTCCTCTTCCTTGATAGAATCTCTTTTAAGAACTTCCCATAGACAGGCATCCCTAGAATAGCATCAAGGATAGGAATGTTAATATGTAATTTATTCATCAAGTTAAGGAACTTACCAAAATGCTTGTCTAGATGTGCTCTGGCCCTTGACTGGGGGAATGGAAGTGGTGGTTTACATGCAGGAGGTGGGACATAAACTTCAGCTTTGTCTGACTCTTTCTGTGGCTCCACCTCAGATGGTACCTCGACCGAGGTGTTCTTTGTCTGTAACTGGACCAAGGTGTTCTTCACTGGCATCGACCGAGGCACTGGATCTGCAGTTTTTAATCCACTTCTCGTCGTTATTGCCATGATCTATCCCTTGGGGTTGCTCTCTGTCCTTGCTGGGAGCTTCACTAGGTCTCTTGGCGCTTCATTCGCCTTATTAAAGAATTGTTGTTCTAAGGCTTTTTGTGCCTTCAAAAATAAAGTCATGGACGTCTCCATAGCATTAAGCTTGATCAAGATAGCCTGCAACACTGCATCTTTCTTCTCTGGCTGGGACGAGCTTGATCCAGGCTTCTGGCTCTTCAATGGAGTAGAAGAAGAAGAAGAAGAGAGGAAAGGGTTAGAAGAATTATTTGAATTGGAGTTTGAGTAAGGGTTACCCGGATTTTGATTTTGATTGTTGGGCCTCCAATTGTTGCGGTTGGACTCTCTATTGTTGTTGTAGTTGTTGTTCTGGGAACCATTGTTGTTGTTGTTGTTGTTGTTGTTCCGGTAACCATTATTGTTCCTTGAGCCTTGATATCCTTCCTCTTTCTTCTTGGTGTGAGCAACCAAAAGATCCTTCGATTGCTTCACATCATTCTTGAGGGAAATGAGTTGATTGTCATTTGATGGAGCTTCTTGGAAATTAACTCTCTTAACTCCATTCTCACCTCCTTGGTGCGAGTATTTCTCCATGTGCAAAGCTTGTTTTTCAATGAATTCCCAAGCTTCATCAATCGGCATGTCCATGAGTGTGCCGGCGGATAGTAGTTGAAGGCTTAATTGGGTAGCTCCATCCTATCCCTTGAAGTAAATCTCCAACAACTCTATCTTTGGAATCCCATGATGTGGGCAATCCAAAAGAACATCTTTAAATCTTTCCCATGTCTTGGACAAACTCTCCTTGTCCTTCATGATGAATGCATTGATCTTCCCTCTCATTTCAGTAGTTTTGGAGGGGGGAAAGAATTTTGTCAAGAACTCCGTCGTCATCTCCTCCCAAGTGTTGATCTTTCCGGGAGGAAGAGGCAGGTACCAAGTAAGCGCCCTGTCTTTCAAAAAAAAGTAAAAAGGCCTCAACTTGTAATTATTATTTTCCACCCTTGAAGGTTTCAAGGTCTCCATCAAAATCTCATAGTTCTGCAAATGTTGATGTGGAGATTCCCTCTCTAAACCGCCAAACTGGCATTGGCGGATCATGGATAGAACTTGCGGTCGAAGTTCATAATCATGCTCTGCTGGATCTCCTATGTTGACTCTTGGACGCCTCACTTGCTGGTTTGGGTCCATCCTCTGTCCTAGGGTCTGTGGAATACCTGCAAAAAGAACATCTCGGACAGGCATCCGAGGTGGAAGTATCTCGGCCGCGGCAACTGGAGCGGGAGCCTGCCTCGGTCGAGGGTCTGGTCGATGCAGAATATGAGCTCGTAACTCAGCCATATTTGCTTCAATCTCTGCAACTCTGGTGCGATTTGTCTCCCTCTCGCGCTATAGTTCTTCCTTATTGAGGCGCAACTGTTCCATTGCCTCCTTCAATTCGGCCTCAAGATCGCGATTGTCTTGGTTGGCCATTTTCGCTTCTTTCAAGCGTCTCTTATATGTCTTTTCTGGTTCGGGATCGTAAGGAACGATTTCCTTCCCAGCACGGGTTCTTCGCATAAACCTAAGAAAAAGATCCTGCGAAAGTCACTCAAGTAGAGTGGTTAGTAGCAACAGGGGCAAATGCCCCGAAAGACTACCGCAACCGGCTCGGTCTAGACCAAGTCCCCGGCAACGGCGCCAAAAACTTGTTCGCTCCAAATGGTGTGTGCAAGCTTTAAATTTATAGCCCAAGAAGTATGCTTAAAACAAGGATGCGAACCCGCAGTGTACGGATCAGTTATAGTAAAAGCAAGAATTCCGGGGTGTCGATCTCAGGGACTTAGGTGAAACAAAACAAGTATAGGTAGTCAATGCAACTAATAACCACAGAAGCGATTAAAGCAATCAAAGAGATGACAATAAGGTCAATTAAAGGAAATATGCAAATTCTAGGGGTTAAAGAATCCAGTTGTGGTTCCAAGTCAAGATCTCAAGATAAGCGGACAAAGTTGAGGTTTTGCAAAGGGAAGGTGTTACTAAAGTGGAATAGATCACCGGGTAAGTCTCACTACTCACAATCCCAAGCCAAAGAACCTATCACCGGGTAAGTCTCAAGGTACTAAGGAAAGGAATTATAATCTCAAACCAACACTCCAACTAAGGGAATAGAATCAACCTTTACCGGGTAAGTCTCAAGCTAACTCACAAAGATGGAATGAAGGCAGACTCAAACCCCAATAAAAGATAAACCTTTATTACCTACACTTATGATCATGGGTAAACAAACAAAGGAATTACCGGGTAAGTCTCATCCTAAGCTTGCATTGAACCAGGAAAGGTGTAATAAGAATAGGATTTGGCAAACTCTAACACTTAACTCTCAGTTTCGGATCAGATAAGTCACCTCGGTCAGTCAAGTTCTACCCCGGCCGAGATGTTCATCGACTGAACGAGATGTTCTAGGGTTAAGGATAAAGACTCGAACTTTCAAGGTTCTACTGGATTTAAGATTATTCTATCATTGTTTTTCCCACAACCTTCAGCCAATCACCCTAGAATCGCACAAGGAAATTAGCCACTCATCATCATGAAAGCAATAATCAAATATATGGGAAGAGAATGAATATTTGAACACAAAACCTTAAGAACAAGGCTTCAATAACTAAATCAAAATCAAACAAATAAGCGTTCCTTGGATCACAAATCCAACAAGACAAATCAACAAGAAGGAATCTAAGAAAGTCTTACAAATCCTTTAAAAGCTATAACACGCTACGAACTTTCTTCCTTCAAACTTCCAAAAATCCTTCCTAACTGCAGTTTCTTCAATCTCCAAGTACTGCGATGGTAGCGGGTTGCTGAATTTGTGGAAAATCCAGCGCTTTATATAGGAGAATTATCTTCCAAAGATAATAATATATTAAAAAGATAAATTCCTAATAAAATATATCCATATCTCTAAAATAGATCTCCCAAATATATGATCTTCCTTCCAAAAATCCAGCCCAAAAATATAAGATCTCTCCTTCCAAAAATAAAAGATCTCAGCCAAATATAATATATCTCGCCGCGTCAGGGTATTCACCTCGGTCGGGGCGCTCCTCTAGATCACCTCGGTCGAGGTGACTTTGTGGTCAACCGGGGTGAATCTCAGCTGAAGGTGAAATCTCTCAAATCTGGTCCAAAGGAAATCTTCTTTGTTAATTTCATGCTTCCTGAGCTCCTCTTTAAGCTCCTGAATGTAGCTCCAATGACTCCCTTTGCTCCATAGCTCCATTTTGATGCAACACGTGCCATTTTACCTACGATTACAACGAAACTTGGTGTAGACCTTGATTCCCGTAAAGGTAGATGAAACGACAATATAATCACATAATATACATTCAAACATGCAGATTATTGAAGATAAAACGTCTAAACAAGTCCCAAAATATAGACTATAATACATGCTATCAGCATACATCTATTCAACACATAAGGCCATCCATAAATTCACAAGACAATCTCATCATAAGGGTCATTCCCAAACTTAGAAGCACTAAAATTTTCTGATTTTTTTGGAATTTTGAAATATGTATGTACAATGCAAAACATAATGAGACATGAGACTAAAAGGAACTATCCTAGATGCTAATCATGCAAGTGATCATGAAAACCCCACCCCATACTTAGAAACACATTGTCCCCAATGTGCAATTCAAGTAAAGAAGAGTGAAAGAGGGTCCTCACAATGTAAAAATGGTTTGCTTTGGTATTTTGGTTCACTCATGTGCAGTGATGGTGGATGATCAATCAAAGGTGGTAGAGAGCTCTTGATGTTCACTATGGCGTCGGGACCCGCGCTAGGCACCGTTAGCCGTCCAAGTTCCGCGTCTGCTCCACCCACAATTGATGAGGGACTCATCATCATCCACATGTCATGCAAAGCTTCCATGCTACTTGGATTCTAGCACACAAACTCCAAACACACAAAAACACACAAACACAGAAAAATGAAAACCAAAACAAAAACAAAAAGGGAAATATGTCTACCAATGGGTTGCCACCCACCAAGCGATTCTTTAAGGTCATTAGCTTGACCAAACTCGGGGGTGTCTCACTCAAGGTGAAGTGGGGCAATCATATCCACAGGAGCTCCCGGGATATACTTCTTCAACCGGTGCCCATTCACCTTAAAATCTCCATAATGCCAACATTTGGTCCATGGGGAAAGATCTTCTTCACCACATAAGGACCCGTCCATCTTGACTTTAGCTTTTCGGGGAAGAGCCGCAACCTTGAGTTGAAGAGAAGGACTAGGTCACCTTCACTCAACTCCTTGGGGATGAGACGTTTGTCATGCCAACATTTGGTCCTTTCCTTGTAAATCCGGGCGTTTTCATAGGCATCCAACCGGATCTCCTCAAGAGCGTTCATGTCTAGCAACCTGTTCTCACCGGCCTCCTTGAGGTCAAAATTCAGCCACCTTATAGCCCAATACGCCCTATGCTCCATCTCAACCGAAAGGTGGCAAGACTTGCCATAAACTAGCTTGTGGGGAGTGGTGCCAATCGGTGTCTTGAAGGCGGTTCTATAAGCCCACAAAGCATTATCGAGCTTCATAGCCCAATCCTTTCTTGTTCTAGAGACCGTCTTCTCAAGTATCTTGTTTATCTTCCGGTTGGAGATCTCCACTTGGCCACTAGTTTGGGGATGGTAATGTGTTGCCACCTTATGAGTCACCCCATACTTAGCCAAAAGTGTCCCAAAGTTCCTATTGGTGAAGTGCTTTCCTTCATCGCTTATGATCACCCTTGGTGTCCCAAACCTAGGGAAGATCACTCGGTTGAAGAACCGCACCACAACCTTGGCATCATTGGTGGGAGAAGCGATTGCCTCCACCCATCTCGACACATAGTCCACCACCAAGAGAATGTAGAGGTTGCCACATGAAGAGGGGAATGGCCCCATGAAGTCCACACCCCAAACATCAAATATCTCCACCTCTTGTATGTTGTTCAAGGGCATCTCATTCCTCCTTGAGATGTTGTCCGTCCTTTGGCAAGCATTACAAGCTACCACAAAATTCTGCACGTCCTTGAACAAACTTGGCCAATAAAACCCAGATTGCAATACCTTTGCACACGTCTTGTGTGAGCTAGCATAGCCTCCACATGGCAAGGAGTGACAATGGCGGATCACACTCTCCACCTCATCCTCTAGTATGCATCTCCTAAAGACCCCATCCGGCCCCCTCTTAAACAAGAGCGGTTCACTCCAATAGTAATGCCTCACATCCTTGAAGAACTTTTTCCTTTGGGCATACGATAGACCGGGTGGCACCTTTTCACAAACGAGATAGTTCACTATATCCGCATACCATGGCTCATTCCCCCTATACACTTGAAGTAAGCACTCTTCCACCATTTGCAATTTCTCATCCCGGAATGAGTCATCAATCGGGATGTCATCTCTCTCAATCTACAATGGTGGTAGCCTACTAAGGTGGTCAGCCACATAATTTTCGGACCCCTTTTTGTCCCGGATCTCCAAATCAAACTCTTGGAGAAGAAGGATCCACCGAATCAAGCGAGGCTTGGCATCCTTCTTTGTAAGGAGATAACGGATCGCAACATGATCCGTATACACAATGACCTTCGCTCCAATAAGATACGAGCGGAATTTCTCAAATGCATACACAACCGCTAGCAACTCCTTCTCGGTGGTAGCATAATTGAGTTGGGCATCATCTAGCGTCTTGCTAGCATAATAGATGGCATGTGTAAGCCCATCCTTCCTTTGTCCCAAAACAGCCCCAACGGCCACAATACTCGCATCACACATGATCTCAAACGGTAAAATCCAATCCGGAGGTTGCATGATAGGTGCGGAGATCAAAGCATTCTTCAACCTACAAAAATCCTCAAGGCAATCTTTGGAGAAAACAAACTCAACATCTTTCATTAGTAGGTTAGTAAGAGGCTTAGAAATTTTAGAGAAATCTTTTATGAATCTCCGGTAAAAACCGGCATGCCCTAAGAAACTCTTTTACCCCCTTCACCGAGGTAGGTGGTGGCAACTTCTCTATTGTCTCTATCTTAGCCCTATCAACCTCAATGCCTCGGTTGGACACCAAGTGTCCCAACACAATGCCTTCACTTACCATGAAGTGGCATTTCTCCCAATTCAAGACAAGATTAGTCTCCTCACATCTCTTTAACACTAAAGACAAGTTAGCTGAACAATCATCAAATGAAGATCCACAAACAGAGAAATCATCCATAAACACTTCCATGATGTTTTCAATATATTCAGAAAAGATAGCCATCATACACCTTTGAAAGGTGGCGGGTGCATTACACAACCCAAATGGCATTCTCCTATATGCAAATGTATCCCAAGGACATGTGAATATAGTCTTCTCTTGGTCATCTAGGTGGATAGGGATTTGGCAGAATCCACTATAGCCATCTAAGTAGAAAAAGTGTGAATGTTGAGCTAATCTCTCTAGCATTTGGTCGATGAAAGGAAGAGGGAAGTGATCTTTCCTAGAGGCCACATTTAGTTTCCTATAGTCCATACACATCCTCCATCCCGTAACCGTCCTAGTTGGGATTAGTTCATTATTCTCATTAGTCACTACGGTTATCCCACCCTTCTTAGGAACCACATGCACGGGACTAACCCATTTACTATCCGAAATCGGGAAAATGATTCCAGCATCTAGCAATTTAAGGATCTCTTTCTTGACCGCCTCTTTCATGATAGGGTTTAGTCTTCTTTGAGGTTCAATTGAAGGTTTATGATTATCTTCCATTAAGATCTTATGCATGCACAAGGAAGGTTTAATGCCAACTAAATCATCAATGGTATAGCCAATAGCTCTCTTATGCAATCTCAACTCATGCAACAATCTAGTCAACTCATCATCATTCAAGCATGCATTAACAATCACCGGATAAGTAGAATTTTCACCAAGAAAAGCATACTTCAAATGAGGGGGAGGGGTTTAAGTTCAAGTTTAGGAGGAGCTTTATCGATTGGAGACACTCCAGACAATGTAGGTTGAGATGATTCCAAAGCTATGGAAGACTCCTCAAGGCTCCTTGAAGCTTGATCAACCACTAAGACACTTTTTGAAGAAACCACGGGCAAAATCACGGTCTCTGGCAAAACCCCGGGCGTGGAACCTGAGAAGCTGGCACTTTGGATCATTCCAGAGAGTTCCACGGGTAAGTCCATGGCCGTGGTTCTTGGTGACAGGCCGTGATTCCTACAGTGTTTCAGCATACCTTCGTGCACTTCAAATTCAGCACTTGTCTCCTTTTCTAGTGCATCCAAAGCCTTGATTGCTTCATTGCAATCATCCTCAACTCCTTCCTCCATCAAACTCAAGCTAAGAACCTTCTCTAAGGGGTCCTTGATCAAGATCTAGCTCACGACTTCTCTACATTCCTCTTGCTCAACAATGTTGAACACATCTTCACCAAGGGCTGGTCCCTTCATCATTGTCGATTACTTGAACTTGATATTCTCTTCTCCTATGTTGAAGGAGAGGATTCCATTCTTAAAATCCACTAAACAACCGGACGTGGCTAAGAAAGGCCTCCCTAAGATGATAGGAACAGGATATTCCGCCGGGATGTCCAAAACAACGAAATCTATTGGCACATAGAACTTCCCGAGTTGCACCGGTATGTCTTCCAAGATTCCTACGGGGTGGGTTATTGAACAATCCGCCATATAGAGGGTCATCTTGACCGGCTTTGGCTCTCCTAGCCCAACCTTGTTACAAAGTGCAAGCGGTATAATGCTTACACTTGCTCCAAGATCATAAAGGGCTTCATATTGCACTTTCCCCACTACAATTGGCACACAAAAGATCCCGGATCTCTTAACTTAGGAGGCATCTCCTCCCTCATGGTTTGAATCAACTCGGAAGATCTCTTTGTCATCCTTACTTCCCCATACTCCTCCAACTTCCTCTTGTTGGAGAGTATTTCCTTCAAAAATTTTCCATAGGCCGGTATACCTAGGATAACATCCATGAACGGAATGTTAATATGCAATTTAGACATAAGTTCAAGGAATTGACCGAAGTGTTTGTCCAAGCGAGCTCTTGCTCGTGATTGTGGGAATGGTAGTGGTGGCTTGTATGGAGGTGGTGCCACATATGTTGGCTCATCATCCTTGCTCTTGCCTCAATCTTCTTGCAATGGCTCTTCTTCCACCACTACTTGCTTTCCCTTAGCATTCTCCTTGGGCAAGGGATCCTTCATGCTCAACCCACTCCTTGTTGTAATGGGCAAGACTTGACCTCTTGTGTTATCCTCGGTTCTTCCGGGAAGCTTTCCTGGATCTCTATGAGCTTCACCCGCCTTTTGGAACACTTGTGCTTCTAGCACCTTTTGAGCCTTAGAAATGGAAGTCACCGTGCTCTCAAGACCACTCAACCTTCCAAGCAATTGCTCAAACATCATCTCGGTTCTATCCTTTGGAGGTTGAGTAAATCCGGGTGGAGGCTCTTGTAAAGCCTTAGGTGGTGGAGCTGCGCTTGTGGAAGCGGGAGGGTTCAAGGAACCATCCGGGTTAGAATAGGAAAACCCGGGATGGTTGTGGTTAGGCCGGTAATTGTTGAATTGCCGATTGTTGTTGAAGTTCCTAGGGCCTTGATAATTGTTGAAGTTTTCCCTTCCCATATAGTTCACATCTTCCTCCTTGGAGGACAAGTTTGCTTGCACTTGCACTTGAGGGCTTGCTTGATTCTTCAAAGTTGTAGCACACAACTCCCTCAAAGACTTAAGCTCATTGTTGATTGCATCAAGCTTGAAATTACTCATGGTGACTTCACTCACCTCATATGCTCCCGGTTTCCTCCCATCACTCTTCCTATGGGAGTACTTTTCTATCACTAAAGTTTGTTTCTCTACAAATTCCCAAGCCTCATCCACATTCTTCTCCATGAATGTCCCACCAAAAAGTGATTGAAACTTGAATTGGCTATCCTCATTAAGCCCCTTGAAGTAAATCTCCAATAGCTCTATCTTAGGTATACCATGGTGTGGACAATCTAGGAGGAGGTCTTTGAACCTCTCCCAAGACTTGAATAGGCGTTCTCTATCCTTCATCACGAAGGCATTGATCTTCCCTCTTATCTCGGTTGTCTTGGAAGGTGGGAAGAACTTCGTCAAGAACTCGGTTGTCATCTCCTCCCAAGTACTCACACGCCCTAGTGGAATCGATTGGTACCATGCCAAGGCCTTATCCTTAAGTGAGAAGGAAAAAACCCTAAGCTTATGGTTGTTGTTCTCCAATCTAGGCGGCCTTAGAGTCTCCATCAAGATCTTATAATTCATCAAGTGTTGATGAGGAGACTCTCCTTCCATCCCTCCAAATTGATTATGCCGGATCATTTGTAGTACTTGAGGGCGGAGCTCATAATCATGGGCTGCGGGATCTCCTAAGTTCATACCCGGACGGTGCACTCTTTGGGCCGGATCCATACGTTGCCCCAACGTTTGTGGCTCCTCAATCATGATCGGCTCAAACCGAATGTTGACCGCCGGCTGCGGTGGTGGTGGAGGAGGTTGTTGACGATTAAGCTCTCTTTGTACAAGAGCTTTCCTAATCTCTTCAATTTCCCTCCTAGTTGCTTCTTGCCTCT
The DNA here is from genome assembly GCA_033239045.1 of Fagopyrum esculentum. Lineage (NCBI taxonomy): Eukaryota > Viridiplantae > Streptophyta > Magnoliopsida > Caryophyllales > Polygonaceae > Fagopyrum > Fagopyrum esculentum. The sequence goes on along the minus strand of BSUD01000001.1, from coordinate 66,826,159 downwards.
CATTGGCAAGTCTCCTTTCATTCTCCAAGAGTTCGTCTCTTAACCTAATTTGCTCTAAAGCCTCATCCAACTCAACTTGAAGATCTCTTGTGGCCATATCCTTCTTCTTCTTAATGCTCTTAGATCTAGCTTTAAGGGTTTTCTCCGGTTCAGGATCGAATGGAGCTAAATCCTTGCCACGAGATCTTCGGATGCACCTACAGAATGAGAGATGTCCCGAAAATGCAAAGACACAAACCAAACAAGATCAAAAGCAACAAGAAAGTGCTACACTATAAACAATCACAAACAATGATTCAATCTAGACCTAGTCCCCGGCGACGGCGCCAAAAACTTGTTACGCTAAAAATTGTAGCACGCAAAAGTCTTAAATTTATAACTCGATATATTTTTCCTAACTCCTAGCGAACCCACAGTGTATGGGTTGTTTTGTAGTAAGGATAGTATTCTGAAGTCGAACACAAAGACTAAGGTGAAATTGAATCAAAAAGTGACTAAGGATAGTGTAGACCTAGTTTGAGAAAAGAGAAAGAAATAAAGAAACTAAAATCTCAATGTTTTTGGATTGGTTTTGGGGTGATCAATCAAGGATCACAAATCATGCAAGAGTATAAAAAAAACTAAGCTAGCAACTGATAGGTGATGAAATCACTATCATTTAGAATAGTTTGTAGAGTTTTTTTTATTGCATTTGTGTCGGTTTATGCTACTAACTCCTTGGTCCAGAACAAGAAGACTAAAAGAAGCTAAGGAAGGAGTTATAACCACTTAGGAGTGAAGATCGTTCACGAAGCAAAGCTTCTTTTGTCTCACCGCCCCAACAAAGCCTTGTCACTGCCCCTGCGGGTGACACCTTACTCCGGAGCGCTCCCTGTACCATATCCAACGCCAGCCACGAAGATGGTCACCGCCCCTGCGTCAACCCCGGCGCCCCTGCGGTGACTTGCCCTAAAGAAGTGAAGACCAGCGCCCCTGCGCCTTCCCCTGCGCCTCAACCTGGGAGCTGGAAGATGAAGAGGTTGTGTCATCGCCCTTGCGTCGACACTGGAACGCCCCGGCGGCTTGGCATCAGAAACGGCAAGAAGTCGAAGAGTCAAACGTTTTGAAGAGCATTAAAGATCTGTCCCTGCGGAATTGCCTAGCCGCCCCAGCGGCCATGAAGAAGATCAAGCGTTTTTGCCTTCACCGCTCCTACAAAGCTGAAGGCCGCCCCTGCGATTTAACGTCAGAAGCTTTACTCCGGCTGTTTACACAACCTTTATTGCATTAAAGGTGGCTGTTTTGGGCCGGCCATTTACTCCTATTTAGTGTCTTTTGTAGTATAAATAGTCTTTGGTTGATTGCTAGAATCATCCAACTTGTTATCCAACATATTGTCCACTTTTTCCCTATAGATTATACTGCTACTTTTGTAATGAGTTGCTAACTCCCTTGCTACATTGGGTTGGTTTGAAGCTGCGGATTTACCTTGTTTGTAAGTTCTTTTTAATATAAGTTTTCATTCAGTAACTCTTTGTGTTTCCTTAATCTTCATTGTCTAATTGCATGTTTTACTATTACTTGAGATTGATCACCTTAGGTTCTAAAGTGCATGCAAAGAACTAGGATTAATAGGTTCCGGGTTCGGGTCTCTAATCTAGTAGTAAACTTAAAGTAATAACGGGTTGTAATTACTTGAAGAAAAGGAACACAAATATAAAGATAAGTTTAACAGTTTTAATCTTTTCTTTATATGCCTTAGTCTTTGTTTGAAAGCTAACTTGTTATTTGTTCTTGTAGGTTTACGGAACACTAACCTATTAAGTTGTGTTGATGCCGGTTGGCTCAACACATATATATGATCGAGACGGGAGATTACTTGAAAACTTGTAAAAGGAACTCACCAAAGTAGCAATCGCATGCCTAGAATCAACCTAGTGTAGATTCACCCATCTTTGTCTTACTTATAGCGTTATTCGTTTTCCTAAGTTTTTGTGTGCATCAATTCAATCAAACCCCCCCCCCTTTGTTACTTGCCTCTATAATCAATAATTGCATCTAATAAAACTCCTTAACTCTCTTGGGTTTGAACCTTACTTAACCACTATACTTGTTTTTGTGCTAAGTCGGGATTATATTTTTGATAGGGTATAGACGACCATAGAAATACCTTTAGTCAAATTTTGGCGCTGTTGTCGGGGAGTTTAGTGTTTTATTGTTATTATTGATTATTGGTTTGTACCATTTTTATGGTTCAAACCCGGGCTACTAACCCCGATCTTGCTACCTTTGATCCAGAAATTGAGAGGACGCACATCCGGCAACGAAGACAGCAACAACTTCAACAAGAGATGAATGACCGTACACTTCGTCAACTTACGCACCCCACCTTGGCTCAAAACCCCCTTGCGGTTACTATACCGGCATTAGGGGAAGGAGTCATTTTTGAGCTCAAGCCGGGTCTCATTCACTTGCTCCCATCTTTCCATGGGCTAAGTGGCGAAGACCCCATCAAACACCTTGGGAAGTTCCATACCGTGTGTATGAGCATGAAGCCGGCCAACATTACCGATGAACAAATCAAGATGAGGGCATTCAGCTTCACACTCAAAGATTCCGCGGATGATTGGTATTACCACCTTCCATCCGGGAGCATCAACACTTGGGAGAACCTTCACAAGGCATTTTTGGAGAAATACTTCCCAGCCAAGAAGGCAAACAACTTAAAGAAATCTATAAGCAACATCGAGCAAGAGGCGAACGAAACTCTTTATGAGTACTTCGAAAGGTTTGCACGCCTCCGATCCTGTTGTCCTTTCCACGGATATTCAACTCAAGATCTAGTCTTGTACTTATACAATGGCTTGCTCGATAATGAAAGGAGGATCGTCGATGCGGCTTGCGGAGGTAATATTCTTAACTCTACTCCTGACCTTGCTTTGGAAAAGCTACAGGAACTAGCGGAAGAAACTCGGAACTTTGGAAGAACCCGGCTAATAAAGGAGTTCATGTTGTGAATACTGGGAAGAGTGAGATCTCCACTGAGCTCGCAGAGCTAAAGGAAATGGTGAAGAGGCTAACACTTATGGGAACCCCACAACAGCTCACAGCTTGTGGAGTTTGTGCTGACCCATATCATCCAACGAACATGTGTCCCCAAGTGCAGGATGACGATGCTGAGGTGAACGCGATGGGTTATGGACAACCACAACAACAAAGGCCTAGGAACGATCCCTATGCACAGAATTTCATGCCAAACTGGCGTGACCAACAGAACTTTTGTTGGAGGGATCAACAAAACCAACAACAGCAACCCCGTCAAGGTAAGTATCAAACAACTGAAGATATGTTGCAGGTTTTGACTAAACACTTTGCTACTCATGTCCAAACAACAGAATCCAGCATCAAGAACCTTGAAAAATAGGTTGGTCAAATGGCGGAAGCCATTTCAAGGACCGAATCTAGACTTTCCAGAGGATTGCCTTCCCAAACATTTATAAGCCCTAAGGAGAATGTTAGTGCCCTAACATTAAAGAGTAGGAAGCAAATCCAACAAAAACCAGCAAAAGAATCACAACCACCAGCAAAATCCACCTTCCTCCCTCCAAACTCTCTCACCTTACTACACACTTCATCACCAACCACCACCAAAATCCACCCCTGCTCCACCTTTGGTGACGCTTACATCAGCAAGAAGTCACTGGAACGGCCTCAGCATCACCACCTTCGTCGCTCCACAGAATTCGCCCTCTGCACTTCTCCCGCCCCTACGCTTGCAAGCTCCTGCAACTGCGCCTTGCCGCCCCTGCGCCTACTACAGCCGCCCCTGTGGATAACACAACAGAGGGTTAGTTTTCTCTCAAGTTTTTGAAAGTTTCTCATTCCTTTGCTAAATTACATACCAGAATGGAGCCACAAAGGAAATACAAAATGACCGAAGCTGAGAAAGAGAGGTATAGGATATGGAAAATGATTCACATGCTGCGCCCATTCTGTTAGGTAGGCCATTTCTGAAAACTGCTAGGACAAAAATTGATTATGTTAGTGGCAAATTGACCATGGAGTTTGATGGTAAAGTAGTGGAATTTGACATCTGTGATGCAATGAGATTTCCTATTGATGATCATTCTCTATGTGCTATTGACATCGTTAAACCTTTTGTGCAAGATGTTTTTGATAACTCTGATGTTGATGAATTGAAAAATGTAATTGAGCATGACATTGATGGGTTTAAAGCAGATTATGTATTAACATCCGGCATGAAAGAGGTCTTTTCCCAATTAGATGGGCATAAAAGGCTACCTATCTCCAATTTGCCATTGGGCCCACTTTACTAACCCCAGGCGAGAAGCTTGTTCCGTCTATAGTGCAGGCACCAGAAATAGAATTGAAGGACCTTCCGTCACACCTCAAGTACGTTTTCCATGGAAAACACAATACCTTGCCGGTGATCATCTCAAACAAGTTGACTACCGGTCAAGAGGACAAGTTGGTAAAAGTGCTAAGAGAGCACAAGACGACCCTTGGATGGACCATTGCGGACATCAAAGGCATAAGCCCTTCAACTTGCATGCATAGGATCTTACTTGAGGATGAAGCCAAACCCTCTAGGTAACCTCAACGGAGGTTGAATCCGCCAATGATGGATGTGGTCAAGAAGGAAGTGTTGAAGGTCCTCCAAGCAGATATGATCTTCCCTATTTCGGATAGCACTTGGGTTAGTCCAACCCAAGTGGTTCCAAAGAAAGGAGGCATCACCATGGTGGAAAATCAACATGGAGAGATGATCCCGAGCAAAACACAAACCGGATGGAGAGTTTGCATTGACTACCGCAAGCTCAACAAGGTAACGCGAAAAGACCATTTCCCATTACCTTTTATTGATCAAATATTGGAACGTCTTGTAGGTCATCAATACTACTGTTTCCTTGATGGATATTCGGGCTATTTCCAAATAGCCATCGCACCAGAAGATCAAGAAAAGACGACGTTCACTTGCCCATTTTGCACTTTTGCGTACCGCAAAATGCCATTTGGACTTTGCAACGCACCCGGCACCTTCCAATGGTGCATGATAAGTATTTTCTCCGAATACATAGAAAATTTCATTGAATTCTTCATGGATGATTTTACCGTCCATGGAGACAGTTTTGACGCATGTTTGGGACATTTGAAACTTGTTCTTGAAAAATGTGTTGAAACCAATTTGGTTCTTAATTCGGAAAAATGTTATTTCATGGTCGAACAAGGAATTATGCTAGGACATGTAATATCCTCAAAAGGGATAGAGGTAGATAGGGCAAAAGTTGATGTAATCCAAAATTTACCTTATCCTACTAATGTTCGGGAAATCCGATCTTTTCTTGGTCATGCAGGTTTCTACCGACGTTTCATCAAAGATTTTTCAAAGATCTCAGCACCCCTATGTGAATTGATCAAGAAAGACGTCACCTTCATAGTAGATGAGAATTACAAGAAAGCTTTCGACACTTTGAAGGCATGTCTTACCACCGCACCAATCATCCGTTCCCCGGATTGGGAGAAACCTTTTGAAATCATGTGTGATGCCAGTGATTACGCTGTTGGAGCCGTCTTAGGACAGAAAGACGGACGGGCTTCTCATGTAATCCATTATGCGTCTATGACACTCATTGGAGCGCAAAGGAATTACTCTACCACCGAGAAGGAAATGTTGGCGGTGGTTTTTGCCCTTGAGAAATTCATGCAATACCTACTTGGGGTAAAGGTAATTATCTTCACTGACCATGCAGCTCTTAGGTACCTCATGGCGAAGAAGGAAGCAAAGGCACGATTGATTCGATGGGTGCTCCTTCTAAGTGAGTTTAACCTAGAGATAAGGGACAAGAAAGGGGCTGAGAACTTGGTGGTCAATCATTTGAGCAGACTAGTGAAAGAAGAGGAGGATCCAGGAAAAGGAAGAGAGATAGCTGGAAGTTTTCCAGACAATACATTTTACACAACTCTCTGTTGTGTGACCGCCCCCGTGCCTCACACCAGCCGCCCCTGCATTCAGCAGCCCTTGCGGCTCAGTCTAGGGGCCCCTACGGAATTGTCGACAGAGGTTTGTCTTAAGCTACAGTCTTTTAAACCTTGGTTTGCTGACCATGTGAACTTCATTGTTAGGAAAGAATATCCTCCAGACTTCACCAAGGCACAACGAGAGAAGGTAAAAGTTGAAGCTCGACACTACGTTTGGGACGATCCTTACCTTTGGAAGCATTGCAGTGACCAAGTAATTCGCCAATGCATTCCGGACAATGAGGTACAATCTGTCCTAACCTTCTATCATTCCGACGCATGTGGGGGGCACTTTGGGGCAAACAAAACTGCAAGAAAAGTTTTGGATGCCGGTTTCTTTTGGCCACACATTTTTCGAGACGCTTTTGCGTTTTGCAAAGTGTGTGATAAATGCCAAAGGGTAAGAAATCTTTCAAGGAGACATGAAATGCCCCAATCCTCTCTTATATTTTGCGAAATATTTGACATTTGGGGAATTGATTTTATGGGGCCGTTTCCTACTTCATTCGGTCACACATATATTTTACTTGCGGTGGACTATGTTTCCAAGTGGGTGGAAGCAAAGGCCACCAAAACTGATGATTCAAAAGTGGTTGCAGCTTTTCTTAAGGAAAATATCTTTGCAAGATTTGGAATTCCAAAAGCCTTAATTAGTGATAGGGGTACCCATTTCTAAAACAAGACCATCACGGCTCTCCTTAAGAAGTACCACGTCCACCAACGAGTATCAACAACTTATCATCCACAAACAAACGACCAAGCTGAGGTATCCAACCGGGAAATAAAGACCATCCTTGAAAAGACAGTTTCTCCCGGACGGAAGGATTGGAGTGCAAGGCTAAATGACGCCCTATGGGCATATCAGACAGCCTACAAAACTCGTATCGGGATGTCTCCTTTTAGGTTCGTGTTTGGGAAAGCTTGTCACCTACCGGTGGAGCTAGATCACAAAGCTTGGTGGGCGGTAAAAAAGTGCAACATGAACATAGAGGAAGTGGGAGAATTCCAGAAGCTCCAATTGCAAGAGTTGGAGGAACTAAGGCTAGATGCATATGACCATGCTACCACATACAAAGAAAAGACTAAAGCATGGCATGACCGAAACATTCTCCGGAAGGACTTCAAGGTAGGTAATAAGGTACTTCTCTTTCAATCACGTTTGAAACTCTTTGCAGGTAAGCTGCGTTCAAGATGGACATGGCCATTCGTAGTAGCCGAAGTATACCCTCACGGAGTTGTGGATCTTTATGATCCCCAAACGCACAAGGTGTTCAAGGTAAACGGACAAAGGCTAAAACCTTACCTTGAAGGAGTCAAGAACGATCCAATTGACGAGATGGTGCTGGAGGAAGCAAAGTTAGAGAAGTAGAGATCTTACGTCGAGCCAACGACGTAAAACAAAGGCGCTTCTCGGGAGGTAACCCGAAGGAATAAGAAGAGGAGCCTCTGTCAAGAAAACCGCCCCTGCGGCTCAGTGTCCCCGCCCCTGCGGTGACACCCATGCACAGTGACGCCCCCGGCACTGGGCCTGCGCGTGCAAACATGCTAGTCACCGCCCCCGCGGTGACATCCCTATGCCCCTGTGGCGGCCATCCATGACCCACATCCTCGGCGCTGCCCCCGGCATTGAGCTTGCGTGACCCCTCTCCCTTGTCACCGCCTTTGTGGCACAAGCTCCCGCCCCTGCGGTTTTACCCAGAAAAGAAAAAAATGGAAATCGCAAAAGCATTCCCTACACCTACCCCACCCACCCACTCTCTATCTCCACACCAACCACATCTCCCTTGCCTTTACCCTCTCAAACCCTTGCAACGCCCCTGCGCCCCACCAAAGCCACTCACAAGCCACCCTGCGACGCCCCTGCGCCACCTCCGCCGACAGCCAAACCCTTGCGACGCCCCTGCGCCACCCTCACCAGCTCCACCTTTCTCCCTCCAAACTCTCTCACCTTACTACACACTTCATCACCAACCACCACCAAAATCCACCCCTGCTCCAGCTCCAGCGACGCTTACACCAACAACAAGTCACCGGAACGGCCTCAGCATCACCACCTTCGTCGCTCCACAGAATTCCCCCTCTGCACTTCTCCCGCCCCTACGCCTGCAAGATCCCGCAACTGCACCTTGCCGCCCCTGCGCCTGCTACAGCCGCCCCTGCGGATAACACAACAGAGGGTTAGTTTTCTCTTAAGTTTTTGAAAGTTTCTGATTCCTTTGCTAATTACATACCAGAATGGAGCCACAGAGGAAATACAAAATGACGAAGCTGAGAAAGAGAGGTATATGATCGTACAGGATCCCGAGCTCAGCAGACAGTTCATCTCCACCTTCACAATGGAGAAGAAAGATCATGTGTGTATTGGACTCACCTTCAAGTTCAACAAGATGAAATACACACTTGATTACAACGATCTATAGGAGGCCTTCGGGGTGACTCTCAACCCCTCCACAAACTGGTGGGATCCAGTCCCGACCCCTGACCTGTGTGAGTTCTGGCAGGTAGCTACCGGGTCAGAGTTCCATGCTGGGGGTGAGTACTCCAACAAACTCACTCACCCTAGCTTGAGACTCATCTCCAAGATTCTCATGAGTGTCTTCTGTGGACACAAAGAGGAAAACAAGGTCGCACTCAAGGACCTCCCACTACTCTACTCCTACCTTCCGATGAGCGATAAGGTGATGGATTGACCGTCCCTCTTCCTTGCCGCTTTGAAGCGGATTAAGAGGAACGAGCCGAGGGACATTGTCGGCGGTGGGGTGATCTCCTTGATCGCCTCACAGGTGATGGACCTGTCCGAGATAGAGGACGGGCTGGAGGCTCCTCTTTACACTGAGGGGATGCTTAGGAGGTGCAAGCTCCTCCGACAGGACGGGGAGAACCTATTTTGGATCTCCCTTGCAGATGGGAGCTACCTCACCTACCTCCCTCGGCCTTTACCATTAGGGGATGAGCTCTCCGAGCTCTACATTCCGGCAGATCCCTTCGTCCCGAGGAGGCCGCTCGTGGCCATTGTGAAGAGGCATGTTGCGAGCTCCAGCCGGGCTCATCAAGAGGAGCACCTGCCCATCCCAAACGATGAGGAGATGTCCACTGCGGCACTAGAGGAGGATCCGGCCCTTGCGAGCCTTCAGGCTCAAATGGCAGCTATGACTACCCAACACCGGAGTTGGTAGTCCGACTACCAAAGGACTATGCTGGAGCAGCAGCAGAGCTGGCAGACGAGTTTTGCCGCCTCCATGACCTCCCACTTCGACCAGAGGCATGAGGCTTGGCAGGCGGCCCAACAACAACAACTAGAGGCTCAACAGCTGGCTTGGCAAGCCAGCTTTGAGACCTCTTTTGGCCGTCGGATGACGGCTCAACAAGACCGCATAGATGACATCTACCGCCGGCAGGAGCACTTCTTCCGCCACTTTCCTTACCCACCGGAGGAGGGTCCAGGTGGTCCATCCGGACCATCCCACTGAGGGGTACATTTCTTTTCCCTTTTCCCATATTTATCTTTGCCTCATTTCCACTTTGAGGACAAAGTGTACTTCAAGTATGGGGGAGGGACATATCATTGCTTGTACAGTTTTATTTGAGTTGTTTTTGAGTTATTTTGCATTGAATCTTATTCATTTTGAAATTCATAAAAAAAAGAAAAAGAAAAAGCCAAAGAAAATGAAAAAAGACATGAAAATCCTTGGATAAACCGAAAACCCAAAATGGTGGTTTTTGGCAAAAAGAAGGTAGTCCGACCAACCTTAGGTTGGTGCAAAATTGGACTTGAGGGAAGTGAGTTCAAGTGAGATCATCAAAAGAAGAAGAGTGGCAAGGTGAAAACCCGAAAGGGCGCCTTGGCAAAATGAGCGACATTGAGTGTAGGTTTCCCTTCAGGCGTTTGGCGACATAAGAAGGGGAGTCATTAGGAGGTTCTCTGGGTAGGCCACTCTTGGAGCAATAAGGATGGTAGTTTCTCAACTTTTTCTCACATTTCCTCTCTTTTCCTTCTTTCTTTCTTGGCTTTTCTTTTGTTTTCATTGTATTTTCGGCTTGTCCATGCTTCATGAGGCCTTTGAGAATAGTTGTTGACATTTTTTTTACTCGGGACGAGTAAAAGGTCTAAGTATGGGGGAGTTTCATAGGTGATGAAATCACTATCATTTAGGATAGTTTTTAGAGTCTTTTTATTACATTTGTGTCGGTTTATGCTACTAACTCCTTGGTCCAGAAGAAGATAATAAGAAGCTAAGGAAGGAGTTATAAGCACTTAGAGTGAAGATCGTTCACGAAGCAAAGCTTCTATTGCCTCACCGCCCCAGCGGAGCCTTGTCACTGCCCCTGCGGGTGACACCTTACTCTTGAGAGCTCCCTGCGCCTTCGCCAGCGCCAGCCACGAAGACGGTCACCGCCCCTGCTTCAGCCCCGACGCCCCTGCGGTGACTTGCCTTGAAGAAGCGAAGACCAGCACCCCTGCGCCTTCCCCTGCGCCTCTGCCTGCGTCTCCACCTAGGAGCTGGAGGATGAAGAAGCTGTGTCACCGCCCTTGCGTCGACACTGGGACGCCCCGGCGGCTTGGCATCAGAAATGGCAGAAAGTCGAAGAGTCGGACGTTTTGAAGAGCATTAAAGATCCGCCCCTGCGGAATTGCCTAGCCGCCCCAGCGGCCATGAATAAGATCAAGTGTTTTTGCCTTTACCGCCCCTGCGGAGCTGAAGGCCGCCCTTGCGGTTTAACGTCAGAAGCTTTACTCCGGCTGTTTACACCACCTTTATTGCATTAAAGGTGGCTGTTTTGGACCGGCCATTTACTCCTATTTAGTGTCTTTTGTAGTATAAATAGTCTTTGGTTGATTGCTAGAATTATCCAACTTGTTATCCAACATATTATCCACTTTTTCCCTTTAAATTATCCTGCTACCTTTGTAATGAGTTGCTAACTATCTTGCTACATTGGGTTGGTTTGAATCTGTGTTGTTACCTTGGTTGTAAGTTCTTTTTAATATAAGTTTTCATTCAGTAACTCTTTGTGTTTCCTTGATCTTCATTTTCTAATTGCATGTTTTACTATTACTTGAGATTGATCACCTTAGGTTCTAAAGAGCATGCAAAGAACTAGGATTAATAGGTTCCGGGTTCGGGTCTATAATCTAGTAGTAAACTTAAAGTAATAACGGGTTGCAATTACATGAAGAAAAGGAACACAAATATAAAGATAAGTTTCACGGTTTTAATCTTTTCTTTATATGCCTTAGTCTTTGTTTGAAAGCTAACTTGTTATTTGTTCTTGTAGGTTTACAGAACACTAACCTGTTAAGTTGTGTTAATGCCGGTTGGCTCAACACATATATATGATCGAGACGGGAGATTACTTGAAAACTTGTAAAAGGAACTCACCAAAGTAGCAATCGCATGCCTAGAATCAACCTAGTGTAGATTCACCCCCCCCCTTTGTTACTTGCCTCTATAATCAATAATTGCATCTAATAAAACTCCTTAACTCTCTTGGGTTTGAACCTTACTTAACCACTATACTTGCTTTTGTGCTAAGTCGGGATTATATTTTTGATAGGGTATAGACGACCATAGAAATACCTTTAGTCATCAACACAAATAAGCAAACACGAACACGAGGTAGGTAATCAAAGAGAGAAAAGAGGATTCTAGGAGTTAGGAATTCCGGTTATGGCATTGGACTCAAGCTTATAATCAATCTTGGACTAGCTATGGTATGTTAGGAAGGGGTATTTCTTAAATGGAACCAATCACCGGGTAGGTCTCATGATCCACTAATCCCGCAACTAAGGTCCTATTACCGGGTATGTCTCTAGGAACCTAAGGTTGAGAAATCTACACTAACCGGATTGCTATCTAGGGATCTAACCTCTCCTTACCGGGTAAGTCTCGGGAAGGCAAGTCCTAATCATCAATCCTAGCGCACTCAATCCAACAACGGCTTATGAGGCTTACTACTACCTAGAGTTTATCATCCTTGGTACTTAAGATCGGAAATCACCGAGTAGGTCTTTTTCCTCACTTAGACTGCTAGCATTAGGTCACCCTAGGCTAGATTAAGCTTAAAAAACACTAGGATTTCAACAATCTAACATCCTAACATGAAGATTTATCAATACAACCATAACAAAAGCAAACCACGGGTAGTTCATCTCATTCCACGGCTGTGGTCTGGCTAGAACAAACCGTGTTTTCTAACAGCATTTAAGTACGAGCAAGCAAATCATCCAAAGATACATTAAGGTGTCGTTTGGAAGCACTAGGAATCATTCCCGGTAACAAAATGATTCCGAATCAAACAAAAACTATGTTTGGTAGAGGTATTTTAACACATAAAAGTAATCGTTTTATTTCCATTTCCTTTCCTTACCCTTAACCGATTCCATTCTGTTTCCATTCCACCGCTCCAACCAAACGAGCACTAAGTCTATTCTATCATAGTCCAAGCCATAACCATCGTTCCCTTGCCCTAGAATCGCATCTATTTAGCCAACAACATGCATCATAACAATCAAACTCAACAAGCATACATTTATCGCTTCCATAGCAAGAAAATGGAATGAAAGAGAAACGAAACAAGTAGGATAAGAAAATCAAGCTGAATAAAAGTCAAGACAGACTTACAACCCTTCAAAAGAAGGTTCGAATCGTTCCTTACAACTCTAGCAAAATCTTCAACAAAACTCACTCAAAACCACTCTAAAAACTATGAAACTCTAAGATGGTGTGTTCTTCTTTCCTTCCCCAAAATGAGAGTGTTTCTTCTCCTCCAAGAGTAGCTCCAATCCAATGGTGTGTTGTTGTGAGAGTGTGGAAGAGAATGGAATGATGGGGTCTGTCCTCAACAACCTACAAGACCACCTTTTATTCTCCATCAAGGGATAAAGTCGGTTATGGAGATCGTGGGACAGCTGTCACAACTGTGTAGAGGAAACCACGGCCTATTTCCACGCATGTGGAAGTCCCAGTGACCATGGTTTTGGTGCCTCAGCCTTCTTTGGATCAATAAGTCACGAGTTGGTGCAAGGCATGCACCAACAAGGTCCCATGTGTTCTCCTTTTCTCCTAACTTGCTTCCCAATGAGTCCAGAAATGTGTCATTACGAGGAACGATCCTCGAATGTATCGATTAAGCTCCAAAAGCTCCCAAAATACCTACAAAATATGCAAAAGTCCGTGTAGATGTCTATCTCGACAACATACATGAATTAAGTGCAAATTGTCACGAACTATTGTCAAACCATGCATGATTAACGGGAAAAACTATCTAAATGGATGCATAAACCTACGTCATAAATCGTGTTATCAAATAACACACAATTAAGATATCATATTATGCTATCTTCTGAGTAGCAAAAGCCTCCACGTGCAGTAAAACAAAATATATTTGGGGAGACATGAAATGTAAATACATTTTCACATATTTTTTCCACAATTGAGCAATCTAAAAACCTTGGTAATTTAAGTAACCTACCCACTATGGACTAAGTGCATGTGTATCTTGGCAAGAACATAGCCTGCAGTAGGAAGGATGGCTTCTACTTCTTCATCAGTGACCTATAATGTACATGCAATTTACAATAGTTAAAAATTGGTTTCATGCATCATTTATTAGGCCAAAAGCAACAAAAAAGGAAGTCATATAGGGAGGCATACAAAAGCCCAACCATTACTTGTATTTTTCACAATTTCAACATGCCTAAAAATGAGTAGATGTTATGCTTTAGATGGATATATGACTTAATAAAAGAGAGAAAGGGAAGAAGATATTAAGGTGAATAGTTTCATCCAAAACTTACATGTTAACTAGACAAAGCAACATACATTCAGATTCTTAAGAGCTTGTATTCTCCTTATGATGCACTCTAGTGGGAGATTATTGGTAGGACCAACAAGAACACCACCAACAATTGGAGAGTATATTTACTTAAAGTGACAAGAAAAACTCAAGAGTCTGCCTCAATTGCTAAAAATAAATTTACAACATATTGGTACAATGCTAACATGAGATTTACAATGCAAGTGTAAAGTTGCATAAAAGATACGAGGTAGAAAAAATTTCTTCAAGGAAGAGTATAAGTGGATGATACGTTTCAAAATGAATGGGATATCTCGGGCAAATCGATTTCCGGCTGAGGGATGAGGGGGCAATTAAAACGGGATTTCTCGGGTCGGCCCTTGAGCAGTCGATCCAACAGTTAGCGGAGGATGATCAAAATCGATACGGTACTCCTCCGGCCTCCAAATCGAACGGAACTAAAGTAAACACACGGAGTAAACGATCGCCGGAGATCGATTTGCCCGACAAATCAATAATGCAGTGCAAAGCCTTCATTTTTTTCCCTTTCTTGACAGTAAGAATGAAAGCCCTATCAAAAATGTTGAGTGATACTTGTAAACTCCTTGCACTGGAGTAAAGACACGGAGAAGGAAAGAAACGGCCTATTGAAATATTGAGGGAAGAACAAAACGATCGCCGTCGGTATACAAAGGAGAGAAGAGGGGTGCAGGATTGAGAAACGACGGCTGAGAAAGAGGAGATGAGAGAGGTAGGGTTGGAGAAGACGACACCTGTAGACAATGTAATGCTGGGCAGACATCTGTCCATGACACTCATAAAACCAATGTATAGGCTTAAGAACACAACAACTGGGTAGTAAGATGTCTATACCCTTGAGGGTAAACTTGGAAATAAAAATTTATAAGGATAAATTGGGAAATCACCTATTCATTTGGGGTACTCTCCCTTTTAGTATAGTATCGATTTGTGCGTTTTGAAAGTAGAAGGGGATCATACAATGGTCAGAATTTGTATTAGCATGGTTTCTAGTATGAATCCCTGGATATTCCTGGACGATCTCAATTGAGGACATAATTTTGTCTAGTTTTTCGGAAGTATTATCACCTCCTTCTTTCTTTCTTTTTCAAGTATAGTTATTTCCTTTTGTAGGATGATCCTGGAGGTTATGTTGGTTAGAAAGTTGAGTTATTCCATCAAACTTATTGTTAGCCGGGCATACTCCGCCATTTTTATCTGATCGTATCAATAGCTCATTGTAGTCTTCAATAATTAACATTGGAAGAATAATATTGCTCCAGTTCGTCGTTGAGTTGCGACCAGAAAGCGTTTTTTATTTGTTGATTTGGGGGCGCATAAATAAACACTATCATGGATTGGAAATTTGTGTTTTGATTTGTGTGTATGGCCATTAAATACCAATCCGATGATTTCTAAATTTCTATTTGTATTTTTTCGCCCCTTACTTTTGTAATTTTTCCAGAGAAGCCCCCTGCAAATCCCGTCGCCGGAACGAAATAAATTCTAATAAATCCCGCACTCTTCCAAACTCTTTCTCCAGGGTTGTCCTTAGTTTTTGTTTCTGCCAACATGATCATTTGAATGTGCTCGTTTTTACACGTAATATTCATATTAGTCCAAAATTTTTTTCTTCATGCCTCTACAGTTCCAGAAAGCGATCTTCATTACTTTATAGTCTTTGTAGAAGGGAAATTACGCCCCATTGTTCCAACTATGATCTGCTTTGAAATTTCTCTAAACGTTGAGGTGCACGTTATCATGTTAGGCATTATGTTTGTCTTTATGGATGCTCTCAACTTTCTCAAACTACTGCAATTTTGAGAATAAGATTTGGTCGCAACGTATTGGTTCGAATTACCCTCAATATCCAACTTGTTGTGTTTTACTATAACACTTGAATGTCAATTTACTCCTCAAACCTACACAGTAGCGTTTAACTCGACTGAACAAAAAATTATTGTATTCTATTCTTTGACAACCGATAGCTACACTAATACTAATATACATACTCGTATAACTTGCTCTATGAAAATGATTTGGGAGTCTCTCTTCAATTGAACCCTTGCACTTGAATTTTGTATTCTTTACAAACCAAAACAATCTTGTTCTATCAATATGGTCATTATTCTGCATTAGGATCACCCTTTTTGTTCTGTTAGTTTGAAACTCTCAATCATTTTCCTTTCACCTTGGATGAAGTTGTTTGCTTGTAATCATTTTGTTGTTCTTCACTACCCATGGAATTTGCCTTTAATCTATCTCTAATATGCAGACACAATGAAAATTGTGATCAGTCTGCATTATGTACATTACACAAACAAATTTAAACCATCATTTTCGTGTTTTTGGTGCAGAATTGGTGCTAATCGATCCCAGCGAAACAACGCATGTCTGCATCTCTGAACCTGCACACATATCCCATTCGTAGAAAGCCCAAATTGAAAACCAACTGAAGACAAAAAAAACTGGGGGAAATCATATGTATTGCACTCCTTCTTAGTTACAATATCTTGGTAACCACTTAGTTGACAACAAAAATCATAAAAACAATGAAAATGCCCCCACAACAGCTTCACAAATAACTCCAAAAAATTAAAGTGGAAGACTTGCCAAAGCTGCAACCACCTTCTTGTCTGAGCAAACCATACCTTGTAGGAACTTGAACTCCCTCCACAATTCAACATATTAGACCACACTTTCCAAACATAAAAATCAGATTCCAAATACGAAACATTCAATTGAAGGCACTTCACTGTCACATACAAACTCATCCAGCTAGTTGAAATAAACTCCTCAGAGAGACCATGAAAAATCACAAAGCAACAATGCTTTTTAATTATTACATATTCATCATTCAAATTGAATTTATAACTATGGTTTACCTTAATGTAAAATAAAAGCAGACAAGTAACATAGCTTGATACGCCTTGGATTGAAGGCACAATTCACAGCATTGCTGAAAAACCACCCCCTGAAACTTCAAGTTTGTCTCCAAAAAAGTCATTTGGATCACGTAATCATCACACAAACTGAATTCATATCTATTTTTTGCCTTAATATAAATCAACCCCATGTAATTATCAATAAAGCATTCAAAAAAGCAACTAAGGTAACTTGTATCATCTTTAATAATATTCTTTAGTCCTAGGTTATTTTGGAATTCAGACATTAGGCTAGAATTTGCATCAACAAAAAATAAGAACTCTCCCACGCTTTGATTAATTCTAAGGAAAATTTGGAGATAAATCCATTTTACATTTCGTGGTAAAACGATTACTAGAAATCATAGAAAGACTTAGGTACTGCAGTACCTTACAGAAGACTATAAGACACCATAAGATTAATAAAAACCAAATAACAAACATTGAAAGACTCCGCAAAGTGGATAGATCCAGGTAGACACTGGATTTCTGCAAAAGATAGGCTAACATAGTTTCTAGTTAAATTTCTGCTTCTTCATTCCCTTCAGGTGTAACACCACGAATCCGCGGGATATCGGAATGCTACGGGCGAGACCACACAATGGGTCCCGACCCTTAGCCTGACAACAATATCACCGGACTTTTCCAACATGGCACAAATAAATGCTCAAAACTCGAAAACATTTTAATGTATGCAAGACGAAAAAGGTAAAGAGTACAACTTGGAAACTCAGCCGAGTCCTCAAAACAACATAAAACTCCACAAGACATAAACCGAAAGCATGAACCACCACAATCCCAACATAAGGTAAAACAACAAACACAACAACCCCAAAAACGCCCCCGTCCTACAATGTACGGTGACCCTCAGTTTTCCACTCCTCCACCTCACTCGGCGGCGTCCCTAACCTGCGGGGCATCTACAACAAGCGGTTTAAAACCGTTAGCTACATTTGAAGCATTGAAGACATGGTGAAGGCACAAACACAATGATAAACATAATCACATCACATAAACATGCTCGACACACAATCCGGTTATTATCTTTATTTATTACGTCGTATCCCGTTCTAATTCAACTTAGTTTTGTGACACGAGACCACCGTGGTCCCGCCTCGGTCCCTACTTACCGGCATGGAACGGTACGGATGCCTCCGCCGTCTAACCAGCACGGGCTAGTCGCCGAGAACCTCCTAAACTCTCGCAAGAGCTAGGAAGATGATGTCACCGCCCGTTATCATACACTTGGGCCAAAATATATACATAAGGTCGGTGGTCCTATTACCAGTTTACAAGTTATTATAAAAGCAATAGGACACACACCAGCAAGCAAGCAATGAATCTAATACGACGAATATGGCTAAGTAAGTCCGGAGACTTACCTCGTCTCTCAACTCACAACACTTTAGCTTCCTTAATGAGGAAGCACACAACCTGCTGATACACGAAAGTACTCATCAACACAAGTCGACACTCGTGAAGCCATAGACTTCATACTAAAGATCTAAGCAAGATCCCACAACTCTCAAACTAGGAAGGCATCCTAGGTTCTAAGGTACACAAGACACTAACCACAAGGAAGGAAAGCCCACAACAACCTATACAACTTAAGAACAAGATTAACAACGACATCCTAGGAGAAGCAACTAGCTTAGGAAGGTCAACATGCTCACACTCAAGATCAACATTCACACCAAGCCAAAAGGGCTCCAAGGTTGGCAACCACTAAGTGGCATTCTCACAAGTCCTAGGTCCATCCTAAGCATGCTTCTAACTATATACAACAAGGATCTAAGGAAGGAACGAAAGGAAAGGGAGGGAGGAACCTACTGGTGAAGAAAACGCAGCCGCGGAAGCAAGTTGGTGCCCTGGCGGAAACGCTGTCGCCGCCCCTGCGCTCCTGGGAGCCGCCCCTGCGGCGGTTCAGGCCGCCTCTGCGGTGGTCCAGTCCGCCCCTGCGGTGGCCTCAGTCCGCCCCTACGCCTCTGGCAATCTGCCCCCGCGGTCGAACAACAAAAGGTTCGTCTTCTTTGCTTCTTCGACTGGTTCTTTGCTCCTATTGTCTCCTTCTCTTGTTGGGCGTCCTCCAAACCTTCACCACAGATCTTAGCCTCCTCAACACGACCTAAAAGAGCTAGGGAAATGGACATGTAAAAGCTTTACAAGATATATCTTCAAAGCTTCCTCCATAGCCATGGAGGTGAAGAGAAAGGAAAGAAGGGGAAACAAACAGCAAGAGGAAGAGGAAATACAACCACTTACTACTATAGATCCGGAAAGCTCAAGCTGCAGCTCTCCACACCACTCCTCCAAGGTGTAAGAGAAGAGAGGTCCAAAGGAAGAAGAAAGGAGTTGTGGAAGGGAAAGAGCGTAAAAGAGGAGAAAGAAAGAATGAAGGGAGGAAAAGGGGCTGACAAGGAGGTGGGATATCCCAAGGGTCAGCCTCCTTGTCCCCTCACTCCACTTTCCAAGGTTGGAAAGTAGAACGGGAAACTCTCTTTCTCGCGTTAAAAAACTCGTACTCAGTAATGTGCCTGCGAGAAATAAGCCACCGACGCGGATAAGATCGGAAATACTTCAACTTCCGGGAATAAAATTTCCGGATGTTACAACTAACCCCCCTAAAAACAAGTTTCGTCCCGAAACTTGAGTGACGTACACCTCACAGAAAGCAGAACTCCAAAGTCGAAACTCGTAAACAGATCGATATCCCGAAGGGTAATCACACATGAAGCATATACAAAGCATATCACAACACAAAACATATAGGCATAAAGAAGGAAAAGCTCGAGACTAACCCGACTGCCCTAACGGTGACTCTAAACTCGCATAAAACTCAGGATAGTTCCTCCGGACACTATCCTCCGTCTCCCAAGTAGCCTCGTCTGCTCCTCGCCTCGACCACTGCACTCTCAACATCGGTATCTCCTTCAATCGAAGGCGTTTCGTACTCCTCTCCAAAACCGTTATCGGGAGCTCCGCAAACGTATGGTCCGGCTCGACCACAAGGTCCTCGTGACTAATGATGTGCCTCAGGTCATGGACGTACTCCCTCAACTGAGACACGTGAAATACCGGATGTATACCCTCTATCCGTGGTAGCAATGCTTGTCGGTATGCCACCTCACCGACCCTCTCCACTATCTCGAACGGGCTGACATATCGGGGGCTTAACTTCCCCTTAAGGCCGAATCGTCTGAGACCCCGGGTCGGTGATACTCTCAACCACACTTGGGCTCCTACCCTAAACTCGAGAGGTCTACGCCTACTATCCGCGTAAGATCTCTGACGACTCTGAGCGGTCACCATCCTCTCTCGTATCAAGGCAACTCTAGCCATGTCATCACGTACATGATCCGGAGCTACAACACTCGAACCCCCCGGATCGTCCCAACATAAGGGAGTGTGGCATCTCCTCCCATACAACGCCTCATAAGGTGCCATCCCAATCGACGCGTGCTAGTTGTTATTATACGAAAACTCCACTAATGGAAGGTGGCCTGGCCATACCTGACCCCAGTCTAGTACACATGCCCTCAACATGTCCTCTAGGGTCTGAATAATCCGCTCTGACTGGCCGTCGGTCTGTGGATGGTATGCGATTGTGAAATGTAGACTCGATCCTAAGACGGCGTGTACCTGCTGCCAGAACCTCGAGGTAAAGCGCCCGTCCCTATCCGAGATGATAGTCCTCGGTACTCCATGTAACCTCACAATCTGACGCGTAAAGTCCTCGGCTAGACGACTCACCGGCCACGTTTCCCGAATAGGGATGAAACGTTCATTCTTCGTCAACCGATCCACTACTACCCATATCGCGTCAAAGCTCCTACTCGATCTCAAACCCGTCACGAAGTCCATGGATATATCCTCCCACTTCCAATGTGGCACGGGTAGTGGATGAAGCTCTCTTGCGTGTCTCTGGTGTTCGATCTTGACCTGCTGGTAGGTCGCGCATCGGGCCACATATCTAGCTACATCGGGCTTGAGCCCGGCCCACCAATACGATATCCTAAGGTCCTGATACATCTTACTCGCGCCTGGGTGCACCGAGTATGGTGTAGAGTATGCCTCCTGCAAGATCCGCTCTCTCAATTCCGGGTCTGACGGTACACAAAAACGTCCCTGGCATCTCAATAACCCATCTGCCCCTGTGATAAACTGCGGTGCCTCACCCCTCGCCATCTTGTCCCGAATCCTCGTCAACACGGGACATCCCTCCTGCTTCTGCCGGATCTCTCCGGACAGATCAGGTAATTACTCTAACTCGAACAAACGGCCGACCATTTCCGGAAACCGGATATCTAACTCTAACTCCGCCAAATCCCTCTGCAAATGTGGCTGAATCGTAAGTTGAGCTATAGCCTCCTCTCGAGTTGTCCTCCTACTCAAAGCATCGGCGACCACGTTCGCCTTCCCCGGATGGTATAAAATCTCCAAGTCAAAATCCTTAATCACCTCTAACCATCTCCTCTGGCGGTTATTCAACTCCCGCTGAGTGAATATATACTTCAGACTCTTATGGTCTGTGATGATCTGGCACGTGGCTCCATACAAATAGTGTCGCCAGATGTTCAGGGCATGAATCATTGCCGCTAGCTCAAGATCATGGGTGGGGTAATTCTCCTCGTACGACTTCAGCTGCCGAGAAGCGTACGCAATAACCCTACCCCTCTACATCAAAACGCACCCCAAGCCTAGCTTGAAGGCGTCACTATACACTACAAAGTCCTCTACGCCGTCAGGTTGGGCTAGCATAGGAGCGGAGGTCAACCTCCTCTTCAACTCCTCAAAACTGCGCTGACAAGGCTCAAACTAGACGAACCTAGTAGACTTCCTTAGCAAGGAAGTAAGTGGCCGTGCAATCACGGAGAAACTCTCAACGAAACGGCGGTAATATCCCACTAGGCCCAAGAAACTGCGCACCTCCTTGACCGTCCGAGGAGGCGGCCATGAAGAAACGGACTCTATCTTCGTCGGGTCAACCATGATAACCTCGACGGAAACTATATGACCTAAGAATGCCACCTCGGGCATTCAAAACTCGCACTTAGAGAGCTTTGCATAAAGCTCTATATCCTGAAGGACTCGAAGAACCGTCGTCAGGTGTCCCGCATGCTCCTCCCTACTCCGGGAGTAGACTAAGATGTCATCTATAAACACCACCACAAACTGGTCCAAGAAGTCGATGAAGACGCCGTTAATCAACTCCATGAAGACGGAAGACGCGTTCGTGAGCCCGAATGACATCACGACAAACTCATAGTGGCCGTATCTCGTCCTGAATACCGTCTTCGGCACATCCTCCTCTCTCACCCTCATTTGGTGGTATCCCGACCTCAAGTCGATACGTGAAAATACGGAGGCTCCCTGCAACTGGTCTAGCAAATCATCAATGCGTGGTAGGGGGTACTTGTTCTTGATGGTGACTTTGTTCCATTCCCGGTAATCGATACAAAGTCTCAAAGATCCATCCTTCTTCCCGACGAAGAGGACCAGTGCACCCCAAGGGGAAATGCTCGGGCGTATGATACCCCTCTCATCTAACTCCTCGAGCTGCTTCTTCAGCTCCAGTAGCTCGATCGGCGCCATGCGGTATGGGGCCTTGGAGATCGGCCTCATGCCGGGCTCCAACTCAATGACAAAATCCACGCTCCTTTGTGGTGGCAATCCGGGTGGCTCCCCAAATACATCCTCGAACTCGTAGGCTATGGGAATCTCCTCTAGCGACTGTCCCGTCTCCTCCTTCATGGCATAGCACCAGAAGGCCTCGCATCCTTGTCCGATAAGTCTCGCGGCTTGGACCGCGCTAATGAATGTACCGGTCTTTCCGAGGTCCCAACCTCGGAAAATCACCTCATGCCCCGTCTCCGTGGTAACTGTCACGGTCCTCCGACTAATATCTAGAACGGCTCGGTGGCGGTCCATCCAGTCCATGCCAAGGATGACTTCTTCATGCACTAAGTGCATGACATAGAAGTCGGTTAACCAATCTCGGTTTCCCAAACGTATGGGACAACCGCGTACCTCTCGGGTACCATTAACCCTACCCCATCGGGTAACCCCACAACGAAGGGTCTCCCCTCTACCGTAACTTAAGACAACCTAGCTACGCAATCATTGGAAATAAAAGAGTGTGTGGCACCCGTATCAAACAAAATGCGGACCGGTAGTCCATGGATCTGAATAGTAGTTGTAGCCGCCGGTGCTGCTGGATCAATAGCATTCCTCAGCTCAATCGCTCTGACTTGTGTGCCTCTGGTCTCTTGTGTATCACCACCACAGCCTCTACCTCGGCTCGGACCCTGGGCTGAACCTTGGGTATGATTCTGTCCCTGGAACCTCTGTTGGGAGCCTTGTGGCTGAAACTGTGGAGGCCTCTGACTACCTCCTTCTACCCTAGCAGGCGAGGAACCCTACTCAGAGTATGACTTGCCCTGACGGTAAAAAACGGCTCGGTGGCCCACCTGACCACAAGAGAAGCACGTCACGGGTGGTCTCCTACATGTGTTCCTCATGTTCCCAAACTCTCCACAACTGGAGCACTAACGTCCCCCGTCTAGTGGCTGCCTTGATGCCTGAGGACCAGGACGTCCCTGTGTTTGGCTACGTCCTTGCCCTGCCACTCCTGTCCCCAAACTAGGTGGTATGGTCCTCTGTCTCTTGTCCGGTCCCCCAGACTGTGCTGATCTCCTCATCCCATGTCGATCTCGCTTGTAGGCCGAAGCTCGATCCCGGTACTCCGCCAAGGAATCACAGCGGAATCCCGCCAAGTAAGCAAGGATGGACTCCCTCACCCTCCTAGAAAAGAGATAGACGTGCTGGTCCGCTGGAGGTGCAGCGGGTCCCAGCAATGCCAACTCCGCTCTGAAACGTCGAATCGCCTCCATCACAGGAACATCCTCAAAACCGGCCTTTAGGAAGTCCTGAACTCTATCTCGACGCAGTGAATCTGGGCAGAAGGTCTCTCTCACGAGACGTAACAACTGGTCCATCCTGGTCACACCCCCTCTCACGGACCTCCACCAGTACTGGGCCTCCTCTCGAAACAATGTCTGAACTATCTCCACCTGTCTCTCCTCCAGGCAGTGGATCGCTGATAGCATGAATTATTGTCTATATTTTGGGGTTTGTTTAGACGTTTTATCTTCAATAATATGCATGTTTGTATATATATTATGTGATTATATTGTCGTTTCATCTACCTTTGCTGGAATCGAGGTCTACACCTAGTTTTGTTGTAATCGTAGGTAAAATGGCACGTTTTGCATCAAAAAGGAGCAAAAGGAGCTATGGAGTCATTGGAGCTACATTCAGGAGCTTAAGGAATAATCCAAGAATCATGGAATTGGATTAAAGATTCAATTTAGACCAGATTTGAGAGATTTCACATTCAGATGAGATTCACCTCGGTTGACTACAGAGTCACCTCGACCGAGGTGATCCAGAGGAGCCGAGTCGACCGAGGCGAACACCTGGGACGCGGCGGCTGAGATCTTTTATCTTTGGAAAGAGGATCTTATATTTTTGGGCTGGGTTCCTGGAAGGAAGAAGATAAGTTTGCCCATATATTTTACCTATTTTTATGGGAAGAGATCTTTCTAAGATATCTTATCTTTGGAAAGTAATTTTCCTATAAAAAGGGTCGGATTTTCCACAAATCCGATCGTGCTATACCACCGATTGTGTTTAGACATCCGTTGCAGCCATACTCTAGTTGGGAGATTTGAAGAACCTTTTTGAAGGTTGAAGGAAGAAAGTCTATAGCTTTTATAGCTTTTTGAAGGGTTTTGTAAGATCATCTTAGATTCCCTTCTTTGTTGATTGTCTTGTTGGATTTTAATCCAAGGAACGCTTGTTGGTTTGATAATTGATTCAGTTATTGAAGCCTTTCTCTTAAGGTTTTCTTGTTCAATTATTCTCTTTCTTCCCATATATTAGATTAATACTTTCATGATGATGAGTGGCTAATTTCCTTGTGTGATTCTAGGGTGATTGGCTGAAGGTTGTGGGAAAAACAATGATAGAATAATCTCAATCATAGTAGGACCCTGAAATCTCGAGTCTTTACCTTAACCTTAAGCATCTCGCTCAGTCGATGAACATCTCGGCCGGGGTGGAATTCTTCTGACCGAGGTGACTTATCTGACCCGAAATTGAGAGTTAAGTGTTAGAGTTTGCCAAATCCTATTCTTATTATACCTTTCATGGTTCAATGCAAGCCTAGGATGAGACTTACCCGGTAATTCCTCTGTTTGTTTACCTAAGATCATAAGTGTAGGTAATAAAGGTTTATCCTTTATTAGGGTTTGAGTGTGCTTTCATCCCATCTTTGCGAGTTAGCCTGAGACTTACCCGGTAAAGGTTGATTCTATTCCCTTAGGTGGTGTGTTTGTTTGAGGTTATAGTTCTTTATCTTGATTCCTTGAGACTTACCCGGTAATAGGAATTACGGTTTGGGATTAGTGAGTAGTGAGACTTACCCGGTGATCTAATCCACTTTAGTAACACCTTCCCTATGCAAAAACCTCAACTTTGTCCGCTTATCGTTAGATCTTGAGTTGGAACCACAACTAGATGCTTTAATCCCTAAAATTGCATATTTCCTTTATTGACTTTTTATCATCTTTGATTGTTTTAATTGGTTTTGTGGTTAGTAATCACAAAGCTTACCTATTCCGACTTTGTTTCACTAAGTCCATGTGATCGACCCCTGGAATTCCTTGCTTTTTACTACAATTGACCCGTACACTACGGGTTCGCATCCTTGTTTTAAGCTTACATCTATGGTTATAAATTTAATGCTTGCACACACCGTTTGGAGCGAACAAGTTTTTGGCGCTGTTGCCGGGGACTTGGTCTAGACCGAGCCGGTTGCGGTACGCTTTTGGGGCACTTTCCCCCGTGTCTACTAACCACTCTACTTGACTGACTTTCGCAGGTTCTTTCTTAGGTTTATGCGAAGAACCCGCGCTGGGAAGGAAATCGTTCCTTACGATCCCGAACCAGAAAAGACCTATAAACGACGCTTAAGAGAAGCGAAGATGGCCAACCAAGACGATCGCGATCTTGAAGCCGAATTGAAGGAGGCGTTAGAACAGCTACGCCTCAGCAGGGAAGAAATGAGGCACGAGAAAGAAGAAACTCGCACCAGGACTGAAGCGATCAAAGTAGATATGGCAGTCTTATGAGACCAGTATCTACTTTGACCGAGGAAGACCCTGTTCCCGATCCTCGACCGATGCAGGATCCAGTTCCAGACCCTCGACCGAGGCAGGTCCCAGCACCTATTGCCCCGGCCGATATACTTCCACCTCGGATACCATTCCGAGGCGCTCTTTTTGCAAGAATCCCGCAGACCCTAGGGCAAAGGATGGACCCCAATCAATAACTGAGGCGTCCTGGAGTTAACCTAGGAGATCCGGCGGACCATGACTATGAACTTCGACCGCAAGTTCTTTCCATGATTCACCAATGCCAGTTCGGAGGGCTAGAGAAGGAATCTCCGCATCAACATCTGCAAAACTATGAGATCTTGATGGAGACCTTGAGACCCTCAAGAATATAAAACAACAACTACAAGCTAAGACCTTTTTACTTTTCTTTAAAAGATAGAGCTCTTACTTGGTATCAATCTCTTCCTCCAGGAAAAATCAGTACTTGGGAGGAGATGACTACGGAATTCATGACTAAATTCTTTCCCCCCTCTAAGACCGCTGAAATGAGAGGGAAGATTAATGCATTCATTATGAAGGACAAGGAGAGCTTGTCCAAGTCATGGGAGAGGTTTAAAGACAAATTTTTTGGATTGCCCACATCATGAGATTCCAAAGATAGAGTTGTTGGAGATATACTTCAAGGGACTGGACGGAAGCACCCAGTTCAACCTCCAACTACTATCCGCCGGTACATTTATGGACATGGCGATTGACGAAGCTTGGGACTTTATAGAGAAGCAAGCTTTGCAAATGGAGAAATACTCCCACCAAGGAGTTGAAGGTGGAGTTAAAAGAGTTAACTTTCAAGATGCTCCACCTAACAACAATCAACTCACGTCTTTGAAGAATGATGTGAAGCAATTGAAGGAACTCTTGGTTGCTCAAACCAAGAAGGAAGATCAAGGATCAAGGAATAACAACAATGGATACCGTAACAACAACAACGGTTCCCGGAACAACAACCACAACAACAATAGAGGATCCAACAACAATAATTGGAGGGCGAACAACCAAAATTCGGGTAACAATCATTCTAAATCCAATTCTAACGATTCCTCTAATCCTTTCCTCTCTTCCCCTTCTTCTTCTTCTACTCCATTAAAGAGCCAGGGGCAAGAATCAAGTTCGTCCCAGCCGGAAAAGAAAGACGTAGTGCTGGAGGCCATCTTGATCAAGCTTAGCGCTATGGAGACATCAATGACTTCATTTTCAAAGGCCCAAAAAGCCTTTGAACAACAACTTGCTACTAGGGCGAATGAAGCGCCAAGAGATCCAGGGAAGCTTCCAGCAAGAACGGAAAGCAACCCTAAGGGCCAGATTATGGCCATAACGACGAGGAGTGGACTGAAGACTGCAGATCCAGTGCCTCGGTCGGTGCCAGTACCGACGAAGACCACCTCGGTCCAGGTGCAGTCGAAGAACACTTCGGCCGAGATGCCAACCAAGGTGGAGCCACAGAAAGTGGAGGGGAAAACTGAAGTTTATGTTCCACCTCCTGCATATAAACCACCACTTCCATTCCCCCAGTCAAGGGCCAGAACACATCTAGACAAGCACTTTGGTAAGTTCCTTGACTTGATGAATAAATTACACATTAACATTCCTTTCCTTGATGCTATTCTAGGAATGCCCGTCTATGGGAAGTTCTTGAAAGATATCCTATTAAGGAAGAGGAAGCTGGAGGACTTTGGTGAAGTAAGGATGACATCTAAATCCTCGGAGCTTATTCAAATCATGAAGGAGAAGATGCCACCCAAGTTGAGAGATCCCGGCTCATTTTGCATTCCCATTCAAGTTGGGGGTGTCACTTGTGAAGCCTTATGTGATCTAGGAGCTAGCGTGAGCATCGTTCCGCTGGAGCTATGTGTGAAGATCGGACTTGGAGAGCCCAAGCCGGTGAAGATTCGATTATACATGGCGGACCACTCCATCACCCATCCCGTGGGCATTTTGGAAGACGTTCCGGTTAAGTTTGGTAACTTCTATTTACCTATAGACTTTGTTGTACTTGATATTCCCGCAGATTATCTTGTTCCTATCATTATCTGGAGGCCATTTCTAGCAATTTCGGGTTGCAATGTGGATTGTAAGAACGCCAAGTTGAAATTCAACATTGGCGGAGATGAAGTGGAGTTCGCATTACTTGCGGCCATGAAGGGAGAGCAGCTAGGAGATGATATCTTCAACATCAATGATGAAGAAGAAACAAGAGAATTGGTGAGCTCTATCCTTATAAACGATCCACTTGAAAAAGTTATTAGTTTTAGTTTAATGGAGGAAGGTATAGATGCCTCTTGTGATGCAGATATACGGAGCTTAAAGGCACTGGAAGAAGATCCAGGAGCTAAAACTGAGAAACTAATACAGGAGACGAAGATCTCTAGTTTCGGTTCCAGTTACAGTACCTCAACTGAGGCACTTTCTGGACCAAGCGAGGCGACTAAAGAACATCTCGGTCAATGCCTCTGCATCTCGGACGAGGTCGAAGGCGAAATGATTTCAACTTAGACTTCCGAAAGTCCAGTTTCTGGATCCACTCCACTGGAAGGAGGAAGCAAGGATCCCCTCAGAAAGCACCCCCAGTTGTGGAGCTTAAACAACTCCCAAATCACTTGAGGTATGTCTTTCTTGGACCGGATTCTACTTATCCCGTTATTGTTAGTGCCTCCCTCTCCGAATCTGAATTGTCTAAACTAATGCATGTCGTGAGAAAGCATCAAAAGGCTTTGGGTTATACTATAGATGATCTTATTGGCATTTAGCCTTCTTTCTGCATGCAAAGAATTCTAATAGAGGATGATCATAAGAATTTACGGGAACCTCAAAGACGGTTAAATCCGATCATGAAAGAGGTTGTGAAGAAAGAAATTCTTAAGTTGTTGGATGCAGGTATCATATATCCTATCTCGGACAGCAAATGGGTTAGCCCGGTGCATGTAGTTCCGAAGAAAGGAGGTATGACCGTTGTGACGAATAAGAACAACGAGTTAATCCCAACCAGGACCGTCATGTGCTGGAGGGTTTGCATTGATTATAGGAAGCTGAACACGGCCACTCGGAAGGACCATTTTCCACTTTCCTTCATCGATCAAATGCTCGAACGGTTGGCCCAGCATTCACACTTTTGCTATTTAGACGGCTATAGTGGTTTCTTCCAGATTCCTATCCATCCGGATGATCAGGAGAAGACCACTTTCACTTGTCCGTGGGGGACATTCACTTACAGGAGGATGCCATTTGGATTGTGCAATGCACCCGCTACCTTCCGGCGATGCATGATGGCTATCTTTTCCGAGTATATAGAGGAGATCATGGAGGTATTTATGGATGATTTTTCAGTATATGGTTCCTCTTTTGATGATTGCCTATCTAACCTTTCTCTAGTGTTACAAAGATGTGAGGACACTAATCTTGTTTTGAACTGGGAAAAGTGTCATTTTATGGTTAACGAAGGCATTGTGCTAGGACACCTCGTTTCTAATCGAGGTATTGAGGTCGATCGCGCTAAGATCGAGACTATTGAGAAACTCCCTCCCCCTTGTTCTGTTAAAGGTGTGAGGAGTTTTCTCGGGCATGCAGGTTTCTACAGGAGATTCATCAAGGCCTTCTCTAAGATTTCTAAACCTCTAACTAACCTCTCGAATAAAGATGTTGTTTTTGAGTTTTCGCAGGAGTGTCTTGATGCATTTTACAGGATTAAGGAAGCGTTGATCTCCGCTCCCATTATCCAACCTCCGGATTGGACTTTGCCCTTTGAGACCATGTGTGATGCTAGTGATGTGGCCGTAGGAGCGGTGCTTGGACAAAAGAAGGATGGCCGGACCACCGCCATTTACTATGCTAGCAAGACGCTAGATGAAGCCCAGCGCAACTACGCCACCACCGAGAAGGAGCTATTGGCGGTTGTATATGCTTTTGAGAAGTTTCGTTCTTACTTAGTAAGGGCGAAGGTCATTGTCTACACCGACCATGCAACAATACGTTACTTGCTCGCTAAGAAAGATGCCAAGCCACGCCTTATTCGATGGATTCTCTTCCTTCAAGAGTTTGACTTATAGATCCGCGATAAGAAGGGATCCAAAAATTCTGTTGCGGATCACCTCAGCCGGCTACCTCCATCTTCACGCGAGTAGGACAACCCACCCATAGACGATTCATTCCCCGATGAGCACTAGCACTTGTTGGAGCGTTTGATAGACTTACTTCACCTCAGGATGGAGGTGAAGTATGGGGTGAGGGCACCTCCATTCACACATAGAGACGTCATTTGGTCCAGCTAGCGACCCTAAATCAAGCGCTTCTTGGGAGGCAGCCTAAGGTATTGCTTTCTTTTCCCTTTTTTTAGTCTAGCTTAGATAGTTTGCTTTCGCTTTGCTTTGTTTTTGGCGTCCTAGACAGACAACATGTGACATCTAAGGAAGGAATACAACTCAGGAGCACAACTGGAAGGACAGAAGTTCGAGAATTTGAGAAGACGGAGTTTGACTGAGGCACATCTCGGTTGCTGTAACAGCACCTCGACCGAGATGATTCTTGAGCAACCGAGGCGACTAGGGTTTCTGAAGATTCACCTCGGTCCGCACCACCTCAGTCCAGTCGAGACCACCTCGACCGAGGTGACAATAGTTCCAGAAAAGGGTATAAAAGGGGGCTGAAATTTCTCTCTCCTCCTTTACCCTCTCCTCGACCGCGGCACGCCTTTCGCCTCGCTTCACCATTCTTCGCTCGTTTTCAACGATTCTTGCTTCTTATCTACTAAGAAAGGGTAGAGGATCACAGTGCAAGTGCGAATCTGTGAGAAAAACGAACCGAATCGACCGAATCGAGGTAAAATAAAAAAAACCCTAACGTCGCTCTTCTCCACTGTTTTCCTTCGATTTGGGCTTTGGTTGCCCGTGCATTTGCTGAGAAACATATTAAGTACCCCATAGGAACCTATTGTAGTGATTTTGGGGGAAAAGAACTGGATTTTTGAGGAAATCAGTCGCGCAGTTATTCGCCTCGGTCCAGTCGGCCTGTGCCTCGGCCGAGGTGTTCTACAGAGATGTCAGGCCGACCGAGGTGGTCTGACAGGTTTCAGAAAAGATGAGTTCAGATAGACAGCTGGTCCTGAGGGACAGATCTTCTCCTTCCCCTTCTTCTTCCTCCAGACGTACTAGACCCGTGATCCACGAGAGACACCAGGTTGATCATGATCGCATAGCGGCCCGTCCAGTGATTGCACCTCCCTTCCTGGACATTTCTGCATTTGATTGTCTCCATGTGGATGGAGATTTGAGACGGATGATCTCTATGGTGGGGCTTGATCAGTTCACTGAGATCCGCGCTCCTGCTTACTTAGAGCCGACTTTGGAGTTTGTCAGCTCCTTCACCTACCTTCCCACAGAGCGTTTTGTGAAGTGCCGATTGATGAACCGTAACTTCTTAGTTCCCTTAGAGTACTGGCGGGACATCTTTGGTTTCCCGGCTCCGACTGCTGTTGATTTTCCCTCCCGAGCTGTAGCTAGGGAGTTCTGGGGACAGATTGCTCACAAAGTTGAGCATGCAGACAGATGGCGCCCTGGAGACTCCAGGGAGCGTATTATATTTCACCTAGCTTTTAGGTTAGCTCACAAGATATTCAGTGAAACTCTTCTGGCGCGTACTGAGACGCCCCAAAAGGTTAGACAGGGGGAGCTGTTCAGCCTATACTGCATGGTGACTGGAGGGATTCCAGACTTTGGCTTGATGCTGGCAGAGGATCTGCATAAGATCAAGGCCAAGGCGAAGGGCGATATCTGCTGCGGAGGCATTGTGACTCACACAGCGAGTTACCAAGATATGGATCTCAGCGCATGTACCATGGTGGCGGCTGCTAAGCCGCTAGGACTTCAGGAGATGATTACTCGGAGGATATTGGTTCCCCGAGGACTCACTACGCCGTACGTAGCTATGCCATGGGAGCCTACTGCACCACAGGGGATCAGATGGTCACCCTAGTTCTCAGTGTACGATCCACACTACTGGCAGACTGCTTGGATCCCACTGATGGAGGATGCGAGAGAGACAGCAGTTGCACCCGTTGAGGAGGATGAGGTTGAGGAGACTAATGATGATGATGATGATAGGGATGGTGGAGTTCCTATGGATACAGGGACTGATACTACTGGGACGAGTTCGCCGGTCATCGATCTGGATGATGACGAGACTGAGGTTGAGCCGGCTGCATCACCAGTACGCCACCCTAGGCGTAGGGTACGCCGACAAAGAGATCCAAATGCTCACCGTCGGATTGATGATCTGACGGATCAGATGATAGACTCCTATGCTGCCTTGACTGTAGACATCCAAGAGAGGTTTGACACCCAGCACCGAGAGATCGACCGCTGGACTCATCAGATGCTAGAGGGCCAGCACTATCAGCGCCGGATGATGGAGATCCAGTTTCAACAGACTATGGGTTATCCATTTGACCCATCCCAGTATCCGTACATGCCATCACCACCACTACCGGATCGGGATTATTGAGAGCTTGCAGGATTTTCTTTCTTATTTATTATGCAGCTCAGCTATGTCCGGTGAGTACTTTATTTTCTTTAGACTTATTTTGACCCATTGGGACAATGTGTCCCAAATATGGGGTGTTTATGTATTATTTGACTTATGGATGTATGACTCGACTTTATCGGATATTTATGCTTTATTTTGCTTCTATGGTTTTATCTGAAGTTACATGCATGCATACAGATTATTTGATTGAGAAAAACGTCAAAAACTGGACAGAAAATTTTTTTTTTGACCTCGGCCGGGGCAGTTCTGGCCAAACGAGGTACTTCACCTCGGTTGACTTAGAACACCTCGACCGAGGTGGTTTAACTGAGAGTTTTCGAAACGAATTTTGTGCTTCTTATCTGGATATGACCTCAATGAAGATCTTGTTTGCTGACTGGTTTTGAAATCTTTATAGGTTTGAAAGGTATTATAATATGTTTAAGTTGCTAAATGCTTTGTTTGAAATTTTTGGCATGTTTAATACTTTGTTTTTATCCAAATTATGTTGAATTTGAAGGTTGACACCACATTATGAGTTCTCTCACTTTCTTCCTAGAAAGACCAAGGCAATTCATTCTTCTCTCTTCTTCTTCTTGATCATGCTTAGCCCCTCATATACATTTTTGCCTCCCTTTACCTATCCGGGAATTCGGAAGCAAGCAAAGTGGTGAAAGTAAAGGAAGTCAAAGTTGAGAAGTTGGCTGGAAGTAAAAGTGTTAGAAAGTAATAAATAGGTTTGGGGAAGTCAATCATGATGATGAGTAACTCGGCACAATTCACATATCCGAGTGTTTGTGTCTTGCCAAAGTCGGATTGAGCGATATTCCTAATGGGTCATGGTATGTGCATCAAGGGTTTGATGCATCTCAAGAAATTGATGATTGCTGATCTCCTAGGCTTCAGTTATTGTGCACCTTTGTCCATGCATCCCAAAAAGTAAAGTAAAAAAGAAAAAAGTGTGAAATAAGCAAAGCTTATTGGTGGAAGATGTTGAAGTTCATGTGAAGAAAAGATCCTATTCCCGGATTCTAGCACCACATTACCTTATATACATCCCTACCCTACACGTTTCTTGACCTTTCTTTTGGGAAGCCCTTGAGACCTCGAGCTTGTTGACTGACTTTGTGGTTTAAACTGGATTTTACATGATTAATTTCGATAATTACGACTTATTATGCATTCTATGATTTTATGCAAAGATGAACAACTTTCTTATATTTATAAAATGTTTTGATCATATTTTGATTTTAAATTCCATGAAGTACTCTCTTAAAGTGATATATGATTGTAGCACACCATCAAAAATGTTTTGAAAGGCTTTTTCATTGATCTTTATGACTTATAATCCATTCTATCTTGTATTTTATATGCGGAACTTGCTTGGGGACAAGCAAGGGCTAAGTATGGGGTATTTTGATAGCATGAATTATTGTCTATATTTTGGGGTTTGTTTAGACGTTTTATCTTCAATAATCTGCATGTTTGTATATATATTATGTGATTATATTGTAGTTTCATCTACCTTTGGGGGAATCGAGGTCTACACCTAGTTTTGTTGTAATCGTAGGTAAAATGACACGTTTTGCATCAAAAAGGAGCAAAAGGAGCTATGGAGTCATTGGAGCTACATTCAGGAGCTTAAGGAATAATCCAGGAATCATGAAATTGGATTAAAGATTCAATTTGGACCAGATTTGAGAGATTTCAGATTCAGTTGAGATTCAACTCGGTTGACTACAGAGTCACCTCGAACGAGGTGATCCAGAGGAGCCGACTCGACCGAGGCGAACACCTGGGACGCGGTGAGAATATTTTATTCTTGGCTGAGATCTTTTATCTTTGGAAAGAGGATCTTATAGTTTTGGGCTGGGTTCCTGGAAGGAAGAAGATAAGTTTGCCCATATATTTTACCTATTTTTATGGGAAGAGATCTTTCTAAGATATCTTATCTTTGGAGAGTAATTTTCCTATAAAAAGGGTCGGATTTTACACAAATCCGATCGTGCTATACCACCGATTGTGTTTAGACATTCGTTGCAGCCATACTCCAGTTGGGAGATTTGAAGAACCTTTTTGAAGGTTGAAGGAAAAAAGTCTATATCTTTTATAGCTTTTTGAAGGGTTTTTGTAAGATCATCTTAGATTCCCTTCTTTGTTGATTGTCTTGTTGGATTTTAATCCAAGGAACGCTTGTTGGTTTGATAATTGATTCAGTTATTGAAGCCTTTCTCTTAAGGTTTTCTTGTTCAATTATTCTCTTTCTTCCCATATATTTGATTAATACTTTCATGATGATGAGTGGCTAATTTCCTTGTGTGATTCTAGGGTGATTGGCTGAAGGTTGTGGGAAAAACAATGATAGAATAATCTCAATCATAGTAGGACCCTGAAAGCTCGAGTATTTACCTTAACCCTAAGCATCTCGCTCAGTCGATGAACATCTCGGCTAGGGTGGAATTCTTCTGACCGAGGTGACTTATCTGACCCGAAACTGAGAGTTAAGTGTTAGAGTTTGCCAAATCCTATTCTTATTACACCTTTCCTGGTTCAATGCAAGCCTAGGATGAGACTTACCCGGTAATTCCTCTTTTTGTTTACCTAAGATCATAAGTGTAGGTAATAAAGGTTTATCCTTTATTAGGGTTTGAGTGTGCTTTCATCCCATCTTTGTGAGTTAGCCTGAGACTTACCCGGTAAAGGTTGATTCTATTCCCTTAGGTGGTGTGTTAGTTTTAGGTTATAGTTCTTTATCTTGATTCCTTGAGACTTACCCGGTAATAGGAATTATGGTTTGGGATTAGTGAGTAGTGAGACTTACCCGGTGATCTAATCCACTTTAGTAACACCTTCTCTATGCAAAAACCTCAACTTTGTCCGCTTATCTTTAGATCTTGAGTTGGAACAACAACTAGATGCTTTAATCCCTAGAATTGCATATTTCCTTTATTGACTTTTTATCATCTTTAATTGTTTTAATTGCTTTTGTGGATAGTAATTACAAAGCTTACCTATTCCGACTTTGTTTCACTAAGTCCCTGTGATCGACCCCTGGAATTCCTTGCTTTTTACTACGATTGACCCGTACACTGCGGGTTCGCATCCTTGTTTTAAGCTTACATCTAGGGTTATATATTTAAAGCTTGCACACACCGTTTGGAGCGATCAATCGTCTCTAATGCTGACTCCACATGCCCAATCCAGTGCTCCACCTCTAGCCCTACCTTCCCATCGAAGTAGGGAACATGTTGCTGGTTGAAAGCTTTCAACCAGTCATCGGGTCTAGGAACCCTCAACTCGTCTCTAGGCTTACTGCTGGTGCAACTACCTCAATTACGGCTCTGATCT
Organism: Fagopyrum esculentum; assembly: GCA_033239045.1. NCBI lineage: Eukaryota > Viridiplantae > Streptophyta > Magnoliopsida > Caryophyllales > Polygonaceae > Fagopyrum > Fagopyrum esculentum. The sequence continues at coordinate 66,790,308 of BSUD01000001.1, read as the reverse complement.
GGGTAGCCCTTTGCGAGACCTCAACTGATCTCGCCGGTGTAGGTGCGGGTGCAGGTACCGGCACTTGCGGTGCTGGAGACGGTGCTCCGGTCCTAAATGCCTCCTCTACTCGGCGTACGTACTCCTCAAACACTGTAGGTCCAATGGATGCTCCCCCGGTCCTAGCAAATGGGGAACTATGTGCCCCATACCTCACAACTATCCTACCCTCATCCTCGGGAATAACGCTCTCTGTGACGTCTTCAACGGGATCCTCAACTGTTGGCGGATCCACAACGGGTGGGTCCGCAATGGGAATACGGCGTGGACCTCTCGGGCCTGGAGGTCTCCCTACTCGTCCCCGTCTCGGAACGGTAGGAGGTAGAGGTGGTCTACCCCTGGCGGGTCCCACATAAGCGGTATCTCTCGACGTGCCATCTGATATCGTATCGCGTTGGTTCGATTTAATTAAGTCAATATATATATATATATATATATATATATATATATATATATTAATCGCATTATTTATTTAATAAGGTACTTATAAAACTTAAGAGAGAGGTGCCAAAATCCAGAATACAACCAAGGCATATAGCCCAATCATCCTAAGGTCACATGCATATCTAAGTACATACAAGTCCAACAACAACCCTAAGGTCATAATATAGATAGCTATGTAATTATACTTACATGCGTCAAATCCAGAAATCTATGTCGCCGAGGTTTGCGTGAGGAGTGGTGGTCCCGTACATTCTAACCCAATCCCGACTCATGCATATGAAATTTTAAAACCAAAAAGGTCAGAACCCGAAAGGTTCTATTTATTCCTCATTCGGCCTTTAGAAGGTTGCAAGTGTCATTGTTGTCAACCTAGGGCTTTGATACCACTTTGTAACACCCCGAATCCGCGGGATATCGGAATGCTACGGGCGAGACCACACAATGGGTCCCAACCCTTAGCCTGACAACAATCTCATCGGACCTTTCCAACATGGCACAAATAAAGGCTCAAAACTCGAAAACATTTTAATGTATGCAGGACGAAAAAGGTAAAGAGTACAACTTGGAAACTCAGCCAAGTCCTCAAAACAACATAAAACTCCACAAGACATAAACCGAAAGCATGAACCACCACAATCCCAACATAAGGTAAAACAACAAACACAACAACCCCGAAAACGCCCCCGTCCTACAATGTACGGCGACCCTCGGCTGTCCACTCCTCCTCCTCACTCGGCGGTGTCCCTAACCTGCGGGGCATCTACAACAAGCGGTTTAAAACCGTTAGCTACATTCGAAGCATTAAAGGCATGGTGAAGGCACAAACACAATCATAAACATAATCACATCACATAAACATGCTCGACACATAATCCGGTTATTATCTTATTTATTACGTCGTATCCCGTTCTAATTGAACTTAGTTTTGTGACACGTGACCACCGTAGTCCCGGCTCGGTCCCTACTTACCGGCATAGAACGGTACGGATGCCTCCGCCGTCTAACCAACACGGGCTAGTTGCCGAGAACCTCCTAGACACTCGCAAGAGCTAGGCAGATGATGTCACCGCCCGTTATCATACACTTGGGCCAAAATATATACATAAGGTCGGTGGTCCTATTACGAGTTTACAAGTTATAATAAAAGCAATAGAACACACACCACCAAGCACGCAATGAATCTAATACGACGAATATGGCTAAGTAAGTCAAGAGACTTACCTCGTCTCTCAACTCACAACACTCTAGCTTTCATAATGAGGAAGAATATTTCTTGGAATATAAATTTAAAGCTTGCACACACCGTTTGGAGCGAACAAGTTTTTGGCGCCGTTGCCGGGGACTTGGTTTAGACCGAGCCGGTTGCGGTTGTCTTTCGGGGCAATTGCCCCTGTTTCGACTAACCACTCTACTTGAGTGACTTTCGCAGGTTCTTTCTTTTAGGTTTATGCGAAGAACCCTTGATGGGAAGGAAATCGTTCCTTACGATCCCGAACCAGAACTGCAAATATAGTTGCGCCTCAATAGGGAAGACAATCGCGATCTTGAGGCCGAATTGAAGGAGGCGATGGAACATATGCGCCTCAATAGGGAAGAACTGCAGCGCGAGAGAGATCAAACTCGCACCAGAACTGCAGAGATAGAAGCAGATATAGCTGAGCTACGAGCCCAAATTCTGCATTGGTCGAGGCAGGACCCCGCTCCAGTTCTCGCGGCCGAAATACATCCACCTCGGATGCCTGTCCAAGATGTTCTTTTTGCAGGTATTCCACAGACCCTAGGCCAGAGGATGGACCCAAACCAGCAAGTGAGGCGTCCAAGAGTCAACCTAGGTGATCCAGCGTAGCATGATTATGAACTTCAACCGCAAGTTCTTTCCCTGATCCGCCAATGCTAGTTTGGAGGTTTAGAGAGGGAGTATCCACATCAACATTTGCAAAACTATGAGATTTCGATGGAGACCTTGAACCTTCAAGGCTAGAAAATAATAATTACAAGCTGATGCCTTTTTACTTTTCTTTGAAGGACAGGGCGCTTGCTTGGTATCAGTCTCTTCCTCTCGGAAAAATCAACACTTGGGAGGAGATAACAACGGAGTTCTTAACAAAATTATTTCCCCCTCCAAAACCGCTGAAATGAGAGGGAAGATTAATGCATTCATCATGAAGGACAAGGAGAGTTTGTCCAAGTCATGGAAGAGATTTAAAGATGTTCTCTTGGATTGCCCACATCATCGGATTCAAAAGATAAGAGTTGTTGGAGATATACTTCAAGGGATTGGATGGAGCTACCCAATTCAACCTTCAACTACTATCCGCTAGCACATTCTTGGACATGCCGATTGATGAAGATTTGGAGTTCATTGAGAAACAAGCTTTGCACATGGAGAAATACTCCCACCAAGGAGCTGAAAATTGAGTTAAGAGAGTTAATTTCCAGGAAGATCCATCAAATGATAATCAACTCATTTCCCTCAAGAATGATGTGAAGCAATTGATGGACTTTTTGGTTGCTCACACCAAGAAGGAAGAGGGAGGATATCTAGGCTCAAGGAACAATAATCATGGTTCCCGGAACAACAACTACAACAACAATAGAGGCTCCAACAACAACAATTGGAGATCTAACAATCAAAATTTGCGTAACCCTTACTCTAATTCCAATTTTAATAATTCTTCTAACCCTTTCTCTTCTTGTTCTACTCCATTGAAGAGCCAGGATCGTGGATCAAGTTCGTCCCAGCCAGAGAAGAAAGATGCACTGTTGGAGGCCATCTTGATCAAGCTGAACGCTGTGGAGACGTCCATGACTTCATTTTCAAAGGCACAAAAAGCCTTAGAGCAACAATTCTTTAATAAGGCGAATGAAGCGCCATGAGATCCAAGGAAGCTCCCAACAAGAAGTGGACTGAAAACCATGGCAATAACGACGAGAAGTGGACTGAAAACTGCAGATCCAGTGCCTCGGTCGATGCCAATGCAGACGAAGAACACCTCGGTCCAGGTAAAGACGAGAAACACTTCGGTCAGGGTACCACCCGAGGTGGAGTCCCAGAAAGCAACGGACAAAACTGAAGTTTATGTCCCTCCTCCTGCATATAAACCACCACTTCCATTCCCCCAGTCAAGAGCTAGAGCACATCTAGATAAACACTTTGGTAAGTTCCTTGACTTGATGAATAAGCTACATATTAACATCCCTTTCCTTGATGTTATTCTAGGGATGCCCGCCTATGGGAAGTTCTTAAAAGAAATTCTATCAAGGAAGAGGAAACTGGAAGATTTTGGTGAAGTAAGGATGACATCTAAATCCTCGGAGCTCATTCAAATCATGAAGGAGAAAATGCCACCCAAGTTGAGAGATCCCGGCTCATTTTGCATTCCGATTCAAGTTGGGGATGTAACTTGTGAGGGATTATGTGATATAGGAGCCAGCGTGAGCATCATCCCGCATGAGCTATGTTTCAAGATCGGACTTGGAGAGCCCAAGCCGGTGAAGATAAGGTTATACATGGAGGACCTCTCCATTACCCATCCCGTGGGCATTTTGAAAGATGTTCCGGTTAAGTTAGGTAACTTCTACTTACCTATAGACTTTGTTGTACTTGATATACCCGCATATTATCCCGTTCCTATCATTCTCGGGAGACCATTTCTAGCAACTTCGGGTTGCAATGTGGATTGTAAGAACGCCAAGTTGAAATTCAACATTGGCAGAGATCAAGCGGAGTTTGCATTGCTTGCTGCAATGAAAGGGGAGCTGCTGGAGGATGATATCTTCAACATCTATGATGAAAAAGAATCAAGAGAATTGGTGAGATCTATCCTTATTAATGATCATGTTGAAAGAGTTATTAGTTTTAGCTTAATGGAGGAAGGTATAGATGCTTCTTCTGATGCAGATATACGGAGCTTAAAGACACTGGAAGAAGATCCAGGAGCTAAGATTGAAAAACTAATCCAGGAGAAGAGAATCTCCAGTTTCGGTCCCATTTCCAGTACCTCCATCGAGGCACTTTTTGGACTAAGCGAGGTGCTCTTATTTGTAGAACATCTCGGTCACCCACTCTGGACCTCTACCGAGGTCGCAAGCGAGATGATGTCAACTGAGACTTATGAAAGTCCAATTCTTCGATCTAAGTCTACTCCACTGGAAGGAGGAAACAAGGATCCCCCTCAGAAAGCACCCCCAATTGTGGAGCTTAAACCGCTTCCAAGTAACTTGAGGTATGTTTTCCTTGGACCGGATTCTACTTATCCCGTCGTCGTTAGTGCTTCCCTTTCCGAAACTAAATTGTCTAAACTGATGCATGTCCTGAGAAAACATCAAAAGGCTTTGGGTATACTATTGATGATCTTATTGGTATTAAGCCTTCTTTCTACATGCATAGAATACTAATGGAGATTGATCATAAGACTTCACGGAAACCTCAAAGACGGTAAATCCGATCATGAAAGAGGTTGTGAAGAAACAAATTCTTAAGTTGTTGGATGCAGGTATCATATTTGCTATCTCAGATAGCAAGTGGGTGAGCCCAATGCATGTAGTTCCGAAGAAAGGAGGGATGCCCGTTGTGACGAATAATAACAACGAGTTGATCCCAACTAGGAACATTACGGGCTGGAGGGTGTGCATCGATTATAGGAAGCTCAACGTGGACACTCGGAAGGACCATTTTCCACTTCCCTTGATCGATCAAATGCTCGAACGGAGGATGCCATTTGGATTATGTAATGCACCCGCTACCTTTCAGCGATGCATGATGGCTATCTTTTCCGAGTACATAGAGGAGATCATGGAGGTATTTATGGATGACTTTTCAGTATATGGTTCCTCTTTTGATGATTGCCTATCTAACCTTTCTCTAGTTCTACAAATATGTGAAGACACTAATCTCGTGTTGAATTGGGAGAAGTGTCATTTTATGGTTAATGAAGGCATTGTGCTAGGACACCTCGTTTCCAACCGAGGTATTGAGGTCGATCGAGCTATGATCGAGATTATTGAGAAACTTCCTCCCCATTGTTCTATTTAGGGTGTGTGGAGTTTTCTCAAGCATGCAGGTTTCTATAGGAGGTTCATCAAGGATTTCTCGAAGAGTTCTAAACCACTAACTAAACTCTTGAATAAGGATGTCGTTTTTGAGTTTTCACAGGAATGTCTTGATGCATTTTTCAAGATAAAGGAAGCGTTGATCTCTGCTCCCATTATCCAACCTCCGGATTGGACCTTGTGCTTTGAGATCATGTGTGATGCGAGTGATGTGGCTGTAGGAGCGGTGCTTGGACAAAAGAAGGATGACCGGACCAACGCCATTTTACTATGCTAGCAAGACGCTAGATGAAGCCCAACTAAACTACGCCACCACGGAAAAGGATTTTTTGGCGGTTGTATATGCTTTTGAGAAATTTCGTTCTTACTTAGTGGGAGCAAAAGTTATTGTTTACACTGACCATGCAACTATTCGTTACTTACTTGCTAAGAAGGATGCAAAGCCACATCTTATTCGATGGATTCTCTTGCTTAAAGAGTTTAACCTAGAGATTTGTGATAAGAAGGGATCCGAAAATTCTGTTGCGGATCACCTCAACCGGCTACCTCCCTCTTCACGCAAGAAGGACGACCCACCCATAGATGATTCATTCCCTGATGAGCACTTGCAATTGGTGGAACGTTTAATAGACTTCTTTATCTCACCCCATGATAAAGACGAAGTATGGGGTGAGGACACCTTCCAGCATGTTTAGGGATGCCGTACGGTCCAGCTAACGACCTTAAATCAAGCGCTTCTTGGGAGGCAACCCAAGGTATTGCTTTCTTTTCCCTTTTTCTAGTCTAAATTTAGATAGTGTGCTTTTTGCTTTGCTTTGCTTTGTTTTTGGCGTCCTAGACAAAAACCAGGTACTTTGTAAGGAAGGATTACAATTCAGGAGCAACACTTGAAGGACAGAAGTTCGAGAAATTGAGAAGACGGAGTTTGACTGAGACACATCTCGGTTGCTGTCATACCACCTCGACCGAGATGATTCTTGAGCAACCGAGGCGACTAGGGCTGACAAAGATCCAACTTGGTCCAGACACCTCGGTCCAGTTGGGACCACCTCGACCGAGGTGATGTCACATCCAGCAAGGGGTATAAAAGGGTAACAGTTTCTCTCTCTTTCCCTCCCATCACCCTCTCGACCGCGGCGCAAGATTCACCTCGTTTCTCCATTCTTCGATCGTTTTCTATGATTTTTGCTCCGATCTCGCAAGGAAAAGCAAGAGAAGCTGGTTGAAAGCAATAAACCGCAAGAAAAACGCTTCAAAACTGCGTGATTTGGGGTAAATTGTCAGAAACCCTAACCTCTCTTATCTTTACTGATTTTGGACATTATTTGCTTTGGTTGCCACTGATTCGTGTTGGAAAAGGCATAAGTACCCCATAGGAACAATTGGTAGTAATATTGGGGGCAATGAAATGGAAATTTTAGAGTTGAAATCGCCCAGCCTTTCACCTCGGTCCAATCAAGCTGTGTCTCGGCCGAGGTGATTCTTAAGCCTTGTCAGACCAACCGAGGTGACCTGTCAGCAGAAAGTATGAGTTCTCAATCTAATTGCTAATTAGTTCTGAGGGATGCTCCCAGTGGTTCCTCACCTTCTTCTACTTCCGGACCTTCTATCCCGGTGATCCACGAGCGTCACCAGGCTGACTTTGACCGCATATGCACGGGCCCTGTGATTGCGCGGCGTTTCTTGGATATTTCTGTTTTTGATTAACTCCATGTAGCTAATGATCTGAGAAGGATGGTTTCCATGGTAGGGTTGGAGCAGTTTATGGAGATTAGAGATCCAACCTACCTCGATCCCGCACTTGAGTTTGTGAGTTCTATTACTCACCTCCTTGAGTAGAAAGCCATCAAGTACTGGGTACTGAACCGGAACTACATTGTTCCCATGGACGAGTGGAGAGATATTTTTGGCTTCCCGACCCCTACAGTTCCCGACTTCCCTTCTCAAGCCGTAGCTCGACAGTTCTTGGGGCATATTGCCCATGTTGTAGAGCATGATGATAGGTGGAGACCTGGAGACTCCAGGGAGCGCATCATCTTCCACCTTGTTTTCCGACTAGCCCACCGGATCTTCAATGAGACCCTTCTGGCGCATATTGAGACGCCCCAGAAGGTTAGGCAAGGGGAGCTTCTGAGTCTATTCTGTATGGTGACTGGGGGAGTGCCTGATTTTGGGGCCATGTTAGCTAAGGATTTGTACCGGATTAAGGCTAAGGGGAAGGGAGATATCTGCTGTGGAGGCCTGGTGACTCATATAGCGACGGTCATGGATCTAGAATTGAGTGCTTGTACGTTGGTGGCGGCTGCAAAGCCGCTAGGACTTCAGCAGATGATCACGAGGAGGATTCTGGTTCCTCGTGGACTCACTACACCATATGTGGCGATGCCTTGGGAGTAGACTGCCCCTCAGGGTATCATGTGGTCAGCTCAGTTCTCTGTCTTCGACCCTCAGTATTGGTCTACCGCATGGATACCTTACATAGAGGATGCTAGAGACGCTCCAAGGCTAGTAGGTCAGGTACAGGAGCAGGATGAGGATGATGATGACGGTGCTGCCATGAAGACAGGGACAGATACAGCAGGCCACAGTGTGCCAGTTGTCGACTTAGATGACGAGGAGATAGAGGAGGAGGCAGCTACAAAACCGTCACGTCCTTCTTGGCGTAGAGTCCGCGGACAGAGGGATCCCATAGCTCATCGACGGATTGACGAGCTGACGGACCAGATGATCTACTCTTACACCGCCTTGTCAGTGGAGATGATGGAGATGATGGAGAGCCAGCACTACCAGTGTCGTATGATGGAGATACAGTTCCAGCATACCATGGGTTACCCTTTTGATCCATCCCAGCATCCTTTCGTCCCGTATCCACCACCACCACCACCGGATCAGGATTAGAGCTAGCAGGGATTTCTTTTCTTTATTTATTATGCAGCTCAACTTATGTCCGGTGAGTACTATGTTTTTAGACTTATTTTGACCCATTGGGACAATGTGTCCCAAGTATGGGGTATTTGGATGTACCTTTCTTGACATTATGTGTATGACTTGTATGAATTGTTATTTATGATCTTTCTTATGCTCTATGTGTTTATCTGAGACTAAAAGCATGCATACCGGTTATTTGATTGAGAAAAACGTCAAAAACTGGTTAAAATTTTTTTTTATGACCTCGACCGGGATGATTCTTTCCAAATGAGGTCGAGTACCTCGTTTGACTTAGAACATCTCGACCGAGGCGGTTTAACTGAAAAAGTTTTCGAAATGATTTTTGTGCTTCTTTTCTGGATATGACCTCAGTGATGATTTTGTTTGCAGATTGGTTTTACAATCTTTATATGTTTGAAAGGTTCTATGATATGTTTAAGTTGTTAAATGCTTTGTTTGAAATTTTGGCATGTTTAATACTTTGTTTTTATCAAAATTATGTTGAATTTGAAGGTTGACACGACATGATGAGTTCTCTCAATTTCTTTCTGGGATGATTGAGGCAATTCATTGTCTTCACTTCTTCTTCTTGATCATGCTTTAGCCCCTCATATACTTATTTGCCTCCCTTTACCTATCCGGGAATTTGGAAGCAAGCAAGTGAAAAGCAAGTGAAAGAAAAGTAGAGATGTTGGCTGGAAATTTAGAAAGAAACAAATAGGTTTGGGGAAGTCAATCATGATGATGAGTAACTCAACACCATTCACATAGCCGGGTGTTTGTGTCTTGCCAAAGTCGGATTGAGCGATATTCCTAACGGGTCATGGTATGTGCATCAAGGGTTTGAGGCATCTCGAAATTGATGATTGCTGATCTCGTAGGCTTTGGTTATTGTGCACCTCTGTCCATGCATCCCAAAAAGTAAAAAGTAAAATAAGCAAAGCTTATTGGTGGAAGATGTTGAATTTCAAAGCAAGTGAAGTGAAGATCCTTTCCCGGATTCTAGCACCACATTCCCCATATACATCCCACCCTCACATGTTTCTTGACCTTCTCTTGAAAAGCCCTTGAGACCTCGAGAATGTTGACTGACTTGGTGGTTTAAACTTGATTATACATGATAAATTTCGATAATAATGATTTATTATGCATTCTATGATTTTATGCAAAGATGAACAACTTTCTTATATTTATAAAATGTTTTGATCATATTTTGATTTTAAATACCATGAAGCATTCTTTTAGAGTGATCTATGAGTGGAGCACACCACTAAAATGTTTTGAAATACTTTTCATTGATCTTTATGACTTATAATCCATTCTATCTTGTGCTTAAGATTTGGAACTTGCTTGTGGACAAGCAAGGGACAAGTCAAGTATCCAACATCTTGCTCCTTGGATTCTCCCTTAGCTTGAACTAATAAAAGATCCTTCAAAGCTTTGACTTCATTGTTGAGCGTAGTAAGTTGAGCAACACTCGAATTAGTAAGATTCGGCTCCGGAGATCCAACTCGTTTCGCGCCATCTTACCCTTCGATGGGAGTACTTCTCCATGTGTAAGGCTTGCTTTTTAACAAACTCCCAATATTCATCAACCGGTGTATCCATAAAAGTGGCAACAAAAAGTGATTGGAGTTTGAATTGAGTTTCTTCATCCAAATCCTTGAAGTAGATCTCTAACAACTCAATCTTTGGAATCCCATGGTGAGGGTAATCCAACAAAATGTCCTTGAACCTTTCCCTTAGTTGAACAAATTGTCTCTATCCTTCATGACAAAAGCATTAATCTTACCCCTTAATTCCGCAGTTTTTGATGGGGGAAAGAATTTAGTGAGAAATTCCTTAGTCATCTCTTCCCATGTGTTAACTCTTCCGGCTGGAAGAGATTGATACCAAGCAAGCGCCTTGTCCTTCAAGGAGAAATAGAAAGGTCTTAACTTGTAGTTGTTGTTCTCCACTCTTGAAGGTCTCAAAGTCTCCATAAGAATCTCATAGTTTTGCAAGTGTTGATGTGGAGATTCTCTTTCCATGCCTCCAGATTGACATTGTCGAATCATTGAGATGACTTGAGGACGAAACTCGTAGTCATGCTCAGTTGGATCTCCTAGATTAACTCCAGGACGCCGCACTTGTTGATTCGGGTCCATCCTTTGACCTAGGGTTTGCGGTTCTCCAACGAAAAAGTTACCTCGGTCCACCCTAGCTGGCAACCGAGGTGGTAGTGGAGGTATCTCGACCGGTGCAGGTAGGTCAGGACTCGGCCTCGGTCCGATGATTGGGTTCGGTCGAGGTAAAATGTGAGCATGTAGTTCGGCCATGTTAGCTCTTCCGTTCTTGCACAAGCTTCCTCTCTTTCTCTTTGTACAGATTCATTACTTAGCCGAAGTTGTTCTACTGCATCTTTCAACTCAGCTTCAAGATCTCGATTATTTTGTTCATCCATCTTGGCTTCATTCAATCTTCTTTTGTATGTCTTTTCTGGCTTAGGATCGTATGGAACGATTTTTTTTCCAGCACGAGTTCTTCGCATAAACTGAAAGAAAGATCCTAAGACATCACTCAAGTAAAGCAATCAATAGTAACAAGGGCAGCAACCCTAAAAGACAACCAAATACCAGACTTGGTCTTCACCAAGTCCCCGGCAACGGAGCCAAAAACTTGTTCGCTCTTAGACGTGTGTGAAATAGTGAACGAAATAGCATTAAATTTATAACCTAAAATAATAGCCTGAAATAATATGTGAACCCGTAGTGTACGAATCAGATGTAATAACGACAAATACTCTAGGGTCGAACACAGGGACTATGGTGTAATTAAGCACCGTAAAAATCAAGTTGTCAATCAAAAGCAAGCAACAAAGCAAAGATGATGTAATAATAAGATAAGAGAATGCAGATTCTAGAGGTCAAAGCATCCAGTTGTGGTTCCGACTCAAGAACTCTAAGGATAACGTGGAGAAAGCTGAGGTTTGCAAGGGAAGATATTTCTAAGGTGGGAATAGATCACCGGGTAAGTCTCACTACTCACTATCCCAAACTAAAGATCCTCTCACCGGGTAAGTCTCAAGAAAATAAGGAAAGGAACTATAATCTCTAACCAACACACCACTTAAGGGAATAAAACTAACTTTTATTGGGTAAGTCTCAGGCTAACTCTCAAAGGTAGGATGAAGGCACACTCAAACCCTAATAAAGGATAAACCTTTATTACCTAACACTCTTCATCATAGGTACACAAGCAAAGGAATCACCGGGTAATTCTCATCCTTGGCTTGCGTATGAACCAAGAAAGGTGCAACAAAGATAAGATTTAGCAAACTAAAGCCTAAACTGAGGTTTGGTTCGGATCAAGTTCGCGTCTTGCTCAATTCATGTCGATCTCGGTCGAGATGTTCTATGAACCGACCGAGGCAAGGCTCAGTTTGGTTTTGGCTCGAGCTTTCAGGGTCCACTAAAGTAAAGGTTCACTCTTTTATCGTCTTTCCCACAACTTTCAGCCAATCACCCTAGAATCGCAAGGGAATTAGCCAACAATCATCATGATAATAACAAGCAAATATGTATGAAAAGAAGCAATATCCAAACAAGAAAACCTTAACACAAAGGTCTCAATAATCAACTCAAACAAACAATCAATCCAAACAATCAAACAAATAGCGTTCCTCAATAACAAATCAAGAAAACCTTACAACTTCCTTCAAAAAGCTTTTAACTTTTACTTCAAATCTATCTTCCTCCAACTTCCTTCCTCCTTGGAATATCTTCAATCTCCCAAAATAATCAGCTAACCAAGCATACTTCCATCTAGAGAATATCTTTAATCTTATAGGAAAATCACTTGCCAAAAATAAAAGATCTCATGGGCAATGGACCGTGCGTCTCGATCTAGGCCCAACAAGTCATCTCGGTCGAGGTGATCTTACCGTCAACCGAGATGATCTTCAGTTACATGCAAATCTCTCAAACCGGGTCCAACATCAAACTTCTATCCAGCTTTCATGGTTCCTATGCCTTCCTTGGAGCTCTTCAACGTTCCAAAATGTAGCTCCAATGAATCCTTAATTCCTTTGGCTCCATATCGCTCCAAAACGTTCCATTTTCCCTACAATTACAACAAAACTAGGTGTAGACCTCGATTCTTGCAAAGGTAAACAAAACGACATAATCATCAAGCATATACAGCCATGCATGCAGATTTATGAAGATAAAACGTCCAAACCAATCCCAAAATATAGACTATAATGCATGCTATCACCCAAATAGCCGCAAGAGCGGCGCCAGGATCCGCAGGGGCGGTGAATTTCAGCTCCGCAGTCTCGCCTTCTGAGTCCACTGCTGCGTTTCTTCAACAGTAGGCCCTCCTTCTCTCGTCTTCTTCTTTCCTTCCTTCATATGAGAGAGTGTTCATGGTAGTATCATGCCTAGGATGGACCTAGGAGAGTCTTGAATGCCATCTAGTGGTTGTGAACCTTAGATGACCTTAGAGTCTCAGTTGTTTCTTTAGGATGCCTTTAAGTGTGATGATCTTGTAGTGTCTCCATGGCTAGATGTATCCTACCATGGCTGCTGAGTTGAAGTTGTTAGAGAGTGGGATGTTGTGATATCCTAGCTTGTGCTTTATGAGATTATAGTACCTAGAGTCTAAGGAATCGATCCTAGCTTGATAGTTTAGAAGATCTTGTAAAGATCATTAGAACTTTTATAGTAACCTTATGTATAGTTATATGTGTGGACTATAGTACGTTTCTGGACCTTGTATTATTGAAGTGGATTTCCGGGATTTGATATGTTTTTAATAGTGTGAACATAGGACTTGTATAGTCTTATACATATACTTATGATATGTAATAACATGTGGAAATATGGGACCTTATAGTTAAGACGATAGAAATATATCATTGCATTTGGATGACGTCGTTTGGCTTAGGATAGTGTACATATAGGGATGAGTATGTAACATACCAAATCTGCAAGAATCGGGACGCTACTAGACTAGGATCTCACAATAGATCCTAACCCTAGCCTAACAACAAGATGTGCATAAGACGGCATTTCGGACTCAGTATGGCCAATACGAGTTTGTAGTGATGCCATTCGGGCTCACGAATATGCCCTCCGTCTTTATGGAGTTGATGAATGGAATATTCATCGACTTCCAGGATTAGTTTGTGGTGGTCTTCATAGAAGATATCCTAGTGTACTCTCATAGTAGAGAGGAATATGCTGGACATCCAAGGATTGTGTTGCGAGTTTTGCGGGATAGAGAGTTGTATGCCAAGTTCACTAAGTGCGAGTTCTGGATGCCAGAGGCAGCATTTATGGGTCATGTTGTTTCCGCCGAAGGGATTCTATGTAGCAGCATGGACGACACCGACGAATGCCAAGGAAGTACGCAACTTTCTTGGCTTAGCCGGTTATTTATGTAGGTTTGTGGAGGGATTCTATGTGATTGCACGTCCACTTACCAGCCTGTTGAGGAAGACTACCCGGTTTGTATGGTCCGAGCCGTGTACTAAGAGATTTGAGGAGCTGAAGAGACGTCTGACTTCCTCTCCCATCTTAGCGCAGCCGGAGGGCACATAGGACTTTGTAGCCTACAGTAACACATCCAAGCTAGGCTTGGGATTTGTTCTAATGCATCGTGGTAGAGTGATTGCTTATGCGTCTAGACAGTTGAAGACATATGAGGAGAACTACTCGACTCATCATCTGGAGTTGGCAGCGGTAGTTCTTGCATTGAAGATCTGGAGACATTACTTGTATGGCGATACATGCCAGATCTTCACAAACCATAAGAGTCTAAAGTATATTTCCACGCAGCGGGAATTGATTAACCGCCAACGTAGGTGGCTTGAGCTAATCAAGGATTTTGACCTTGAGATTCTGCATCATTCGGGGAAGGCAAACATTGTAGCCGATGCCCTTAACAAGAAGACGCCTCAAGAGAAGGCGATTAAGATAGTTTAGCCTCAGTGGGAGGACATCTCCATGGACTTTGTGACGGGATTGAGGCTGAGTAGGATGTTTGATGACATCTGGGTTGTAGTGGATAGACTGACAAGACTCCACGGCGTGCCAAGGACGATCGTCTTATATCGAGATGAACGATTTACCTCGAGATTTTGGCAGCAGATTCAGACAACTTTTAGTACGAGTCTACATTTTACGACTGCGTTTCACTCTCAAATAGATGGTCAGTCATAAAGGACCATTCAGACCCTGGAGGATATGTTGCGAGTTTGTGTGATGGATTGGGGTAAGGTGTGGTCAACTCACCTCCCAATAATCGAGTTTTCATACAACAGCAATTGACATGCATCGATTGGGATGGCCCCATATGAAGCACTATACGGGCGGAGATGTCGTACGCCGTTATGCTATTGCACGAGTAGCGCTGGAGGATATATTAGCCTAGCAGTTTCAGCGGTGTAGCGTCTGAGCAGATTTAAGATGATATTGCACGAGTAGCGCTGATCAGAGAGAGAATGCTGGCTGCATAGAGTCGCCACATGTTGTATGCAAACATAGGTGCCGGCCTCTAGAGTTCAGAGTTAGAGCTCATGTTTGGCTGAGAGTATCTCCGACGCGTGACGTCAGACGTTTTGGCATAAAGTGGAAGTTGAGTCCCCGATATGTCAGTCCTTTCGAGATTCTGGACAAACTTGGGAGAGCAGCGTATGTTTTACCACCAAGGTTAGAGGGTGTTCACCCTGTATTTCATGTGTCTGAGCTGAGGGAGTACATACCAGATCCGAGACACATCGTCATCTATGATGACTTAGTGGTCAAGTCGAATCATACTTTTGTTGAGCACCCGATTGCAATCCTAGAGCGAGGTGTGAGATGCCTACGTTCGAAGGACATTCCTATGCTGAGGATACAATGGTATAGATGAGGACCTGATGAGGCCACATGGGAGACAAAGGATAGTATCCATAGGAACTATCCAAAGTCCTATGTTGAGATAGATGCACCTGTAGGATCAATGAGTAGATCTTAGTGCTATCTTGGTGAGTGTTATGTTCTGTGCTTATATGATATGATGTGTTTTCGTGCTAGTTTTGATGTGTGCATTTGATCTTATTAGATCTTGTTTGCTAGAGCGACATGTGTTTATAGTTGGAGATGGTTCTTCCTCCATGCTATTGTGATGTGATTAGGGTCTAGCTGGAGATTGTTATTCTTCCATGCTACTATTTATGGACAGTTTGACTAGAGACGGTTTTCCTCCACGTGTTTGTGTTATGAGTATGGTTTGGCTCCTCCATGCCATTGTGTTGTGGTTATAGGTTGGCTAAAGATGGTTTTTCTCTATTCCATAGATCGTAGTTGTGATCTTATTGTTGGAGTGATGATTCCTCAATGTTGTGACTTGAGGTTATAGAATGATATTGGTTGATAACTTTGAACGGAGATGTGATACCTCCGATAGAGAGAGTGTTTACACCTCGGCGTATATGCCCGAGAGGATTTGGGAATTGTTCAAGTTTCGTCCCGAAACTTTTTTTAGGGGGATCTGATGTAATACTCTTAGTCTTCATAGGGACCCCGCCCCTGCGGTTTTGCATGGCTCTAGGTGCGGTGCAACGCCCCAGCGGCACAAAGTACCCGCCCCTGCGGCTGAGGCGGCTGCAGCCGGTTTTATTGACTCTTTGACTCGTGATTTTGTCCATGGCTTCCTTTATAAGCCTTCTTCTTCCTTCCTGCTCACGGTTTTCATCTTTCCTTCCCTGCTTCATCTCTTCTTCCCCGTTCATCTCTTTCTCTTCTCCCTTTGAGTTTTCTTTGGGATTCTTCAAGAGTTAATCTTTGTGGAGCCTTAGTTGTATGGTGTTGACGTTTTGAGATAGTTCTAATGATGGTTTTGGTGTTGTGTGTTGTGGTTTGAAGAGCCATAAGTGTTAGAATCATTATGTGTAGCTGAGGTAGGATGCTTCCTCTCTTTCTTCTTCATTCTTTCTCCTTTCCTCTTCTTTAGCTTAGGATTCCACAAGCTATGCTTGTGTATAGTCTTGGACATTGATGATGGTATATATGTATGATATGTATGCTGATTGCCTTTGGGGAAACGAAGAAGTGAAGCGAATCGAGAGAAGGATCGAAGAGAATTCTCAAAGGACCCGTCTGCTGTTCGACCGCCCCTGTTGAGTGGAGTTGCTGCCCCTACGGCAGAGCAGTGTCGCCGCCCCTGCGGCTGAGTGTCACTGCCCCTACGGTGTGTCACTGCTCCTGCGCCTTCTTGTTTTCATTGGTGCGTTTGTCTAAGACATACCAAGTATGGTATGTGCCTTCCCTTTCCTTTTGCCTTGTCTTGCGTGTGTGGCTAGCCTAATTTCATCTAGGTTGAGCTTGGTGATGTATATGTTGAGGTAATGCCTTAGGCATTTGTGATTTATGTTGAGGTGTTGAGGTAGATACGAGTTATGGGTTGGTTATGGTTATGGGTGTAGGAGACGAGTCTCCTAACCTTAGCGGTGTTTGATTTTGTGTGTGCCTTGCTGATGTAGGAGTTGATCGTTTCCTCGAGGGGAAACTATGATGTGGTATAGGTTTAGGTGTATATCAGGTAAGTCCATAGGACTTACTTAGCGAGTAGTTGTGGATTTGAGTGTTTATGATAGTGGTGCATGTGCATGTGAATGTTGCATTTATAACCTAAACCGGACTAGGACGACCACATATGTATATCAAAAGGCCCAAGTGTATTATAATGGATAGTGACCACCTGTCAAAGCTCGCCGAGAGTGGAGAAGGTGCTCTAAAACCGGTACTCTAGGGGGAGGTTGATCCCCATGCAAAACTTGTGTGAAAGGGGACGATGGCGAGGTTCTAAGGTTCCTTGTGCAACAAAAGAAGTTGAATTAGTAATGGTATAAGGTAATTGAAGATAATAAACGGTTATGATGTGTGCATTGCATATTGTAATCTGATGTGATGTTTGTATGTGCTATTAGTTATATTCTTATTCATGAACTGTTAGCTAACGGGTTTATACTTTGTTGTAGATTTTCTGCAGGATAGGAAGAGTGCAATGATATCCGGATAGGTGATCAGCCAAGAGCTTCCGTACACTAGGATATGCGAGGGTTTTGGGATGTTTTGTTCATGTATGGATACATTGTTGCCATTTTGTACTCGGCTGTGTTTTGTTACTTTGGTTTTGATTGACAACCTGATATTTACCGTGCTTGATTTCACCATACTCCTTGTGTTTGACCCTTGAGTATTTGCCATACTACGATTGATCTGTACACTGAGGGTTCACATTTTGTTCAGGCTTTTATTTTAGGTTATAAATTTAAAGCTATTTCGTTCACTATTCACACACGTCTAAGAGCGAACAAGTTTTTGGCGCCGTAATTGGGGACTTGGTCAAGACCAAGTTTGGTATTTGGTTGTCTTTTAGGGCTACTGCCCTTGTTGCTACTGATCACTTTACTTGATTGATTTCGCAAGATCTTTCTTTAGGTTTATGCAAAGAACTCGTATTGGGAAGAAATCATTCCTTACGATCCCGAGCCAGAAAAAGACATACAAAAGGAGATTTAAAGAAGCTAAGATGGCAGAATAAGATAATCAAGATCTTGAAGCTGAATTGAAGGACACATTAGAACAAATTCGGCTTAGTAATGAAGCTTTACAAAGCGAAAGAGAAGAAGCTCGTGCTTGAACGGAGGAGATCCGAGCTAATATGGCTGAACTATAGGCTCACATACTACCTCGACCGAATACGGTGGTCGAACCGAGGCTAAACCCTAATCCACCTGCACGGGTCGAGATACCACCTCCAACACCTTGGTTGCCAGCTTGGGTGACCGAGTCAACCAGTTTGTTGGAGAACCACAAACCCTAGGTCAAAGGATGGACCAGAATCAACAAGTACGGCGTCCGGGCGAGAACTTAGGAGATCCAGCTGAGCATGACTACGAGTTTCAACCTCAAGTCATCTCAATGATTCGACAATGTCAATTTGGAGGATTAGAAAGAGCATCTCCATATCAACACTTGCAAAACTATGAGGTTCTTTTGGAGAGTTTGATACCTTCAAGGGTGGAGAACAACAACTACAAGTTAAGGCATTTCTACTTCTCCTTGAAAGACAAGGCACTTTCTTGGTATCAATCTCTTCCATCCGGAAGAATTAACACATGGGAAGACATGGCTATGGAATTCCTTACTAAATTCTTTCCCCCATAAAAAACTGTGTAGTTAAGGGGTAAGATTAATGCTTTTGTCATGAAGGATAGAGAAAGCTTGTTCAAGTCATGGGAAAGGTTCAAAGACCTTTTGTTGAATTGCCCTCACCATGGAATTCCAAAGATTGAGTTGCTAGAGATTTACTTCAAGGATTTAGATGAGGAAACTCAATTCAAACTCCAATCACTTTGTACGGGTACTTTCATGGATACACTGGTTGATGAAGCTCGGAAGTTTGTTGAGAAGAAATCTTTACACATGGAGAAGCACTCCCATCGGAGGGTTGAAGATGGAGCAAAGCAAGTTGGACCTCCGGAGCTAAATCCTCACCACTTCGAGCGTTTCTCAACTTACTACCCTCAACAATTAAGTCAAGGCTTTCAAATAACTATTATTATCTCAAGCTAAAGGAGCTTCTAAAGAGCATGATTTTGGATACTTGGGGAGAGGAAACTATCAAGGGCCAAGGAATAACAATTACAACAACAACAACAACAGGAATTTCAACAACAATTGGAGATCAAATCAACAAAATTACGGTAACCCTTATTCTCATGCTGAAAATGCTCTAACTTCCCCATATTCTTCTTCTATTCCATTGAAGAGTCAAGAGCCATTTTCGAGATTATCCCAACAGCCTAAGGAAAAGACGGATGATGTGTTAGAAGCAATAATGGCCAAGCTCAATGCTATGGAAAGTTCTATGAATACATTTTCGAAGGCACAAAAAGCCCTAGAACATCAAGTTTTCAAAAAGGCTAATGAAGCACCTAAAGATCCGGGTAAACTCCCAAGAAAGACAAAGAACAACCCAAAGGGGTAGATCATGAAAATCACCACACGAAATGGATTGAGGACATCTGATCCAGTACCTCGGTCGGAAGAGGTTCTGTCGAAGAACACCCCGGTCGATGTAACACCCCAAATTCTCAGAACTCGGGACGTTACTGGTTAGGACCTCACAATGGGTCCCAACCTCAGTTTGAAAACAACATTACTAGGATCTTGCAACAAGACACAAATAAAGAAACCGAAATTCATAAAATATTATTTTTAAAAGAATGAATGCAACACTGTCTAGCAGCCTAAAGTACTTAAACAAAAGAAAAGAACAACTGTCTTAACCAAACGTAAGAAAAGACAAACACAACTCTCAACCCCCACTCTAAGGAGTACGGAGACCCGGCTGACCACTACTTCCGGATCACTCAATTGCTGGTCTAACCTGGGGTAAATCTAAAAAAACAACAACAAGAAGAACCGTTAGCTAGTTATCTAAATGTTAGCAGAATAATAGCAGCACAAACACACACATAAAAATATAAACACCCATCATGCTTTCAAACAAGTCCGTTTTATTATCTTGAGTTAAGTCCTCTTTCACGCTAATGATACTTATTTTGTGACACGACGGATTCCCAAACCTCGCCTCCGCCCCCGTGTAACCATCAGGAATGGATCCGATGCATCTCACCTTGTACCTGCCTGGTCTGGGTATAGAGAACCTCCCAGTCTCCTGTCAGAGCTGGGCAGTGATGTCACGGCCCGTTATACATACACTTGAGCCTTAAACGTAATAATAACAGTCGTCCTAGCAAGTTATTATTATTAAACACGCAAATAGCACACACAACCACTATCACTCAACTAATATCCAGAAACTGGCTAAGTAAGTCGCAAGGACTTACCTGAGTCAAAATACACTCTAACACGTCTCAAATAGTCCGTACTCATGGCAACTCAAACGCCTGTCAAGTAAGGTATGTGTATCAAAGTCACATCTCGATGTCCAACCTCATGCGAAGGAATTACGGAAAAAAATCTCTCTTATGGTAAAAGACCATATTACCCTTGGTACCGAAAGTTCTCAAAGCTTACTCTTGAGTCTTACTAAATTCTTTTAGGATTTGTTTTCTATGATTAGTCTCTCTCTCTGATAATTTTCTTATAATTTATAAGTTATAGATCGGACCATTTTACTCTATCCTAGGTATATATATATATATATATATATATATATATATATATATGTAGGTATGTACAACTTTCACTTCCCTTAACTCGCATGCCTCCGTAACTACTCGGTAGTTATATATATATATATGTCTACATAATTCCGTAGTTCCAAACTCGTGCTTATATATATAACCCATATATCCATTTACTCCAATATGGTACCCACCCATATACTCCTACGAAATTTACAAGAGTCTACTATCCTTATGCTTCTACACAAATTACACATACTCCGACTTACACCTCCAAATATATATATATATGCCCGTATCTCGCACTTCTACATAACAATTCGTCCATCCTCGCCTATCTATATACTATACACGTCCGTGTATATATTCACTGACACTTATACCTATATCATATATATAACTACGCATATGTACTGTAGAACCCAACATTTTCATTCTCATTAATCCAACAGGTGCTACGTATATATTCTCAACATTTTCATTCTCATTATACGTATATATATATATATATATATATATCAATGAGGTTGTACGCACCGCTTATAGTCTCGTTACGTATTCGAAGGAGTCCAGCCCGGTTCGACTCCGCAGGATGGCTCGTAGGGTCTCAGCTGCTCGTCGTTTCACCTTCTTCCCGTTTTGGCTCCTATAGTGGGCTCGACGCGTTCGGTGTCCGGTTTAGCACCGGAAGGGTCGTCACTACAGTCGAAGGGTTGATCAATGGGCTGGTTCGGGAAGGGACAGACAAGGAAGGAGAAGCGGTCACTTACCAGGGTTCCGGCGATGCGAGGCGGCTCCGGCGACTGCCCTGGCTTCGACGTCAAAGCGAACGGTGGTCCGTTTGCAGCACCACTGCGGCCGAAGCGAAACAGTAGGTTATCCCGTGCGGGATGAGAGGAAGAAGCGAGGAAAAGGAGGCGAGGCTTACCGGACTGCTGCAGCGGTCGGCGGCGCTGGTGGTTGACGGCATGGCGGAACAATTCCGACGCTGGTGCGCTACTGGCTCGAGGCGGCGGCAGCAAGGGCGAGGGAGGCGTCGTCATAGTGACAGCCAAGCGAGGAAAGACGCTGCTAGGGCTGATGTCGCCGGCGGATAGGGAAGGCGGACGAGGCGTGGTGGCGGCGTCGTCTGGGCGGTCGACCGAAGGCGGCGGACGAGGCGGCTCGATCCTGCGTTGCGTGTGCCTGCTGTGCATTCCTTCAGTGTTGGTGAGGGGAAGGCGGCAACAGATGCGAGGAGGTTTAGAGTAGATTAGGTTAACGTAATTAATTAGGTTAAGTTAGGGTTAGGATTAGTTTATGGAATGGGCTGATGGGCTTAATAATGGGTCACATCCGGTTTGCCCCCGCATAAAAATAAGGATACGAAAACTCGTTACCCGTTCCGGTCCTTCCGCATTTCCGGTTATGTGCGGGAATCTATATACTACGGAATTATATTTTGTATTATATAAATTATTATTTTATTTAAAAGTGCGTAAACTATTTCCGGTGACGAAGTTTCATCATTTTATGTGAATTAAGGTCACATAAAATGATAGAACTTAAACTCATTTTATTTTATTTATTTATTTATTTAAGATTAATGTATGGAAATTTGGAACTCGGTTAAATTCAGGTTTAACGGAGTTTAAAATTTTCGGTTATTACATCAGTGCCCTCTTAAAAGAAGTTTCGTCCCGAAACTTAGAATGATTCTTCAAATCATAAATTTTCGGTTATATTCCGTTTTCTCAACATTGTCATTTTCTACCATGCAACTACTCACACATCATAGTCGGACGTATATCACAAAAAAAAACGTAAGCACCCAACCAATATAAAAACATGTATGGTCAAACAACACAACATCCGAGTACTAACTCGTCAAAACAAGAGTAACCCCGCAAGGAACTCAGGGTAGTTACGTCTAATACTCTCCTCAGTCTCCCAAGTGGCCTCATCAGCTCCTCTCCTAGACCACTGGATCCGCAACATAGGTATATCCTTGGACCGCCGATGTCTAGTACTGTACTCCAAGACAGCTACTGGGTACTCTACAAAAGCATCATCCGGCTAAATTTTCTGATCTTCATAGTTGATGACGTATCTCGGATTCGGTAGGTACTTTTTCACGGTTTGGTCTTCTAAACTTACCTCCAGCTCTGTTGATGACTCTACCAAACCATAAAAACTTTTTCCTTTCGAAAGTTCCCGACTATCGATTATGAAATAATGATCTTCAACTTCTGTCGCCTAATGCTTGTTGTAATACAAACCGCTTGACCCGGTTTCCTCAATGTGACCTTATCGGATCGTTCATTAATTAATTTTTTTCACCTACTTCTTGTCAAGCTTTAAAATTTATATAACTCCAAACAAATCACACACCCAAGTGGACTTTTTCATATAGATCGCTACTTCCTTATTGAAAACAGAGTTAACCTAACATTGATTTTCTTCATCTATGGTTTATGGAAGGGTCAACATGATTTACCCAACTCCTGCCTATACTTTTCTTCTACTATTATCAAGATCCTCCTCAAACAGATCCTTACTCTCTTACTCACCCGTAGACTGTTCTTAACCAACTAGTAAGCAACCTCTAACCGATTCTCTCTGTATCTTTAGATCACACCAGAAAGTTGTCGTTGCCTACTTGTGGATTCCCCCAAGTCATCGGTAAAGTTATCTCTTAAATTCGCAGTCACTAATATCTCTTCTTAACGGTACCTGTTCGTCAATACCAATCAACACTTATACGTCCTCAGTTGATGTCAGTCACTCTATAATTGACTTATCTCAATATTCTGGACTTGCTCTTCTCATACCTATACTGGCGTTAAATTCTTGGTGAGCATCATCTGCTCGATTAATCCTTTCATGCTTCACTAATTTGTTTTCTATTCCACACTTCTGTTTCCTTAGGCTAACTCTACTGCTCGAGCTCAAATGGGTCATTCATCTTGACCTAAATAGTCATTCCAAGTCTTCAACAATAGCTGGTAAGGGTCGTTGTAGTTCTGATGATTTTAGTTATCATCCCCTTGAAGTTTCCATTGCACGGACCGTCGGTTTTGATGACTTAGGTCCCGTGATAATTGGGGTTACCTTGGACTTTCGAGTCCGTCAAGGCCGTTCTTATATATACATTCCTTCGCTGGTGTCAACGGCAACATTGCCTTCATGATAATCCGTTGTTTCCGCTACGGGGCTTCAACTCTTTGATACCGACATTGCGATTTCTTTCAAATTCCTATATTTTTGAGGAGGTTAAAACCTCTCCACACTTGTAAAGTCTACATTTGCATCTACACTCCATTGTAGGTATCCCTTCCATGCACCTTAGACCCTCATATCCGGGTCGACATTTTACCTCTTTTGGCCTTACAAGCTTGTCTTGTGAACTCTTCTACTAGGTGACCCGTCTTATACATTTTTCTTCTCTGCATCGGTCTCTAACTGTTTGTTGATCATTATTACCCATTCTTTGTTGGAACTTCAGTTGCTTTGTACTCTTGCATAGATTTCCTAAGGACATCCTCATCTCAAAACTTTATTTAAAATTTATCATAACCCGCAATTTTGATACCTGACTTTCCTTCTCACTGGATAATTTATACACTTGGTTTACACTAAATCCATCTTAGTGTCATCAGTCCGTTGGTACGATTGTTATTAAACATCCAATGGTACCATCTATATACAACACATTAGGTGCATATGATTTTCCCACCAATCAAATTTCTCGCATCGCATTTATTATGTCTCCCTTATACTCATGTCGCTTTACCTTCTCTGATATTTACACCCCGTAAGCTAGTTAAATCCCTTTGAGTTTTCTCGTACACACTTTACAACTGCGTTGGTTGGTCTTATTACTTTCATCAACTCTTAGCTCATCAGTCCAGCTGAATTTTCCATGGAGTACTTCCATTTCTCCTTAAATAACAGTCTTTAGTCCTTTCGGTAACCATCTTATTGGTGTGATACCGGATCCATATAACAACCTTTAGTCATTCACTTTTACTCCTTCTCATGTCTGCTTTAGTCGACCTGTAGATTCCATCTACAATCACCTCACAACTCGACCATACATTTCACCAAGGCTTTACATCATACTCCTATGTTTGTGCCGCCTCGGAATTTCCAATTATTCTGTGTCACATCTTAAATCACAAGGGTTTTCCCTGTCAATCTAGACAGTCTGACCCTACTTTTTCTCGAAGGAGCACCATCAGTCTTACTGGTGTGGAATGCTAAGACATAGGACATGTTTCCAATCATCTACTTCCTCTTAGTCTTCTAGTTCTTCTTACAGGGATTCCTTCATTCTAACTCTGATATGTATCTTTCGTAGTCAGTAGTAAGTAACTACTCCCAACAATTCCCTTTTCACCATTACTATCATCAAGGGTCATTACCGACCGTCAAGAGCTGCTCTTAAATTTCTTTATTAGAGTTATCATATTGAACTCATTTAACGTTACCATCCAGGCTACTAGTACTTGTATTGATTCAACACTACCATTTTTGTCGTGGATCTCCCATTGAAATTCACTAGATGTCGATAAAATTCTTTTATAACCCTGTAGTTATTCTTCTTATCGGTTAACTAACCATCACTAGTTAACCCGCACATGTAACTTTTAAGTTGTCCAGTAGGATGTTGTTGACCTTCTACAACATCATCAACTCACTTTTCTTCCATCTCTTTTGAGGCTCCATATACTTGGTGAAATATATCTCCTCCTACAATCTAAACTTTTGTAAGATTGTTATACTCTTACGAGTCCAGTTGTATCATTCTTCTCCCATCAACACACTTTTCAATCCTTCTAGGGTAGCTTGTAGGTACATCTCCGTGATTCTTTTACCTGAGTTATCGTCTATTTGCGGTTCTCTATTATGAACTTGTAGCGTTGTTAGCTTAAAATCCTTTTGAATGAGAAGTTATTGGGGTCCCTCGGGTTCACCAATACTCTTCTCACACTTTTTTTTTTTTTTTTCTTGGGTGTTGCTTGTAATGCTGCCCTTACAGAAGCTCGTTATTGTTGTATTCCGGTCTATGTCAGAATTCTCCTGTGTTCTACGAGATCACTCCACTTCTACGTTGGTGAAATCCACCTTTCCCTTTCTGGAAATGCGTAAGCTTCCAAGTTGCAGCTCTTTAATTCCTCCTATTTGGATGGATAATGTATCTCGTGTTGACTTCCATACTTTTGACTGTCTCGGTTATCAATCTGGATTGTGGTGGCAATTAGCTTGTTGAGAGTGATCATATTTCGCCTTGCTTTTGGCATCAACTTTCACTTCCTAATCTGTCAGTGAGCTTAAATTTTTATGTTCCTTTTCTTGATCGCTACTATATCTCCCTTTTGACTTTCATGTCTATGGCAAATTTTCGACGTTATCCTCTTTGTTTGTGAAGTCACTTTACACAACTTAAAAGAGTCTCTCCGTTGTCTTTCTCAATTCCCTAGTTGGCGATCATCTCTTGCTTCTCCGGAACTACTCTCTTGTATATCCTTCATTTGATCCCGTTGAGTTGATTCGGGATTGTCTTCTTGTCATCGTAATTGGGGTTGTCTTTGAGTCTTCACTTTTCCGTCTCGACGTTCCTCAACAAGCTCGAAGGAGTTGTCCGACGTTCGTCTACCCTAATGCACATAAGAGGTGCATACTAATCCTCACGTTGACACCCTTCAAAGTCTACTTAGATGTGTCCAAGGGGTGAGAAACTCATTTGGTTATCTCCGTTAAGGACATAACATAACTACAATTTCTACTAATCTTCGGCATATACCTATCTATATAACATATCTTTATAAACAAGCTAAAAGTCCAACTACAGTAAAACCTAAAGTCCATACTAAGCAAACTGAGATCCGCGGTAGTAGTGGTCGTCAGCCGTACTTTTCTATCCCCAACCAGACTATGCATGCATTTGAAAACCAAAAGTCCTTTTTAAAACTCTGATCCCTTTTCGGGTTCTGCTCAAGTACTTATTCGGTCTTTCAGAAGATTTCAAGTGCCATTGTTGCCAACCTAGAGCTCTGATACCATGTTGTAACACCCCGAATTCTCAGAACTCGGGACGTTACTAGTTAGGACCTCACAATGGGTCCCGACCTCAGTTTGACAACAACATTACTAGGATCTTGCAACAAGACACAAATAAAGAAACCGAAATTCATAAAATATTATTTTTAAAGGAATGAATGCAACACTGTCTAGCAGCCTAAAGTACTTAAACAAAAGAAAAGAACAACTGTCTTAACCAAATGTAAGAAAAGACAAACACAACTCCCAACCCCCACTCTAAGGACTACGGAGACCCGGCTGACCACTACTTCCGGATCACTCAGTTGCTGGTCTGACCTGGGGTAAATCTAAAAAAACAACAACAAGAAGAACCGTTAGCTAGTTATCTAAATGTTAGCAGAATAATAGCAGCACAAACACACACATAAAAATATAAACACCCATCATGTTTTCAAACAAGTCCGTTTTATTATCTTGAGTTAAGTCCTCTTTCACGCTAATGATACTTATTTTGTGACACGAGGGATTCCCAAACCTCGCCTCCGCCCCCGTGTAACCATCAGGAATGGATCCGATGCATCTCACCTTGTACCTGCCTGGTCTGGGTATAGAGAACCTCCCAGTCTCCTGTCAGAACTGGGCAGTGATGTCACGGCCCGTTATACATACACTTGAGCCTTAAACGTAATAATAACAGTCTACCTAGCAAGTTATTATTATTAAACACGCAAATAGCACACGCAACCACTATCACTCAACTAATATCCAGAAACTGGCTAAGTAAGTCGCAAGGACTTACCTGAGTCAAAATACACTCTAACACGTCTCAAACAGTCCGTACTCATGGCAACTCAAACGCCTGTCAAGTAAGGTATGTGTATCAAAGTCACATCTTGATGTCCAACCTCATGCGAAGGAATTACGGAAAAAAAATCTCTCTTATGGTAAAAGACCATATTACCCTTGGTACCGAAAGTTCTCAAAGCTTACTCTTGAGTCTTACTAAATTCTTTTAGGATTTGTTTTCTATGATTAGTCTCTCTCTCTGATAATTTTCCTATAATTTATAAGTTATAGATCGGACCATTTTACTCTTACCTAGGTATATATATATATATATATATATATATATATATATATATATATATATATATATATGTAGGTATGTACAACTTTCATTATGATGATTGTTGGCTAAAACCTTTAAGCGATTCTTAGGTGAAGGGTTGATAGTTGTGGCATAGATGATGATGATTGAACCAAAATAGATTGGACCTTGAGAGTTGCGAGAAACCTCACCGTCGTACCTTTCCACGGCCTTTTCTTGAGTTCAACGGCCGTGGTTCTTCAAGAACTGACCGTGGTTTTGCCTGTTTAACGTGCTTTGCTTTTGCTTCGATCCGAAGTTAAATATTGACCCTAACCTAGCCTTGGTTTACCTTTTCTAGGTAGTAGTGAGACGCAACACCCTCTACTTAGGTTACGAGTGTCACAACCTTAACCTTTTTGGCTTATCTTTGATTCCCTTTTGGTTTTGGAATGGGTATTTGAGAGTTTAATCTTGTCCTTTGATCCTCTTTATAAAGAGACTCATTATCCTTTATTGAGAGAGCCTTTGGGTGAGATTTATGGGTTTTGGAACTTCACCGTACAACACCCTACCTTAGATCTATACCTTTGCAATCCTAATGATAACACGATTTATGAGCTAGTTTTTGGTAGGCATTTAGATAGGATTCTCGCTCAATCATGCATTATCTAGCACTAGTCCAATACGTTTTGCACTCAAAACATATATTTTGTCGAGATAGACGTCTACACGGACTTGTGTGCGTTTTGTAGGTGTTTCGGGAAGTTTCGAGCTAAAACGACGCAATTGAAGGTCGCCCATTTAGAGGACACGTTTCCAACTCATTAAAGTGCAAGGCAAGAGCTGAGAAGGACTCAAGGAACCTTGCCAACACAAGCCATGCACCAAACCACAGCCTAATGATCCAAAACAAAGTTTCTGCACAGAATCACGGTCATCTGAAGGACCACGGCCGTGGAAATGACCGTGGTTTTTGCCAGATTCTCGTGACAGCTGTGCCACGACTCTCATGGCCAGCTCATGAAGAAATGGTTATAAAAGTGGTCCTTGATAGTTGTTAGAAGGCAGCTGGGATTGGGGGTAGTTGAGGAGCAGCTCATACACTCTCCATTGGGGGGTTTTCACAAAATATATTCCAAGAAGAAGAGGGATTTTTCCTAGGAAGGAAAGTGCAAGAAGAAGAAGAAAGGAGCCATTGCCATTGAAGAGGAGAGAAGAAGGAACACTTAGCTCTTGTATTTTCGGATTTATTTCTAGAAGTTTTTGAACTCTTGAACCTTCCTTTGGAAGGGTTGTAAGTCGTTCTTATTTCATCTTCAGATTTGGATTGTGTTTGAAGTTCATTTGTTCATCCTCTTACTCTCATTTTCTTGCAATGGAGGTTGTGAATCTATGCTTGTTTGTTTTGATTTCCATTATGAGTATTGTAGGCTAGATTGATGTGATTCTAGGGTAAGGTAAGGATGGTTATGGCTAGATCTATGATAGGACGGACTTAGATTTACCTTTGGATGATTTTTGTTATTGAACGTAGCTACTGTTAGGAATCACGGTTAGTTCTTGAAGAACCACGGTCGTGGTTTCTGTAGAACGAACCGTGATTTTCCCTGGTTCGAATGATTTTACCTTAGATTCATAGAATTGTTGAAACCCTAAGTTTTTGCTGAGTTTAACCTACCCTAGGGTGTCCTAGTGTAGTGACTAAGTGTTAGGAGAGACTTACCCGGTAATCCTTGCCCTTGGAATCTAAAATAGTAAAACCTTAGGTAATGGTGAGCCTAATAAGCCGCCATTGGATTAAGTGTGCTAGGATAGTCGCTTAGAACTTCCCTTTCCGAGACTTACCCGGTAAGGATAGGTTAGATCTCTAGGTGATAATCCGGTTTGTGTAGAATTCCTATCCTTAGGTTCTTAGAGACTTACCCGGTGATGAGACCTTAGGATTGGACTAGCGGACCATGAGACCTACCCGGTAATTGATCCCAATCTAGAAACATTAAATCCTAACATATCATAATCAATCCAAAAGGATGAATAGATAACTTGAGTTCTATGCCATAACCGGAATTTCCGATCTCTAGAATCCGTCTTCCTTTTCTCTTGATCAATATCTTGTTCGATTTGTTTATTTGTGCCGATTTTCTGGTTTAGTTTGACTTGGTTGTTTGCATGAGTTGTGATCTTTGATTTGATCACTTAAAACCGACAAAAACAAACTGCGATTTTCCTCTTTACTTTGTTTCCTTCTTTTCTTTAGACTTAGACCTTGCTAAATTCAATCACAACTTAGTTCGATTTCACCTTAGTCTTTGTGTTCGACCTTGGAGTACTTATCTTTCTATATACGTCCCGTACACTGCGGGTGCGCTAAGGGTTAGGATAATTATAACAAGTATAAATTTAAGGCTTATTGCGTGCACACTTTCTAGCGTAACAAGTTTTTGGCGCCGTTGCCGGGGACTAGGTCTAGATTGAGTCTATTTTGTGATTGATTCTAGTGTAGATCTTTCTTGTTTCTTTTGATCTTTTTGGTTTGTGTCTTTTCTTTTCAGGACATCTATTTCTCTTTAGGTGTATGCGAAGATCTCGTGGCAAGGATCTAGCTCCATTCGATCCCGAACCGGAGAAAACCCTTCGATCTAGATCTAAGAACATCCGAAAAGAGAGAGAGATGGCCGGTAGAAATCTTCAAGCTGAATTGGATGAAGCCTTAGAGCAAATAAGGCTTAGAGATGAACTCTTGGAGGAAGAAAGGAGACTTGCCAATGAGAGGCAAGAAGAAACTAGGAGGGAGATTGAAGAGATTAGGCAAGCCCTTGTCCAAGGAGAGCTTAATCGCCGACAACCTCCACCACCTCCACCACAACCGCAGCCGGCGGCTAATTTTAGGGTTGTTCCCATTGCCATTGAGGAGCCACAAACCCTAGGTAGACGCATGGATCCGGCACAAAGAGCACACCGACCGGGTGTGAATCTAGGAGATCCCGCAACCCACAACTATGAGCTCCGCCTTCAAGTTCTACAAATGATCCGGCACAATCAATTTGGAGGGATGGAAGGAGAGTCTCCTCATCAACACTTGATGAATTATGAGATCTTGATGGAGACTCTTAGACCACCAAGATTGGAGAGCAACAACCATAAGCTAAGAGCTTTTTCCTTCTCTCTTAAGGATAAAGCCTTGGCTTGGTATCAATCTATTCCACAAGGGCGAGTTGGTACTTGGGAGGAGATGACAACCGAGTTCTTGACCAAGTTCTTCCCACCTTCCAAGACCACCGAGTTAAGAGGGAAAATCAATGCCTTCGTGATGAGGGATAGAGAGAGTTTGTTCAAGTCTTGGGAGAGATTCAAAGATCTTCTCCTAGATTGTCCGCACCATGGCATACCGAAAATTGAGCTATTGGAAATCTACTTCAAAGGGCTTGATGAAGATAGCCAATTCAAGCTTCAATCACTTTCCGGTGAGACATTTATGGAGAAACATGTAGATGATGCTTGGGAGTTTGTGGAGAAGCAAGCTCTAGTGATTGAGAAGTACTCTCATAGGAAGAGTGAAGGAAGAAAGGCGGGAGCATATGAGGTGAGTGAAGTCACCATGAGCAATTTCAAGCTTGACGCCATCAACAACGAATTGAAATCCTTAAGGGAGTTGTGCACTACAACCTTGAAGAGCCAAACAACTCCTCAAGTACTTCCACAAGCAAACTTGTCTTCCAAAGAAGTGGATGTCAACTACATGGGAAGGGGCAACTTCAACAATTACCAAGGCCCAAGGAACTTCAACAACAACCGGCAATTCAACAATTACCGGCCAAACCATAACCATCCCGGATTTTCTTACTCAAATCCGGATGGAGCCTTGAACCCGCCCGCCTCCTCAAGTACCACTCCACCACAAAGAGCTTCACAAGAACCTCCACCCGGTTTTCCTCAACCTTCAAAGGATAGAACCGAAGTCATGTTTGAACAATTGCTAGGAAGGTTGAGTGGACTTGAGAGTACCGTTACTTCGATTTCTAAGGCTCAAAAGGTCTTGGAGGCACAAGTCTTTCAAAAAGCGGGTGAGGCACATAGAGATCCGGGGAAGCTTCCCGGAAGAACCGAAGACAACCCAAGAGACCAAGTTTTGGCTATCACAACAAGGAGTGGGTTGAGTATGAAGGATCCTTTGCCCAAGGACCAAGCTAAAGGGAAGCAAGTAGTGGTAGAAGAGGGAAAAAAGCAAGGTGATGGGGGGAAGAGCAAGGATGTAGAGCCAACTTATGTGGCACCGCCTCCATACAAGCCACCACTACCGTTCCCGCAATCAAGAGCAAGAGCTCGTTTGGACAATCACTTTGGTAAGTTCCTTGAACTAATGTCCAAGTTACATATTAACATTCCGTTCATGGATGCCATCTTAGGAATGCCGGCATACGGAAAGTTTTTGAAGGAAATACTCTCCAACAAAAGGAAGTTGGAGGAGTATGGAGAGATTAGGATGACCAAGAGATCCTCGGAGTTAATCCAAACGATGAAGGAGGCAATGCCCCCCAAGCTAAGGGATCCGGGCTCTTTTTGTGTTCCAATTGGAGTAGGAGATGTGAAGTACGAAGCCCTTTGTGATCTTGGGGCGAGTGTAAGCATCATACCGCTTGCACTTAGTAACAAGGTCGGGCTAGGAGAGCCAAAGCCGGTCAAGATGACTCTCTATATGGCGGATCGATCCGTCACTCACCCGGTTGGGATCCTTGAAGACATTCCGGTGCAATTGGGAGGATTCTATGTGCCTATCGACTTTGTAGTGTTGGACATTCCGGCGAATTACCCGGTTCCCATCATCCTAGGAAGACCTTTCCTAGCCACATCCGGATGTTTAGTGGATTGCAAGAACGGGACTCTCTCCTTCAACATTGGAGAAGAGAACATCAAGTTCAAGCTGTCCACAATGATGAAAGGGCCAACCCTTGATGAGGATATCTTCAACATAGTCGAGCAAGAAGAATCTAGAGAAATGGTGAGCTCGATTTTGATCAAGGATCCCTTGGAAAAGGTTCTCACCTTGAGTATGATGGAGGAAGACATAGAGGAGAATTGCAATGAAGAGATCAAGGCCTTGGAGGCATTGGAAGAGGAGCCAAGAGTTGGATTTGAGAGCCACGAAGAAATTGTGAACAACTGCAAGTTCCACGGTCGAGATTTAGGAACCACGGCCGTCAAACTCTCTGGACAACTCCGAGAAACAAGCCTGGAAGGAACCACGGCCGTGGAAGTTGAGCCAACCGTGATTCCAACCGTGGTTTCCCCTGAATCAGCTCTTAATGATGATCAAGCTTCTAGGAGCCAAGGGGAGTCTTCATTTGCTTTGGATTCATCTCATCCAATCTTATTTGGATCGTCTTCAACCGAAAAAGGTCCTCCCTCACTTGAACTCAAACCCCTTCCCTCTCATTTAAAGTATGCATTCCTTGGTGATAATTCTACATATCCGGTGATTGTTAATGCATGCTTGAGTGATGATGAACTTGCTAAATTTCTACATGAATTGAGATTGCATAGGAAAGCTATTGGTTATACCATTGATGATTTGGTTGGCATTAAGCCATCTTTGTGCATGCATAAGATAATGATGGAAGATAACCACAAACCCTCTATAGAACATCAAAGGAGATTGAATCCTATAATGAAAGAGGTGGTCAAAAAGGAAATCATTAAGTTGCTAGATGCGGGAATTATCTACCCTATCTCGGATAGTAAGTGGGTTAGCCCCGTTCATGTAGTACCTAAGAAGGGTGGAATGACGGTAGTAACTAATGAGAACAATGAACTAATACCAACTAGGACGGTCACGGGATGGAGAATGTGTATAGATTATAGGAAATTGAACATGGCCTCTAGGAAAGATCACTTTCCCCTCCCCTTCATTGACCAAATGCTAAAAAGATTAGCTCAACACTCTCACTTTTTCTATCTAGATGGGTATAGCGGATTTTTCCAAATCCCTATCCACCCCGATGACCAAGAGAAAACAACTTTTACATGTCCATGGGGTACCTTTGCATATAGGAGAATGCCATTTGGGTTGTGTAATGCACCCGCCACCTTTCAAAGGTGTATGATGGCTATCTTTTCGGAATACATAGAAAATATCATGGAAGTGTTCATGGATGATTTCTCTGTTTACGGTTCTTCTTTTGATAATTGCTTGGCTAACTTGTCATTAGTATTGCAAAGATGTGAGGAGACAAATCTTGTCTTAAATTGGGAGAAATGCCACTTCATGGTAAGTGAAGGGATTGTGTTAGGACACTTGGTGTCTAACCGTGGCATTGAGGTTGATAGGGCTAAGATTGAAACGATAGAGAAGTTTCCACCACCTACCTCGGTGAAGGGGGTAAGGAGTTTCTTAGGGCATGCCGGTTTTTACCGGAGGTTCATCCAAGATTTCTCTAAAATTTCTAAGCCTCTAACTAACCTACTAATGAAAGATGTTGATTTTGTCTTTTCCAAGGAATGTCTTGAAGCGTTTTGTAGGTTGAAGAACGCCTTGATCTCCGCACCTATCATGCAACCTCCGGATTGGAGTCTACCATTTGAAATCATGTGCGATGCAAGTGATGTGGCCGTTGGGGCCGTTTTGGGGCAAAGGAAAGAAGGGCGCACTCATGCTATTTACTATGCTAGCAAGACGCTAGATGATGCCCAACTCAATTATGCTACTACCGAGAAGAGCTGTTAGCGGTAGTGTATGCATTTGAGAAATTCCGCTCGTACCTTGTTGGAGCGAAGGTCATAGTTTACACGGATCACGCGGCGATCCGTTATCTACTTACAAAGAAGGATGCCAAGCCAAGGTTGATTTGGTGGATCCTTCTTCTTCAAGAGTTTGATTTGGAGATAAGAGATAAGAAGGGATCCGAGAAGTCGGTGGCGGATCATCTTAGTAGACTCCCACCATTAGAGCTTGGGAAAGACAACATCCCGATAGATGACTCGTTCCGGGATGAACAATTGCAAATGGTGGAAGAATGCTTTTTCCAAGTGGCTAGAGGAAGTGAAACATGGTATGCCGACATTGTGAATTACTTGGTGTGTGAGGAAGTGCCTCCCGGATTGTCATATTCGCAAAGGAAGAAGTTCTTCAACGATGTGAGGCATTACTATTGGAGCGAGCCACTTCTATTCAAGAGAGGCCCGGATGGGGTGCTAAGAAGGAGCATACCGGAGGATGAAATGGAAAGTGTGATCCGGCATTGTCACTCCTTACCATGTGGAGGCCATGCTAGCTCACACAAAACGTGTGCCAAGGTATTGCAATCCGGTTTTTACTGGCCTAACTTGTTTAGAGACGTGCAAGGTTTTGTAGCGGCATGTGATGCTTGCCAAAGAACGGGAAACATTTCAAGGAGGAATGAAATGCCCTTGAATAACATCCAAGAAGTTGAGATTTTTGATGTGTGGGGTGTAGATTTCATGGGACCGTTCCCTTCTTCATGTGGCAATCTCTTCATCCTATTGGCGGTGGACTATGTATCAAGATGGGTAGAGGCAATCGCCTCTCCTACAAATGACGCCAAGGTGGTTGTGCGGTTCTTCAACCGAGTGATCTTCCCTAGGTTTGGAACACCAAGGGTGATCATTAGTGATGGAGGGAAGCACTTCACAAATAGGAATTTTGGAGCACTTTTGGCCAAGTATGGGGTGACTCATAAGGTAGCAACACCTTACCACCCTCAAACTAGTGGTCAAGTGGAGATCTCCAACCGAGAGATCAAGGCCATCCTCGAGAAAACGGTGTCTAGAACAAGGAAGGATTGGGCTATGAAGCTCAATGACGCACTATGGGCATATAGAACCGCCTTCAAGACACCCATTGGCACCACTCCCTACAAGTTGGTCTATGGCAAGTCTTGCCATCTTCCGGTGGAAATGGAGCATAGAGCTTATTGGGCCATTAAGTGGCTAAATTTTGACCTCAAGGAGGCGGGAGAGAAGAGATTGCTTGATATCAATGCCCTTGAGGAGCTCCGGTTGGAAGCTTATGAGAATGCCCGGATTTACAAGGAGAGAACCAAAAGGTGGCATGACAAGAGGATCATTCCAAAGGAGTTGAGTGAAGGAGATCTTGTCCTTCTCTTCAACTCAAGACTAAGACTCTTTCCCGGAAAGCTCAAATCAAGATGGACCGGGCCATATGTGGTGAAGAAGATCTTTCGCCATGGAGCAATTGAAATAGGAGGGGAGCATTGTGGAAATTTCAAGGTGAACGGGCATCGCTTGAAGAAGTATATTCCGGGAGCCCCGGTTGACATGATTGCCCCACTTCACCTTGCATAAACACTCCCGAGTTTGGTCAAGCTAATGACCTTAAAGAAGCGCTTGGTGGGAGGCAACCCATCGGTAACGTTTTTCCTTCATTTTAGCTTAGATTTTTCTGCTTTTATGTGCTTTGTGTGTTTTGTCTATTTTATGTGTGCTAGAACATTAGTGGCATTGGAAGCCTTTCTTGGAAATGATGATGATGAAACCCTCACCAATCATGGGTGGAGCGGACGCGGAACTTGGACGGCTAGCGGTGCCTAGCGCGGGTTTCAAAGCTTGAAGGACGTTTAGAGCTCCCTACCATGGTTGAAAGGATCATCGAACATCAATCCTCTTGAGAATTCCCAAATACCGAAGCAAAACCATTTTACATTGTGAGAACCTTCTTTCACTCTCTTTACTTGAATACCACATTGGGGACAATGTGTTTCTAAGTATGGGGTGGGGTTTGCATGATCCTTTGCATGAAGAGCATCTAGGATAGGTTAATATTTGCACATCTCTTGCATTGTACATACTTAAATCGAAAATTCCATAAAAAAAATCAGGAAATTTAAAAAAAAATTTTGTGCTTTCTAGGCTTGGATATGATCCTAATGATGAAACTTGTCTTGAGATTGGCTATGAATGGCCTTATGTGTTAAATTGATAAATGCATATGTGGACTTGAACTACTTCTCTTGAATTCCATGAATGACTTGAGAGCATGATGATTGACTAGAATGGATTGAGTATTGAAAGTCGAAATTACATGATAGTTCTTGCATACCATCTAGGAATGAATAAGGCATTTCATCTTTCTCTACTTCTCATCTTGATCATAATTGCTTGAGCACCTCAATTGATATAAAATTTGACCTCCTTTTAAACCCATCCGGGAATAGGAGCATGCTAGTGTGTTTGAATGTGTGAAAAGCAAATGCGGGGTGAAGATGTAATGAAAAGAATGTCGTGAATGGAATGCCGAAATTATTGTGGAAGTGTAGCCAAAATAGGTTTGGGGGCGTTGGCTTAAATGATAAGTAACTCGGTACACTTCACATAATTGGGTGTTGGTGCCTTGCCAAAGTCAAATGAGCTAATAGCCCTAACGAGCTTTGGTATGTGTGCCCGGTGTGGATGCACCTCGAAAAAGAGAAAAAGCCCGAGGATGGCTAATCACCGAGGTTTCGGCTATTGTACACCAATGCCATTGTCTCAAAAATGAGTCAAAGAAAAAGAAAAGAGTTTATGAACCAGGATGTAGGAAGACCGTTCGTTTGAGAAATGTCCAAATCTTCAGAAAGATTTCTCTTCCTTTGCAATCGAGGAGCTCTGAACATATTTCTTTTTGGGAGCTTGAGGAGCGGATTTCTTGCTTCTAGGTGCCATGGGTGATGTTTGAGAGAGAAAA
This sequence comes from Fagopyrum esculentum, assembly GCA_033239045.1. Classification (NCBI taxonomy): domain Eukaryota; kingdom Viridiplantae; phylum Streptophyta; class Magnoliopsida; order Caryophyllales; family Polygonaceae; genus Fagopyrum; species Fagopyrum esculentum. Next base: position 66,752,850 of record BSUD01000001.1, on the reverse strand, counting down.
CAAGATGGTTTTGAAAAAGGTTTTCTGTAAAGGAGAATAATGAAAAAGATAGGAAAATCTGGTCCTTTTAAACGAATGCAAATAATAACAAGATCTTGAGAAAATCAAGCCTTTTAAAGACCAACAAAAAATTTCCAATAAAAACTCAACAAATCTTTCTCAATTCTTAAACAAAAGAAACCATAAAAGCAATTTAAGAATTGAAATAATCTAAAAGATATTAATGCTTAAATAGATCCGTATTTCTTAATTTACCGTTGAAACTTGTTTCAAGGCCCTTGAAAATGATAGTTGGGCTGCATACGAAGGAACATATAAAATGATTTACTCCCCCTACCTTAATGCTTCCTTGTTCAACATATCTAGCTCCAATCTAATAAAATTAATTTTTTCTTCAGGAAGAGACTTGGTAAAGATATTTGCAAGTTGCAAATTAGTAGATATAAAAGAGATTGAAACATCATCTTTCTCAACATGATCACGTATGAAGTGATGCCTCACATCAATATGCTTAGTTCTTGAATGTTGCACATGATTTTTGGTTATATAAATAACACTTACATTATCACATTTTATAGGAATACCTTTCAAATCACAGCCAAGATCACGATGTTGTTGAGCAATCCATAGAATTTGTGCACAATAGGCTCCCACAGCTATATATTCAGCTTCGGTTGTGGATAGAGCGACAAAATTTTGCTTCTTGGAGTGCCAACTGATTAGGGATGACCCTAAGAATTGGCATCATCCAGAAGTGATTTTCCTATCGACCTTATAACTTGCAAAGTCTGCATCTGAATAGTCAACAAGGTAAAACGAGCTTTGACGTGGGTACCATAACCCTAGATCCTTAGTGCCATTGAGATACCGAAAAATTCTTTTCACAACTATCAACTGTGACTCTTTAGGATCAGCTTTAAATCTTGCACACATGCACACTCTAAACATAATGTTCGGTCGACTAGTAGTTAAATATAACAATGAACCGATCATACCTCGATACTCCTTTTGTACTACACTCTTGCAATTTTTGTCATGACCAAGCGAAAGTTTTGAACTCATAGGAGTCTTTGCGACCTTAGATTGATCCATCTTGTACTTCTTAAGCAAGTCCTTATTATACTTGCTTTGATTGAGAAAATTTTCTTTCTTTGCTTGTGTAACTTGAAGTCCAAGAAAATATTTTAGCTCACCCATTAAGCTCATTTCAAATTCCGTTTATATTATATCTGAAAATTTCTTGCAAAGGGAATCATTAGTAGCACCGAATAATATATCATCAACATAGATTTGTACTACTAATATATCGTTGCCTCTGGTTTTGAAAAATAATGTTTTATCAATCAAACCTCTTTTGTATTTGTTTTCAAGAAGATATTTGGACAATCTTTCAAACCAAGCTCTTAAGAACATAAAGAGCTTTGTCCAATAAAAAAACATGGTCTAGAAATTAATCATTTTCAAAACCAGGAGGTTGAGCAACGTAGACTTCTACTTCTAAGAAGCCGTTTAGAAAAGCACATTTTACATCCATTTGAAAAAGTTTTATGCTCATAAAAGATGCAAATGCAAGTAGGTTGAGCTTCATATGTTTGACTAGATTTAGGTTCCGTTGGTATATTACCTGTTGATCCAATCTCAAGGCCTTGAAGTTGGGTTTCAAGCCCTTGAAGAGGAGTTCTATTATCACAGTTTCCTGTTTCAAGGTCTTGAAGCTGTGTTTCAAGGTCTTGAGGGTTTTCTTCGGTATCTTGAATCTTTTCATGCATATTCTTGTCTCTATCTTTAGGATCTTCCTCTTCATTCGAATTATGATCTTCTCTTTGATTTAGATTTAGATCTGCAAAACTCTCACTCAAAGTACCATCATTGCTTTCATAAAAAATAATATGAATGCTTTCCTCAACAATTTTGGTACGTTTGTTGTAGACACGATAAGCTTTTCTATTTGAAGCATATCCAATGAATATAGCTTCATCACTACGTGCATCAAATTTCCCAAGATTATATTTTCCATTGTTATGAACAAAACAAGTACATCCAATGGGTTTGAAATATGAAATATTTGGTTTTCTTCCTTTAAAGAGTTCATAAGGAGTCTTTTTCAAAATAGGGAGAATTAAACATCTATTCAAAATATAATTTGTACCGTTTACTACTTCGGCCAGAAAACTTTTTGGCAAACTATTTTCTAAAAGCATCGTCCTAGACATCTCCTCAAGAGTGCGGTTCTTACGTTCCACAACTCCATTCTGTTGAGGAGTTCTAGGAGGTGAAAAGTTATGTCAAATACCATATTTTGCACAAAATTAATCAAACTTTAGTTGATCAAATTCTCTACCATGATCACTTCTTATAGAAACGATTGGTAGATTTTTCAAAGTTTGCACTCCTTACATAATTTTGAAAACTCAAATAATGCTTCTGATTTTTCTCGTAGAAAAGAAATTCATGTGAAACGAGAGAAATAATCCACAATAACAAGGATATACAGCTTGCCTCTGGGAGATTTGACACACATAGGTCCACAAAGATCCATATGTAAGAGTTCAATGGGTCGAGAAGAACTTACAACTTTCTTAGGTTTGAATGAACCTCTTGTTTGTTTACCTTGTGTACACGCGTTACATAGTTCATCTACCTTGAAATTTAGGTTTGGCAAACCACGTACCAAATCTTTTGTAAGTAGCTTCTGCATTGTGTGCATGCTTATGTGACCAAGTCTTATATGCCAAAGCCTTGGATCATCAGTGAAGACCTTTAGACATTTTAACTTAGTTTCTGAAACTTGGTTAGTAATCATAGAATAAACATTGTTACATCTAGGAGCAGTAAGTACAACTTCACCCGTCTTTTTGTCTTGAACTTCACATTTTTCTGAATCAAACAATACTTTGTAGCCTTTATCATATATTTGAGAGATGCTAAGCAGATTATACTTCAAACCGTAAACCAAATATACATCAGCAATGAAATTGGATGAATTATAACATATTTTACCAATGCCAATAATGTCACACTTTCCTTTATCACGAAGCGTAATGGTTCCAAATGATTGCTTCTTTAAATATGAGAATAAAGAGCTTTTTCCACTCATGTGTCTTGAGCAACCACTAATTTTATATCCATTTATGCTCCTTTATCTTGGTGATATCCTGCAAAACAGCAAACATCAACCTTTTCGGGTCGACCAAATGGCGTATTTTGGTCCATATTCAGGTTCGATCATTTTTGGTGGTCTAGTACCTTTAGGAACCCATATTTGTTTGACCTAATTTGCTAAACATAGAGGATATGTGTTTCAAATAATATAAGGATCATTTCTTCTATATGGACTTGTAGATTTAACATGGCCCTTTTTACAACAGTAAAAGCATGTAGACATAAGAATACTTCCTTTGGCTTTGACAAAAGTTGTAGTTGGTTTTCTAGGAAAGCTCCTATGATAACCTATACCATTTTTGTTAAGAGAGGACTGTTGTTCACCAATCATTCTTTCAAGATTAGATTTTGAACGAGTAAACTTAACAAGTGAAGCCTTCTGGTCTTGACACGTCAAAGTTAGATCAACTTTCTCTTTCTTTAGATCGATATAGTTTCGATGAAGAGAGGAGAGGTTGTCCTTGAGAATCGCATTTTCTGATTCCAAGGCCTTGATATTGTCATCAAGGTCTACCTTTTCTGTGTTAAGATTTTCAATTTCCAAAGACATCTGACTTAGTTGTTTTTCTTGTTCAAGAAGCTTTTCTTTTAAAGAATTTATCCTTATTATATGTTCCTTGTCACATATAATAATGTCTTTAAGGAATTGTTTCAGGTCAAATTCAGGTTGAGACATAATTTTACTTACCAAGATATCAACATATAGATTTGAATCTTCTTCATGATCGGCCATGAGACATAAGTTTGCTTGTTCTTTTTTGTCTTCTGATTGATTTGAGGATTGTGAATCACTCCATGAAGCTACCCTAGCTTTCTTCTTTTGATCATTTTTCTTGAAGTTGGTCCTCTTCTTTTGTGGACAATCCTTCACAAGATGATCGGTTTCACCACATTCAAAACAAGTCAGCACTCTAGTTTTCTTGTTAGAGTTAAAAAATTTACCTCGGGGTTTTGATGTTCGTGGATATTCTCTATTGTTTGCATATTGTTTCTTTATCTTAAGAATTCTCGCGAGATCCTTAGAGATCATGGCAATTGCATCATCATCATCATCATCATCATCATCATCACTATCTTCCTCGTTCAATGGTAAATCATCCTTTCTTGATTTTAATGCCAAATTCTTAGTGTTGGATGAGAGCTTTCCATCTTCTTCACCAAGAACCATTTCATGTGTGATGCGTTTTCCAAGGAGGTCATCAAGAGGAAGAGTTGAGAGATTTTGAGCTTCTTCGATGGCAGTCATCTTTGGTCCCCACTTGGTTTTATGTAAGCTCCTTAGAACTTTCCTAACTTTTTCTTCATTTGTAAAGACCTTTCCTAGTGAGTCAAAGTTGTTCACGATCTCAGTGAATCTTGTGAACATTTCCTTGATTGGTTCATTTGGATTCATCTTGAATAGCTCGTATTGTTTGAGGAAGATGCTAATCTTTGTTTTCTTGACTTGACTTGTTCCTTCGTAAGTGACAATGAGTTTTTCCCATATTTCCTTTGCACTCTTGCATGATGAGATGAGGTTGAATTCGTTGGCATCTAATCCGCATTAGAGTAGGTTCATAGCTTTGTAGTTCTTTGACACACTGTCCAAGTCAGCTTGTGTGAAGTCAGCTTCCTTCTTTGGGACTTGGACACCTTCAACCGTTGTAGTTGGGACTTTGGGGCAATTCTAAACAATGCTACATAGTTCCATGTCCTTATCAATAATGAACATACGCACGAGTGCTCTCCAATGGGAAAAGTTGTTGCCATAGAAGAGTGGTGGTCGAGATGAGGATCTTCCTTGAGCAAATCCTCCATCGCCTACAAGATTCATGATTAGTCTCACTAATGGTTAAATCAATATTCGTGAGTTTAGCTCTAATACCAATTGAAGAACCGGTAGGTGAATAAAAAGGATAAAAATAGTCTAGAAGGGGGGGGGGGGGGT
>BSUD01000001.1:66712447-66747751 GCA_033239045.1 Fagopyrum esculentum | reverse complement strand
GGGGGGGGGGGGGTTGAATATAGTATGAGACAACATTCATTGGCTTTGACTTTGTAATCCTGCAAAACAAAGTTAGTAACAATAAAGCAAGATATAATGCGGAATGCAAGAGATCGACACAAGGATATGTTTACAAAGTTTGGCTCCAAATAGCCTACTCTCCGTCCTAGGGTATAACCTTAGGATCTAACTATCTATTGTCAGCTTCAAAGGGTCCTAGATACAAACTAGAAGAAATCCCCTTCTTCTTTCACTGTAGCCAATGCTACGATCTAGCTCTAACTCTTCACCTTGCTATAATAGCCTAGTTACTTCGCAGAGTAACACACACTCGAGTATAACACTCTTTAGATATACCAATGGAGCTCTTGAGTTTCATCTCTCTCTAGGGGATAAAACTTTTTGGAGAAAGAGAGAAAGAAAAACTATTTGATCGAATGAAGATGTTTTGAATCGCTTGAAGACTATTGATGTTTCCGTTTAAGATTCTATCCTTTTTCTTCAATCGCGATCTTCATTTATAGCCTTCTATGGAGAGGTCTTCTAGCCGTTGGAAAGATGCCCGTTTGAAGATCACTCTTCTTCTCCATGAAGATCGCTTCTTGGTTGAGATGAGATAGACGTTGTGGATCTTCATCTCCTGAGAACACATTGATCTCTCGCTCCTTGATCTTCTCGTATTTGTTGTAACAATATCAAATTCCAAAGGAGAGAATCTTCATGCTTTTCGGTTGAGGATCTTTGTAAGATCTTTATTGGCAGTTGAGATCTTTACTTGATCATATCTTCTTTTTTGAGCAAATCTCTCGTAGAAGATCTTTTTAGTGATTTGAAATCTTTTTAACGTGCGGCCTTGACTTCTTTGTTCCCTTGGAATTCATTTCAAGGCCTTCGTCATTTGAACACTCTAAACTCCTATTCTTTCAAGGTATTCTAAGGTCCTTTGAAGTGTCTTGAAAAACCTGCACTTTATTTCATCCAAACCACCAAACGAAACCAAGCAACTCGATATATAATCAATAAATTGTTAGTTTATCAAACTACTTCATTTGTGTTTAAGTCTTCCATCATCAACACCTGCATAACTTTATAATCAAGGTGGAGTTTTCAATCTCCCATTGAAGCATAGGAAATCTAGAAGGATTCCGGTGACAATCAAACTATACAAGCTTGTACATGGAGGATCCTACCCCTTTTGCCGGTGAAATTAGGAATTGGAATCCTTTTGGAAGATGTTTTGCTCAACCTTGTCCTGGAGAAGACCGGGAATGAGTAGTTTTGTGGATTTTAAGAACAATCCAAGATGGTTAAGGTGCATTGAGTCATCTATGGAGATAGGTCAAGCTAGCGACCTTAAGCAAAGCGCTTCTTGGGAGGCAACCAAAGATATTGCTTTCTTTTTCCTTTTTCATTGAATATGTTAGTTTAGTTGGTTTTTTTCTTTTCTTTGGTACCTTTCCGGTTTATCTTGTGTCTTTGAATGTCAGGCCTAAAAATCCTCCAAAAGAAGTTAAGGAATGCAAAACAACATCAAATTGGGAGTTTCGGACAAAAAAGAGAATTAAAAGGGTAAAAATCAGGGTCCACGGGCGTGGTTTCCTGAATTAAACCCGTGGAAAAGCATGTCGAGAGCCACCACGGCCTAAACCACGAGCGTGGTTTTTCCAGGGGTGATTTTCATGGCCTAAACCGCGGGTCAAAATTGAAGAACCGGTAGGTGAAATAAATAAGTTAAAGATACTCTAGAGGGGAGTTGAATAGAGTATGGGAACTTTTCGCAAACAAAATCTCAATGCCTTGAAACTTCTTTCAAGGGCCTTGATGTCAATATGTGCTCTTAGTGAAACTTTGATTTCAAGGGCTTTGAAACAACTTTCAAGAGCCTTGACTCGTGCTTCTGCATAAACAAAGTTAGTCACAATAGCAAAATATAGTGCGGAATGTAAAAGATTGACACGAGGATACGTTTACGAAGTTCGGCTCTAAATAGACTACTCTCCGTCCCAAGGTATGGCCTTAGGATCTAACTATCTATTATCAGCTTCAAAGAGTCCTAGATACAAACTAGAAGAAATCCCCTTCTTCTCTCACTGTAGCCAATGCTATGATCTAGCTCCAACTCTCAACCTAGCTATAATAGCCTAGTTACTTCGCAGAGTAACACATACTCTAGTATAACACTATTTAGATCGTCCAATGGAGCTCTTGTGTTTTCTCTCTCTAAGGTGATATTACTTTTGTGTAAATGAGAGAAAGAAAAACAATGAATGAAGATGATTTAGCAGGTTGAAGACGTAAAGATATTTTCCATATGTGCTTGTGTGTCCTTTCTTCTTCAACCGTCATCTTCATTTATACTCTTCTATGGAGAGGTCTTCAAGCCGTTGGATAGATGACCGTTTGAAGATGAATCTTCTTCTCCATGAAGATCGTTTCTTGTTTCGAGATAAGGTAGACGTTGCAAATTTTCAACTCCTAAGAACACGTCGAGTCCGTAGCTCCTTGATCTTCTCATCCTCTAATGAATCGAAAGAGAAGATATTTTGCCGCTTTTGTTTTTAGAAAATCTTCGGTTGAGATCTTCGGTTGAAAAATGATCTTCCCTCAAATCTTTCTGTTTGAACAAATTTTCCTGGAAAATCTTCCTTGCATTTAAATCCTTCGTGCATCTATATATAACTCCAAGGCCTTTGAGATCATCCTTTTGTAAACGCTATCTTCCTTGTCCTTAAGTTATTCTTCAAGGCCCTTGATTCAAGGCCCTTGACATTTGATAATACCTGCACTGAATTCAAACCAACAAAGCATCTAGAGAATATAATCAATACATTGGTAGTATATCCAACTACTACATTTGTGTTAAGTCTTCCATCATAAACACCTGTAAAACATTATAGACAAACAAGGTGGAGTTTTCCATCTCCCCCTTGATGGAAGACAACAAAAATGTTTTATCGTACCTGCATTTGTTAGTTTAGCAATGCATATGAAAATCAAAACTAAAAATGCAGAATGTAGTATATCGAAATGTTTGAACAAGAGAAAAAAAACAGTCAAAGCACGGGAGTTTTAAACACCATTACAGACCCAAAAAGAAGTATTTTCACAAACCACAAAATTTTTTTCAGAAAACAGTCATGACAGGCATAGAACTTCAAGTTTCCTTGTACCATTTGGAGGAGCTTCCTTTCCCATAATAGTCTCTCAAAAACATATCCCTCTATAGATCCTTAGCATTAGTAAGTTCACGTTCTTTGAGAGATATATTTGTTCCCCTTTGTGCAGAATTCTTGTCATATTTCTTGACCACCCCAAACTCTTCGATAATCAGAATGTTTGGGTCTTCTGGTAACGGTTGGCGAATGGGTTTATCCTTAATAATCTTATGACATTGAGTTATAACCTTTTCTGCATCTTTTGTAGTCGCTTGTCCATCATCTTCTGAGATGGGCTTAATACTGCTAGCAGCTAAAGACAAAGCACTAACATGAAAAAACTAGTTAATTTTCTGGTTAAGAATACCCAGTAAATCTTGTGTTTCATCCATCTTGTCGGTCACTGAGGCTCTAAAATGGACAAGATCAGATTTTAGTGAGTCCACTACTCTCTAAGTTGCAAAATGCTGCTCTGTAGTGAAATTCCATTTTGGTTACTCCTTCAAAACCCATACAGTACTGAAATCTACCTGAGTCTTTTGAATTCCTATGGTCTCAAAGAAGGCTTCATCCAATCCTCCATTGACAATGTGCAAGTCCTCACCAGAAAAATCAACTGAGAAATGCCTAAAGATTATGGGAAGCAAATTCCCATAGGACAGGTGACTAGTGGTTAGAGAATTTATGACATTTACCATATGAGACAAGATTATTTCAGGTAGATTTACTTTCAACTCATTCATCACATTGTAGACTAAAACCAACAAAGCATTGGTGATAATATCCTTGTTAGCAAACCTAGGCACTATACATCTGTCTAAAATAGCATAAATGATTTTGGCTTCCAAAGTTAAACAAGTGATAGTGGGTGGTGATAAAGCCTTGGGAAGGAGAAATTGTTCTCTAGCTAATCTTATAGTTCTAGCAGGGTTACAATATGCTAAAGCGTCATATAGAGGAAACCCAAAGATATCAGCTATAATCTCAGAGGTAATGGTGATTTTCTTAACTTTGATGACTGAGTCCAGAATCCATTCTCCTCTTTCTCTTCTTGCCGTTAAGTTCGTGTAGAATAATCTGGTCAGTCGTGGGTACGATGATTCTCCTGGGTTTAACATGATCCAGATTGAGCTTGCATGAGGCACTTCTAGTCCGGGCAACGAGAAGCAGGTAAACAGTTTGCTTTGAACCGGCTCACACATGCATTGGTATCGATCATCATACTTTGTTAGCCATTTCTTGGCTGCCGTTGGACTCGCAAACCAACTCGACGGGAGCCCAGTCTTAGTGAAAATATCTACGTCGCTTGAAAAATCTGATGAACTCGAGCTTGACCCAGATCCGGAACTAGAGTCGGAATCAGATGATACTTGAACTATCCTCTGTCGTTTGGGGACAGATGATGTTGCTTCATCCATTGAAGGTCTCTTGGATGCCATGAAAATTTTTGAGAAGAAGATGAAGAGGGTTTGGAAAATCGGAAGAGTAAAGCACCGTTCTTTCAAAGAGAAAAGGAAGCGGAAGAAATAAAGAGGGAAGAGAAGAGGTTTTTAAGGAAGGAAGTCTTATCAGCGTAAGATCAAAAGATTTTTAAGATCTTGGAAAAATCATAGATGAAAAATTCTTTCCATAAATTTTGTAACTACTTTTTAAAATCCTTTGAATCTGATAACAAAACCTTTTGAAATCCCTTTTAAAGAATAAAAATTAGATAATTCAATATCTAAAGGATATGAATTTCTAATTGATCCGTTTTATCAATATACCCTTTGAAATATGTTTCAAGGCCCCTTGAATTTTATATCAAGGCCCTTGAAAACATCAATTGGGCTGCATGCATAGGAACAATTAAACTCGTTTACTCCCCCTACGTTAATGCTTCTTTGTTCAACATATCAAGCTCCAATCTAAAAAATTAAATTGTTCACGAAGAGGCTTGGTAAAGATATCTGCAAGCTGCAAGTTAGTTGAGATAAAAGAGATCGAAACATCACCTTTCTTAACAAGATCACGTATGAAGTGATGCCTCACATTAATATGCTTAGTCCTTGAATGCTGCACAAGATTTTTGGTTATAGAAATAGCACTAGTATTATCACATTTTATAGGAATACCTTTCATGTCAAAGCCAAGATCACGAAGTTGTTGAGCAATCCAAGGAATTTGTGCACAACAATCTCTTGCAACTATATATTCAGCTTCAGTTGTGGATAGGGCAACAAAGTTTTGCTTCTTGGAGTGCCAACTAATTAGGGATGATCCTAAGAATTGGAAACATCCAGAAGTACTTTTTCTATCAACCTTATAACCTGCAAAGTCTGCATCTGAATAGCCAACAAGATGAAACAAACTTTGACGTGGGTACCATAACCCTAGATCCTTAGTGCCATTGAGATACAAAAAAATTCTTTTCACAGCAATCAAGTGTAACTCTTTAGGATAAGCTTGAAATCTTGCACACATGCACACGCTAAAAATAATGTCACGACGACTAGCAGTTAGATACAACAATGAACCGATCATACCTCGATACTCCTTTTGTACTACACTTTTTCCATTCTTGGCATCATCTAGCAAAAGTGTTGAACTCATAGGAGTCTTTGTAACCTTAGATTGATCCAATTTGTACTTCTTAAGCAAGTCTTTAGTATACTTGCTTTGATTGAGAAAAATTCCTTTCTTTGCTTGTGTAACTTGAAGTCCAAGAAAGAAATTTAGCTCCCCCATTAAGATCATTTCAAATTCCCTGTACATAATATCTGAAAATTCCTTGCAGAGGGAATCATTAGTAGCACCGAATAATATATCATCAACATAGATTTGCACTACTAGAATGTCGTTGCCTCTAGTTTTGATAAATAATGTTTTATCAATCAAACCTCTTTTTAAATTGTTTTCAAGAAGATATTTGAATAATCTTTCATACCAAGCTCGAGGAGCTTGCTTAAGACCGTAAAGAGCTTTATCTAGTTTAAAAACATGATCTAGAAATTCATCATTTTCAAAACAAGAAGGTTGAGCAACGTAGACTTCTTCTTCTAAGAAGCCGTTTAGAAAAGAACATTTTACATCCATTTGAAAAAGTTTTATGCTCATGAAAGATGCAAATGCAAGTAGCATACGTGTAAGAACCTTGTTGCTGAGTGACTGAGAGAGTGAGCAGAGGGCCAGAGTTTTGCCTAGACCGCCCCTGCGTGTGCTTGGAACTGCCCCTGCTGTTTGCCTAGGCCGCCCCTGCGGCTCTGTGTGCTGCAACCCTCTTCTTTGACCCTTTGACCTGTGCTTTACTCTTTTACCTCTATATATATCTTCATCCTTACCTCTGATGAGGGTTTACATTCTCAAACTCTCTCTCTCTCCTTACGTACACTTTCTTCTCCTCTTCTCCATTGGATTACTTTGGTTGATCTTTGTTGAGTTTTGTGAGTTTTGGTGAGAGATCTTGCTAGCCTTGCTTGGATTTGATGTTGTTGTGCCTTATGGAGCTAGCTTGAGGTTGTCTAGTGTGGTGTTGATCTTCTAGAGAGCTCAGCTTGGTGAGTTCCATGGCTTCTACTCTTCCTTTCTTCTTTTCTACATCCTTTCCTTCCTTTCCTTTGTTTAGTATGGTTTCCTTAGGGTTGGATCATGTTCAACCATGTTTTCACTTGTGTTGATGTATATATATGTATATGATATATGTATGTTGCTGCTAGAGTGAAGAAGAGTGGAGAATCAAAGGAAGAAGTGAAGGAAGGAGCTGAAGTGGTGTCTTCTGCACACAAGCCGCCCCAACGCATGACTTGAGCCGCCCCTGCGCCGGCTAGTGGACCGCCCCTGCGCTACCTCCTAGTCGCCCCTGCGGCCACCTGCACCAGCTTGGTGTTTCCCTTGGTTCTGTAGGTGTGTGTTGGTTTTAGGCCTTCCTTAGGGTGCCTTTGTTCCCTCCTTTCCTAGTGTGAAAGTATAGGATCATGCTAGTTGTGTGAGGTTGAGTTTGGTTGAGGTTGTGATCGGTTTTTGCCTTGTATGGCTTTTGAGGTTCTTTAGGTTGTGAGTGAGGTTGAGGTTGATCCGTTTGATCCCTTTGGGTCTAGGTGTGACCCTTGTGATGATAGGAGATTGTGGTTGAGTTGTGATCGAGGTTGAGGTAAGTCCGTATGACTTACTTAACTTCCATCGTTATATTGGGTGCTTGCATAAGTGGTGTGTGATTTGTATGTTGCTATGATAGCATGTGATGTCGTATATACCGCCCTATGTTTTATTGATCGCCCCGTATGCGTGGCTGTGATAACGTTTCCCTTTCATCCCGCCGTGGAGCCTGGGAGGTTCTCTGATGTCAGGGCAGACCGGTTTACAGGAAGGGCACAATCCACTCCCATAGGGTACACGGATTGTGTGACCGATATCAGTACGGCTGGCTAGTAGGCTCCGAGGCGAGGATGTATCGGTCTTCGTGTCAAATAGTTTCATATATATTATATCTATACTATTTGTGTGAATGACCATTATATGGAGATGATTAAATGGGTAAATGTGTGATAGCGTGCTGATATGTTTATCTTACCTTGAGTGTGATTTTACTTATGCATTACTCTATATATGTGTATGGATAGCTAATGGTTTATTACCATGTTGTAGATGCCCCACAAGATAGGCATGTTGCTGGGTGATCTAGCATGGTGGCAGGCTGAGGACGTCTCATACATAAGTTGTTGTGGGCTTTTGGGTTTGTTTATCTTTTCCCTCCTGTGTGAGGATGATTTTTTATTACCTCCTGTGTGAGGTGTTGGTATATGTACTCGGCTATGTTGTTGTATCTTTTGGTTATACAGTTTTATACAACTTTATGTATTTGTTTTTATATATGTCAGTGCCATGTTGTAAGGTCCAATGAACTTGTTGTCAGGCTAGGGTCAGGATCCATTGTGAGATCCTAGCCCAATGTGACACTCCGAGTCCCGTGGATTCGGGGTGTTACAATACGTATGGCTTCTAATCTGGCAACTAGAGAAAAAGTTTCCTCATAATCAATACCTTCTTGTTGGTTATAGCCTTGTGCTACAAGTCGTGCTTTATTTCGTAGGACTTTGCCACTTTCATCCAATTTGTTTTGAAAGACCCATTTTGTTCCAATAATTGATTGGTGTTTTGGTCTTGATGTAAGAGTTCATACCTTGTTCCTCTCAAATTCATTCAATTCACTTTGCATGGAAATGATCCAATTAGGTTCTTGAAGAGCTTGAACATAGTTCTTTGGCTCGACAAGCGATACAAAAGTGGAGAAGACACATAGATTGTTCACTTTAGATCTATTTTGAACTCCAGCATTTGCATTTGAGATCACATTCTCTTATGGATGATATGAGGAGTGTTGGACTTTTCTTCTTTTGACAAATGGAGCAGATCCAGAAGGTTGAGATTCATATGTATGACTAGATTCAGGTTCCGTTGGTATAATACCTATTGATCCAATCTCAAGGCCTTGATGTTGGGTTTCAAGCCCTTGAAGATGATTTCTCTTATCACAGTTTCCTGTTTCAAGGTCTTGACGGTGTGTTTCAAGGTCTTGAGGGTTTTCCTCGGTATCTTGAATCTTTTCCTGCATATTCTTGTCTCTATCTTTAGGATCTTCCTCTTCATCCGAATTATGATCTTCTCTTTGATTTAGATTTAGATTTGCAAAACTCTCACTCAACGTACCATCATTGCTTTCATAAAAAATAATATGAATGCTTTCCTCAACAATTTTGGTACGTTTGTTGTAGACACGATAAGCTTTGCTATTTGAAGCATATCCAATGAATATAGCTTCATCACTACGTGCATCAAATTTCCCAAGATTATCTTTGCCATTGTTATGAACAAAACAAGTACATCCAAAGGGTTTTAAATATGAAATATTTGGTTTTCTTCCTTTAAAGAGTTCATAAGGAGTCTTTTCAAAATAGGGCGAATTAAACATTTATTCAAAATATAATTTGCAGTGTTTACTACTTCAGCCCAAAAACTTTTTAGCAAATTGTTTTCTAAAAGCATTGTCCTAGACATATCCTCAAGAGTGTGGTTCTTATATTCCACAACTCCATTTTGTTGAGGAGTTCTAGGAGCTGAAAAATTATGTGAAATGCCATATTTTGCACAAAACAAATCAAACTTCAGTTGATCAAATTCTCTACCATGATCACTTCTTATACAAACAATTGGTAGGTTTTTCAAAGTTTGTAACTCCTTACACAATTTTGAAAACTCAAATAATGCTTCAGATTTTTTTCGTAGAAAAGAAATCCATGTGAAACGAGAGAAATCATCCGCTATAACAAGGATGCACTGCTTGCCTCTAGGAGATTTGACACGCATAGGTCCACAAAGATTCATGTGTAAAAGTTCAATGGGTTGAGAAGAACTTACAGCTTTCTTAGGTTTGAATGAACCTCTAGTTTGTTTACATTGTGTACACGCCTTACATAGATCATTAACCTTGAAATTTAGGTTTGGCAAACCACGTACGAAATCTTTTGTAAGTAGCTTCTGCATGGTGTGCATGCTTACGTGACCAAGTCTTCTATGCCAAAGCCTTGGATCATCGGTTAAGGCTTTTAGACATTTTAGCTTAGTTCCTGAAACTTGGTTAGTACTCATAGAATAAACATTATTACATCTAGGAACAGTAAGCAACACTTCACCCGTCTTTTTGTCTTGAGCCTCACATTTATCTGAATCAAACATGACTTTATTGCTTTTATCACAAATTTGAGATATACTTAGCAGATTATATTTCAAACCATCAACCAAATAAACATCAACAATAAAGTTAGATGAATTATAGCAAATTTTACCAATACCAATTATGTAACAATTTCCTATATCACCAAGAGTAATGGTCCAAATGATTGTTTCTTTAAATATGAGAATAAAGAGTTTTTTCCACTCATGTGTCTTGAGCAACCATTATCTAATATCCATTTGTGCTCCTTTACCTTGGTGATATCGTGCAAAACAGCAAACATCAACCTTTCCGGGTCGACCATCATTGCTCCTTTGGCCTTGACAAAACTGGTGGTAGGTTTTCTAGGAAAGCTGCTATCATAACCTATACCATTTTTGTTTAGGGAAGACTATTGTTCGCCAATCATTCTCTCAAGATTAGCTTTTGAACGAGTAAACTTAATAAGTGCATCCTTTTGGTCTTGACACGTCAAAGTTAGATCAACTTTCTCTTTGTCTAGATCAATATAGTTTCGGTGAAGAGAGGAGATGTTGCCCTTGAGAATCAGGTTCTCTGATTCCAAGGCCTTGATATTGTCATCAAGGTCTACTTTTTCTGTGTTAAGATTTTCAATTTCCATAGACATTTCACTTAGTTGTTTTTCTTGTTCAAAAAGCTTTTCTTCTAAAGAATTTATCTTTATTCTATGTTCCTTATCACATATGATAATATCTCTAAGGAATTGTTTCAGGTCAATTTCAGGTTGAGACATAATTGTACTTACCACATTGTCAACATATAGATTTGAATCTTCTTCATGATCGGCCATGAGACACAAGTTTGCTTGTTCTTTTTCGTCTTCTGATTCGTTTGTTGATTCTGAATCACCCCATGAAGAAACCATAGCTTTCTTTTTTCAATCATTTTTCTTGAAGTTGGTCATCTTCTTTTGTGGACAATCCTTTACAAGATGATCTGTTTCACCACATTGAAAACAAGTCAGTACTCTCGTTTTCTTATTAGAGTTAGAAAACTTACCTCGGGGTTTTTATACTTGTGGATATTCTCTATTAGCAGATTGTTTCTTAATCGTGAGAATTCTTGCGAGACCCTTAGAAATCATGGCAATTGCATCTTCTTCATCATCGTCATCACTATCCTCTTCATCAGACGGTAATTCATCTCTTCTTGATTTTAATGCCAAATTCTTGGAGTTGGATGGGAGTTCTCCATCTTCTTCACCAAGAATCATTTCATGTGTGATGAATTTTCCAAGTAGGTCATCAAGAGGAAGAGTTTTGAGATTTTGAACTTCATCAATAGCAGTCATCTTTGGTCCCCACTTGGCTTTGGGTAGGCTCGTTAGAACCTTCCTCACTTTCTCTTCATTTGTAAAGATCTTTCCTAATGAGTCTTGGTTGTTCACGATCTTAGTGAATGTGGTGAACATTTCCTTGACTGTTTCATTTGGATTCATCTTGAATAGCTCGTATTGTCTGAGGAAGATGCTAATCTTTGTTTCCCAAACTTGACTTGTTACTTCATAAGTGACAACAAGCTTGTCCTATATTTCTTTAGCACTCTTATATGATGATATGCGGTTGAATTCATTTGCATCTAATCCACAATATAGTAGGTTCATTGCCTTGTAATTCTTTGACACACTGTCCAAGTCAGCCTGTGTGAAGTCATCTTCCTTCTTTGGGACTTGGAAACCTCCAGTGAGTAAAGTTGTTGCCACAGAAGAGTGGTGGTCGAGATACGGATCTTCCTTGAGCAAATCCACCATCACCTACATGATTCATGATTAGTCTTACTGATGGTTAAATCAATAAATGTGAGTCTAGATCTGATACCAATTGAAGAACCGGTAGGTGAAATAAATAAGTTAAAGATACTCTAGAAGGGGGGGGGGGGGTTGAATAGAGTATGTGAACTTTTTGCAAACCAAATCTCAAGGCCTTGAAACTCCTTTCAATGGCCTTGATGTCAATTTGTGCTCTTAGTGAAACTTTGATTTCAAGGGTTTTGAAACAACTTTTAAGAGCCTTGACTTTGTGCTCCTGCAAAAACAAAGTTAGTCACAATAGCAAAATATAGTGCGGAATGTAAAAGATTGACACGAGGATATGTTTACGAAGTTCGGCTCTAAATAGCCTACTCTCCATCCCAGGGTATGACCTTAGGATCTAACTATCTATTATAAGCTTCAAAGAGTCCTAGATACAAACTAGAAGAAATCCCCCTCTTCTCTCACTATAGTCAATGCTACGATCTAGGTCCAACTCTCAACCTAGCTATAATAGCCTAGTTACTTCGCACAGTAACACATACTCTAGTATAACACTATTTAGATCTTCCAATGTTGCTCTTGTGTTTTCTCTCTCTAAGGGGATAAAACTTTGGCGTAAATGAGAGAAAGAAAAACAATGAATGAAGATGATTTAGTTGCTTGAAGACGTAAAGATATTTTCCGTATGTGTTTGTGTGTCCTTTCTTCTTCAACCATCATCTTCATTTATACTCTTCTATGGAGAGGTCTTTTAGACGTTGGAGAGATGACCGTTTGAAGATGAATCTTCTTCTCCATGAAGATCGTTTCTTGTTTCGAGATAAGGTAGACGTTGCAAATTTTCAACTCCTGAGAACACGCTGAGTCCTTAGCTCCTTGATCTTCTCATCCTCTAATGAATCGAAACAGAAGATATTTTGCCGCTTTTCTTTTTAGAAAATCTTCGGTTGAGATATTCGGTTGAAAAATGATCTTCCCTCAAATCTTTCTGTTTGAACAAATCTTCCTGGAAAATCTTCTTTGCATTTAAATCCTTCGTGCATCTATATATAACTCCAAGGCCTTTGAGATCATCCTTTTGTAAACGCTATCTTCCTTGTCCTTAAGTTATTCTTCAAGACCCTTGATTCAAGGCACTTGACATTTCATAATACATGCACTGAATTCAAACAAACCAAGAATCTAGAGAATATAATCAATACATTGTTAGTATATCCAACTACTACATTTATGTTAAGTCTTCCATCATAAACACATGTAAAACATTATAAACAAACAAGGTGGAGTTTTCAGAAGTTTTCCACTGGAAATTTTCCACAGCTGCGGTTTTTTTGGCAAAAAGAAAATTCCTTTTATTACGGAAATTTTATTCGGTAGAGACATGCTCCGCTTCTTCATTCAGCAACGCTCTTTGACGTTGATAAGAGTATTTAGAGTTCCCTATTTGCGCTTCTATACATTTCAACCACCACCGCTCAATGAATGAATCGCCTTGCCTAATTCGCTATCTTACATGATGAGTATTTTTTCCGCCTTTTCTTTCGTTCACATTGGGGACAATGTGAGTTTTAAGTATGGGGTAGAGGTATTTGCAATACCATTTAAATGTTTTATGTCTTGCATCATGTATGATTTTTTAAAAAAAAATCCAAAAATTTGTGAATTTTTAAAATTTTTTGTGCTTCTAGGATGGATATGATCTCTTTGATAAATATTGTTTTGTGGAATAGCTATGATGATTCTTGTATGTTTGAACTGATTTATGACATATTTTGGATTTGAATACTTTGTTAAAATCTATGCGTGTTTGATAATTTTCTTTCATTCTAAATCATGTTGAGTATTGAAGTTTGAAACCGCGTGATAAGTTCTTACACTTCTTATTGATATGATTAAGGCGCTTCGTTTTGATTCCTTTCTTCTTCTTGATCCGCTTTTAGCTTCTCATGTGTATATATTTTGCCCCTTCTAACCTATCTGGGAATTAGGATGCAATTTTGCGAAAATGTAAAGTTTGAAGTTAAAAAGTGATGAATGTGTTAGAAAAATAGGTTTGGGGAAGTCAATCATGATGATGAGTAACTCGGCACAATTCACATAGCATGTGTTTGTGTCTTGCCAAAGTCGGATTGAACGATATTCCTAATGAGTCATTGTATGTGCATTACAGTTTGAGGCAACTCGAAAAATTGAGTTAATGCTGATTTCCTAGGCTTCGGTTATTGTGCACATCTGTCCTTGATCTTAAAAAGTAAAGTAAAAAAAAAATTTGTGCTGAAAAAGAAGAGCAATGCTCCTATTGGTGGAAGTTGAAGTGTGCTTGAAAGAATGTGATGTTATTGTCCTCTTTCCTGGATTTCACCACATATCCTATACATATCCCACCCTAACACGTTTCTTGACCTTCACTTGAAATACCTTAAGATCTTTGAGTATGTTGTTTGTCTTTGTGTTCTAAATTGGATTCTTCATGATTGATTTTGATTTATTGCAAGTTATGATGCATATTATGATTTTCTTACAAAATGTGATTATCCTCTCCAAGATGTGATTCCTTTTGACCATATGATGATTATTATTAGCTATGAAGCAACTCTTTGAGGTTGATCTATGAATAGCAGCACAACCAAAAATATTTTGGTTTTTCTTTGTTTTTGCATATTCATAATCCATATCATCTTGTATCTTAAGTTTGAACCTTGCTTAGGGACAAACAATAGGCAAGTATGGGGTATTTTGATGACATGAATTATGACCTATATTTTGGCATCCATTTATGTAGTTTGTCCCTTTATTTTGCATGCATAGGCATACATTCATGGCATTTATAGTTATATTCATCTACTTTGTTAAAATAGAGATCTACACAGAGTTTTATTGCATTTGTAGGTAAATTGACGAATTATGGAGCAAAATGACACATTTATGGATTAAGCCTTGATGCGGAACAAAAAGGAGCATAAAAAGGATCTAGGAAAGAGCAGAGTAAATGTTGATACCGCGCCAAAGTATCTTCTGATACCGTTTGACGCGCCAAAGTATTTTTTGAGACCGCGCACCAGAGTTGGCTTTGATAACAGTGGGCTCAATTTCTTTTCAGCCCAAATATTTAGGGTTTTATCTTTAAACCTAGATTTATCCCTACAAATATCCTATAGCTTCAACATTAAAAGACAGAGTTGGACAACTGCGACGGTTGTCACCAATATCTCTAGAATTGGACGCCCAACGGAAGTTGACTTTCAACGAAGGAGAAAGGACGCACTTTCCAAAGATAGATTGACAACCTGTTTATTGGTTGCATTTAGAGATTTTGTGAGGTTTTATGTTCCTTTGATTTGTATTCATTGAACACAAGCACATTTTGGTATTTGGAGATTGATTGTTTGGATATCATTGAGTTTTCTAAGTTCTATTTTTTTCTCTCTTAATTTGATAATTGATTTCATTATGATGATTGTTAGCTAAAACCTTTAAGCGATTCTAAGGTAAAGGGTTGATAGTTGTGGCATAGATGATGATAGATTGAACCAAAACAGATTGGACTCTAAAAGTTATGAGAAACTTCAAAGTCGTACCTTTCCACGGCCTGTTCTTGAGTTCCATGGACGTGGTTCCTCAAGAACAGACCGTGGTTTTGCCTGTTTAACATGCTTTGCTTTTCCTTTGATTCGAAGTTAAAGATGGGCCCTAACCTAGAATTGGGTTACCTTTTCTAGGTAGTAGTGAGACTCAACACCCTCTACATAGGTTACGAGTGTCACAACCTTAACGTTTTGGCTTATCTTTGATTTCCTTGGGTTTGGACATGGGTATTTGAGAGTTTAATCTTGTCCTATGATCCTCTTTATAACGAGACTCATAATCCTTTATTGAGAGAGCCTTTGGGTGAGATTTATGATTTCTGGAACTTCACCGTACAACACCCTACCTTACATCTAGACATTTGCAATCCTAACTCTATCCTTATATCTTTAAAACATCTTGAATCGATTGCTACAAATGGATACCTGAATCTTTAGAAACGTTGTTTTCCAAATTATCTTTACAAAAACTTTTTATTTTACTAGACAATTGACGAAATGAATTTGATCCCCCAAATCCTTGAGTTCGATACTGTAGAATTCTTGCTTTAGTATACCGATCCGTACACTGCAGGTTCGCTTTGCTTGATTTCAGATTTTATATCTTTAAGACTTAATGACACACACTTTTGAGCGAAAAAGAGCCCTAGAAAGCGAAAGAAAAATCTGATGTTTATGTTCCACCACCTACTTACAAGGCTCCACTTCCGTTCCCTCAGTCTAGGGCGCGGGCGCACCTAGACAAACACTTTGGTAAGTTTCTTGACCTTATGAATAAGCTACATATTAACATCCTTTTCATTGATGCAATCTTAGGTATAACCACCTATGGAAGTTTCTAAAAGAGATCTTGTCAAGGAAAAGAAAGTTGGAAGACTTTGGAGAAGTGCGGATGACCTCTAGATCTTCGGAGCTTATTCAAATCATGAAAGAAAATATGCCACCAAAGCTATGAGATCCCGATTCGTTTTGCATTTCCATCAAAGTTGGGGATGTCATTTACGATGCACTTTGTGATCTAGGAGCAAGCGTGAGCATCATTCCTCTAGCACTTTGTGAGAAGATCGGTCTTGGAGAACCCAAGCCCGTTAAGATGACTTTATACATGGTCGATCACTCAATTACTCGTCCCATTGGAATCTTGGAGGACATTTCCGTCAAGCTAGGTAATTTTTACATACCCATAGACATTGTGGTGTTGGAAATTCCTGCAGATTATCCTATTCCCATCATTCTTGGAAGACCATTCCTTGCAACTTCGGGATGCAATGTTGATTTTAAGAACGTCACTTTGTCATTCAACATTGGGGAAGATCATGTGGAGTTTGCACTCTCAGCCTTGATGAAGGGACAACCCTTGGAAGAAGACATTTTCAACATCTATGATGAAGAAGATTCTCGAGAATGGGTGAGCTCTATCTTAATTAAAGACCCTCTTGAGAAAGTTTTGAGTTTTAGTATGATGGAGAAAGGTGTAGATGTTTCATGTGATGCTGATATATGAAGCTTGGAAGCATTGTAAGAGGATGCAAGAGCTAGATTTGAAAAACTCATCAAGGAGACGAAAAACACATTAGGTTTTGGTCCACCTCCCTGTACATCGACCGAGATAACTTCTGGAGCAAGCGAGATGAGCTTCACTAGAGATTACCTCGGTCTTTGAACGAGATAGTTTCTGAATCAAGCGAGATGGGGTCAACTGAAGTTCACCTCGGTTCACCACCTCGAGCTAAACCTAAACGCCTCGACCGAGTTCCACCTGAGGCAAACGACATCTTCACTTCTTCGAAGGACGTTCTCTTCTTAGATGATGCAAATGTTTCTTCCATCTCTTCTGAAGTTTCCAAATCCTCTTCGATAGAGGAAGGAGGTACGAATCCACCACTTAAGGAACCTCCTATCTTAGAGCTTAAATCTCTTCCAACTCATTTAAGGTACGCTTTCCTTGGTCCGGATTCTACTTATCATATCATTGTTAGTGCTACTCTTACTGAAGATGAGTTGTCTCGGTTAATGCATGAGTTGAGGATACATAGAAAGGCTTTGGGTTATACTATTGATGATCTTGTTGGTGTTAAGCCTTCTCTTTGCATGCATAAGATACTAATGGATGATGATCACAAGCCTTCAAGAGAACCTCAAAGATGGTTGAAACCGGTCATGAAAGAGGTTGTGAAGAAGGAGATTCTTAAGTTACTTGATGCAGGTATCATATTTCCCATATCGGATAGAAAATTGATGAGTCCGGTGCATGTCGTTCCAAAGAAGGGTGGGATGACAGTTGTAACCAACAAGAACAACAAGTTGATTCCTACAAGGACCGTTACAAGCTGGAGGATGTGCATTGACTCTCGAAGATTGAATTTGGCAACGAGAATGGACCATTTTCCTCTTCCATTCATTGATCAAATGCTTGAATGGTTAGCACAACACTCCCATTTTTTCTATTTAGATGGTTATAGTGGCTTCTTTCAGATTCCTATCCATCCGGATGATCAAGAGAAGACCACTTTCAGTTGTCCATCCCCACATTTGCTTATCAAAGGATGCCATTCGGATTGTGAAACGCACCTGCCACTTTTCAGTGTTGTATGATGCCTATCTTCTCCGAGTATATTGAGGAGATCATGGAGTTATTCATGGATGATTTTTCTGTATATGGTTCCTCTTTTGATAACTGTTTGGCTAACCTTTCTCTAGTATTACAACGTTGTGAAGATACTAATCTCGTTTTGAATTGGGAAAACTGTCACTTCATGGTTAGCGAAGAAATTCTGCTAGGCCACCTCGTTTCCAACCGAGGTATAGAGATCGATCGAGCTAAGGTCGAGGCTATTGAGAAACTTCCCCCAACTTGTTCTGTTAAAGGTGTGCGGAGTTTCCTTGGGCATGCAAGTTTCTACAGGAGGTTCATCAAGGATTTCTCTAAGATCTCTAAACCGCTTACTATTCTTTTGAATAAGGATGTTGTTTTTGAGTTCTCGCAGGAATGTCTTGATGCTTTTTACAAGATAAAGGAAGCATTGATCACCACTCCAATCATTCAACCCCTGATTGGACCTTGCCCTTTCAAATCATGTATGATGCTAGCGATGTGGCCGTACGAGCAGTACTTGGACAAAAGAAAGATGGCCGGACCAACGCCATTTATTATGCTAGCAAGACGCTAGATGAGGCTCAACTGAATTACACCACCACCGAAAAAGAGCTCTTGGCAGTTGTCTATGCATTTGTGAAGTTTCGTTCTTACTTAGTGGGAGCGAAAGTTATTGTTTATAATGACCATGCAGCTATTCGATACTTGCTAGCTAAGAAGGATGCAAAGCCGCGTCTTATTCTTTGGCTTCTCTTGCTTCAAGAGTTTGACTTAGAGATTCGCGATAAGAAGGGATCCAAGAATTCTGTAGCAGATCACCTCAGCCGGCAACCACCTATCTCGCTCGAGAGGGACGATCTACCCATTGATGATTCATTTCCCGATAAGCATTTGCATTTGATGGAGCATTGGATTCACCAAATTTCTGATGGTAAAGAGCCTTGGTATGCTGATATTGTTAATTATCTTGTTTGTCAGGAAAGACCTCTAGGATTGATATACGCTCAACAAAAGAAGTTCTTTAAGGACGTACGTCATTACTATTGGAACGAGCCTCTACTTTTCAAGAGAGGGCCGGATGGGATGCTTCGACGGTGCATTCCGAAGGACGAGACTACAAGTGTCATACGGCATTGCCACTCACTTCCTTGTGAGGGACATGCTAGGGCTAACAAAACGTGCGCTAAAGTATTACGTTTCGGTTTCTTTTGGCCTTCATAATTTAAGGATGTGCAAACGTTTGCTGTTTCTTGTGATGCATGCCAAAGAATAGGAAATATATCTAGGCGGAATGAGATGCCAATTAACAATATTCAGGAGGTCGAGATATTCGATGTGTGGGGTGTTGATTTTATGGGATCTTTCCCATCATGTGCCAAAAATCTCGAAATTCTCTTAGTTGTTGATTAAGTCTCTAGATGGGTAGAAGCCATTGCTTCGCCCACTACGGATGCCATGGTGGTTGTGAAGTTCTTCAATAGGACTATCTTTCCACGTTTAGGAACGGCTAGAGTCATCATCAGCGACAAAGGAACACATTTTACAGCCCGGAAGTTCGAGGCACTTCTATCAAAGTATGGGGTAACCCACAAGGTAGCAACCCCTTATCATCCTCAAACTAGTGGGCAGCTGGAGATCTCTAATAGAGATATCAAAGCAATTTTTGAGAAGACCGTCTCAAGGACAAGGAAGGATTGGTCCATGAAGTTAGACGACGCTCTTTGGGAGTATAGGACCGCATTCAAGACTCCCATAGGTACCACCCCTTACAATTTGGTATATGGAAAGTCTTGTCATCTTCCCGTTGAGTTGGAACATAAGGCGTATTGGGTGATTAAATGGCTCAATTTCAATCTCAAGGAAGCTGGAGAGAAGAGGCTTTTGGATATCAATGAGCTAAAGTATTACGCTTGAATGCCTATGAGAATGCCAAGATTTACAAAGAAAGAACTAAGAAATGGCATGACAAGCACATCATCCCTAAGAAGCTCAAAGAAGGGCTCTTCAACTCCCGTCTCCGCCTCTTTCCAAGTAAGTTGAAATCTAGATGGAAAAGACCTTACATTGTGAAAAAAAAATTTCCCCATGGTGCAGTTGAAGTATGGGGTGAAGCTAGCGGAAGCTTTAAGGTTAACGGTCATAGGTTGAAGAAGTATCAACCGGAAATTCCGGCTGAGGAGATTGCACCTTTGCATCTTGCTTAAGAGTGACGTACGGTCCACCTAGCGACCTTAAATCACGCGCTTCTTGGGAGGCAACCCAAGGTATTGCTTTCTTTTCCCTTTTCTAGCCTAGTTTAGTTAGTTTGTTCGTATTTGTTTGCCCTCTTAGACAAGAATTAGGTGTTACCCAAGAAGAAGAAAAACAACTCAGGAAACACATGGATGGATTGATGTTCGAGAATTTGAGAAAACGAAGTTCAACTGAGACACATCTCGGGAGTTGTTAAAGCATCTCAACCGAGATGAAGTTCGCTCAACTGAGATGATGTTATCTGAGAATCACCTTGGCACCTCGGTCACACGACCACCTCAGCCGAGATGAAATCAAATTTTATGAGGGGTATAAAAAGGGGACGAATTTCTCTCACCTCAAACCCTAACCCCTCTATCACACCTCGACCGATTCGGCGACCCAACTCCTCAAATCCTCAATTCTTCACCGTTTTGCTCAATTTTTGGTTCCAAATCATCGGGAGAAGCAAGGCAAACGGATTTCAAGCATGAAACCACGCTCAAATCCATCACACGCTGCAGATTTCGGGTATTTTCTTCGAACTTCTCATCCGGTTTCGGTTTAATTTTGCTCATATTTGTGGTTGTTTGCTGCTACTTGTTGTTGGAAACTGCTTATGATGCGGGGATAAGATGCAGTTGTGATCTAGATTGAAAGTCCTTAACTAGAACAAAAATTGGGTCTGTTCTTGATAATAACTCGGTCGATTTATTTGGATGAACAAGGAGATTTTCCGTAAAACTCAGAAAACGGATTAATGGATAATATGGAAAGAAAAGAAGATGATTATGGAATGATAAATGAAAAGATATAGGAAGATATTGAACCAAGATAGTTCCGCAAAAGAACCTTGGCCAATGATGTGTGAAAACCCTTAAACGAGAAGATTACCTTAACCCGCACTTCTTTAACCTTACACAAGTCTTCTAATTAAGACAAAAACAAGGAGGGACTAGGATTGACCAGGAGCACCAACCTTCAATAAGATAAAAACACACAAGCACAATCTAGCAAGAACTTCACAACGATTCAATTAAGGCTCTCTCTTTGATTGAATAGGAATGAATAAAATATAAACTTCGTAATCAAAGCTGTAAGTGTAACACCCCGAATCCGTAGGATATCGGGATGCTACGGGCGAGACATCACAATGGGTCCCGACCCTTAGCTTGAAAACAATTTCACTAGACCTTTCCAACATGGCACAAATAAAGGCAAAATCGTAAATAATTTTTAATGCAAATGATGAGAAACCCGAAAGAATGCAACAACAAACTTCAGCCGAGGTACAACTCAAACCAAACGCCAAACATGCGGCACACGAAACGTAATAACCGAAAGACAAAACACAAGACAACTCCAACTCAAAACCCTTCCTAAAATGTACGGACACCGGCTGCCCATCCTTCCGGATCTCTCGGCCGCATTCCTAACTTGCAAGGCAATCTACAACATTCGGTATAAAACCGTTAGCTCATATTCAAAGCATTAGAATTAGAGGGAAAGGCACAAACACAAGTAAATCATACAACATACTCAAAGCACACCAATCCGGTTTATTATCTTTATTATTATTAGGTCATATCCCGTTCTAATTCAACTTCTTTTGTTACACGAGAATCTCCCGAAACTCGCCTCGGTCCCTTTTTCCGGCAATGGAACGGTGCGGATGCCTCCGACCGTCTAACCAGCACGGGTCAGTCGCCGAGAACCTCCTAGCTCTCGCAAGAGTTAGGCAGTGATGCACCGCCCGATATCATACACTTGGGCCCAATAATATAAAGGTCGGTAATCCTATTTCTGGTTTAGTTTTTATAAACAATAAATAATAAACACACACGACCCAACACACATCAATGCTAATACAAGGAATACGAGCCAAGTAAGTCCGGAGACTTACCTCGTCACCACACTCAACTCACAACACTCTCGCTTCCTTAGGAGAGGGAGACCATAACCTGCTCACAAGAAGATAACTATATCAACAACAACCCACTCAGAAAAGAAATCTAAGACTTCTAAACAAATGATCTACGCAACACCATTTGACTCTCACTTCTAGGACCGCATCCTAGAATCCCTCATACTCACATCACACTCAACAGGAGCTAGAAGTCCTTAGACTTCTAGACTCTAAGATCTCACAAACAAAACCCATAACACATACTAGGCTAAACATGCCTAGTCTCAACAACTCAACGGTAACCACTCTATGCTAAGATACGCATATGCTGGCCCACCACCTCACAACAATACACTCACAATCTCACCCTCACAAACCTAACAAGGAACAGCCTACACTCATCCCATGTACCACCTAGAAAGATACAATCCTAAGCGCTCAAAACAATCCAACAATCTCTCCATACTTGCCTAGGGTCCACAAGTCACTACATGGCATTCCAACTGACCTAGGTCCAAACATAGTATGCTTCTATCATCAACACACTCTTAGATCATCTAAGAATACATACTCAAGTTAGGGAACTCACCAAGCAAAGGCACGGAATCGGAAGGAAGAAGAGCAGCCGCGAAAGGGGAAAGAAGACCGCAAGGGAGGGCCGGCAGAGCCAATGGCCGCCCCTGCGGCCTGGCTGGCCGCACCTGCGGTTCAGTGCAAAGGCCGCCCCTGCGGCGCTGTCCAGCCGCGGGGGCGGTCGAACTCCAGTGGCTGATCCCAAACAACTTCTTCGATGGTTCCTTGGTGTGCAATGGCCTCCTAGCATTCATTCAAGACTTGATCCAACCACATGCAACACAAGAAGAGGGAAGAACAAGGTTAATCCATGGCTTTCTCCATTGAAGCTCAAGGAAGAAGATGAAAGTGAAGGAATGAAGAAGGATGAAAGAACTCACCAATACCAATCCTGATCTGTAGCACAACTCACTGTTGGAAAATAAACAGGGAGAAGAGAGGGAAGGTCATCAAGGTGAGCTACCAAGTGCTTCAAGGCCAAAGAGAGAAGAAGGAGAGATAGGGGAGAGAGTTTTCACGTGAAAGCAAGAATGAGAGGAGAGAGAGAGATTCAGCTGAAGGGATAAGTCAAAGAGAGGGAAACGAGGGGTCCACTTAGGGAAAACGAGGGGTCGGTTCCTCAAACAAAGTGTCGGTGCGGGATTGTGGAATAAATCCCTTTACTCAGCACCTCGTGCCTGCGGGAAAACTGAGCCACACCTGCGGAAAGGTCGGTAACTTGCTAACAATTCGGAATGAAATTCCGGATATTACAACTAATCCCCCTAAAAACAAGTTTCGTCCCAAAACTTTGATAACGCAAAACTCTCGGTAAGAACTCGGTAACCGCTCAAAACCGTAACGTGCAACTCCCTAATCAATAACCATCACCCACTCATGTAGCCATGTCAAGACCTTACTAGGCCTGCATACGTACCCGTATGAACCGCATAGCGCATAAAAGACAAAAGATAACCAATCATACACACATTCCCGCTCAGGGCACCAAACACATAAAAACACACATGCACCTAATATCTACCCCATCGGCCAACACGATGTAACTAGGTCATCGTGAATACTCCAACAAAGATACTATCTCACATCCTCCTGGTAGCCTCATTGGCTCCTCGTCCACCACTAGGTCAACACGACTAACCCTTTAACTCGAGTCATACATGTATTCCATCGATGTTCATACAAAAGCTCTAATGAACCTCCTCCCCTCTCGGTGGCCATGCCAACCGGTAGACCACTTCCTAACTTGCGTAAATAACTCCCAAAAGGTCCGATATGTTGGAACCCAACTCCCTTCTAATGACCAATACGTACGACGCCTCGCGTCCGTGATACTCTTAACTCAACTCATCTTATATTGGAACCTAAGGGGTCCGTACCTCTTTTCGGTACGTACTTCCTCGTGACTTAGCTTGTATTGCATCTGCCTTTGGACCGCTGCCACCCAAGCGAGGTCATCACGTACCTGTTCGGCTAAACTTACATATACTCGCCAATTCTAACATCATAGGGTACTACACTTCCGTCCACAACTTGCTTCAAAAAAGTCCATCACAACGGTCCCTCTCAATTGTCGTAACAATAGCTCAACCCAAGGGAAGGTACTAGGTCTACCTTTTACCCCCTTAACTCGCAGACATACCCACTACATGGAACCGACTTGTCATTAGAGTCCTTTATACCCACCCAACTATCCAAGGGTGAAACTGTCATGAAAGACATATGGCCTCTTATGTGGCACGATTCTTCCGCCCACACTTTCCCGAAACAAAACGCTCTTCTCAATCCGAGATAACGACACTCAGAATATCAAAAATCTTGCAATCACATTAAGGACTCCCCAACTAGCCGAATCATCGGCCTTGTTTCCCAATAGGGCGTAAATACATTATCTCCATCCGTTGGTCCCCAATGACCCAAACACATCATAACTGTTACATGGTCCCGAACCAATAACAATTTCCTTGGAGGTATTTTACCAATCCCACTACATAACTCGCGGTGGGTGAAGTCTTCTTTCTCGTCCTATGGTGCTCAACCAGACCTTATGGTGGTTCACATAAGGGCTATGTACTTAGCCACAATGGTCTGAACAACCATTAGCCCATAGAGGTAACTATAACCTTCTATCTCGGATTCTTCCCAAATCCCCTCAAAGACCATCTTCGACTACAGTCCATAACCATCTCTAACCATCTGCTGGGTACTCACTCTTGCTGAATATACATACACGTATCATACTCTTATTGTTCATACATGCATGGCATGTTACTTCGTAGCCAAACCAACATCACGATAAGCACACGCCCTAAAGCGGCTAACTTGTGAACCTTAGTGAGGTCATCCTTCTTACATACCCGCAAATATCTATGTACACACAAAACCTCTCTTGTTACCTCATGCACATCCGAAGCCCCGCTTGTATCCCTTAACTCAATGTTGGTGCCAAAGCAAACGGACTAGAGCTCACTCACCTCTTCCCCTTCCAACATAACTCTACGGATACGTCTCGGATCCCACGATCCCACTAACTTCTTCAAAAAGGAAGGAAATGTAAAAACCATCCCGCAACTCGGAGGTCATGACCCACCAACTTATAAGCTTCATATCTCCTCCACATACCTTGAAGATGTTACCGAACTATAAACCTCGTTCTCATCCGATCTACTAAATATCCTCGAACCGCTATGTCTCTTAGGAGGACGCCTCGGACGTCCCAACCGGCGTAGATAACTCTATTTATCCTCTTACCCTGCATAACCGGTATCCTTGTCGTCCCATGTCAAGCTCACTCCTCTCAATTTTGAGAGTACAACAAGGCATCATCCAATCTAACCATAAGAATCATTCATGGAACTCGCGCACCAATACTATCATTACAATCCTTAGGTTAAGGTCCATCTTGGAACCCCCTAAAACACCACAAATTGTGTGAATTCATCGTAACTTGATTCCGAACCCGATGGGCACTCATCTATGTACTCCCAATTCATCAATCACACTTGTGATCTCAAATGTCTTCACTACACTTGTAGTGACCATATCGGCCCTAAATGCCGCCTCATGAAGGTCTTTTCTTCTCTCCAACCCAAATCTGGTGACATCTCAACTCCAAGTCGATCCAATCAACATCGCAATCGCATGCAACTACTCTTAACGAGCCATCTGCTACAAAGAAGATACCCTTCCTCGTCCTTCACCATACACATCTCTTGGAAGTCAAAGTGCAACTTTTCCGACTTGTACATTTACTCAAAACTCGTACAATAATGCCCTGATGGAAAGACCGGAAGAATTCTCCATTCCTACCTCAAAACTTCTTACTCATGATCCCCCGGTTACTACCACCTTCATCTTAAAGCCTACAATGCTACCATAGCTTCGGTCCCTCGTTTCACACCGTAGCCCCCATGGCTCCTTTGGGTGAGTCTAACCCCTCTAACTCATTTCTTGTTCACGACAACATATCATTTTTTCCATAAGGACAAGATACCATGCATCTCCTTCCCATATCTTCCTTTGCTCAAAGCAACTTGGGAACTTCACTTTCATCTAGATCCCGTTAGGTCTTTATGTGCTTAAATCCTTAAGGTTCTAATCTGCGCCATTCCTCCATATACCAAAACTCGAGACCTATAAAGGTCGTCAAAAAGGGTCATTCCATCCCTCTGCGGGAGGTCTATTATCGTTACTTGCTTAAACCACTTAACGTTATATTGCTCAAAACAATCACGACTTTGCTGATGTGCTCCTTACCATTGACATCTAACCATAGGGAAAACTCCCAACTTTGTTATTGTTCCTTTGTAGTCTCCACTTGAGGTTATACCTCCCGTCTACAATTTTTCCATGGTAACCCGCATTTAATGCGTTCTCAGTCATCACCGATAACCTTGAGGCTGACCTTCTCTAAGGTCAACGACTTACCAATTTTTAAAACTTTATGTCACTATTCTCATGATGGCTACCCTCGTTGGGGTATTCTACCTCAACTCCGTTAGATCCTTCCACGTTTCGTACTCTTCTAGGCCTCACGTTTGGTATAATTCGTCTTCATAGGCTTAGCCGCGCCTCACGACATCTTGCAAGTGTGTCTTCTCCAAAAGCTCTAACGTAACTCAGCAACCGCTCGCGTATCTCTTGGTCGTCATCTTAAGTCGATTCACAACTAGAGCTCCTTGTTGCGTTGCTTCTCTTCTCGGGTTCACGTCTACTCACACTTCTATCTTCTTGGCATTTCTAAGCCTTATCAACATAATGGAAGTCGGTTAACTCCACGTGAATCCCACCATGCCATTCTGCTCATATATCTCGTAATGTCGACTCTTCCTTTAATGGTACTTCGTAAGCTTATCTTACGGTATCTCACATATTTCACGCCGGGTTCGATCATTCTTAACATCTCGACTCCAAAGCTTAGGAGCATCTAAGAGAAGCTTTACTTATCATAATGGGACACCGCCTTTAACCTTGTTAGAATGCTCCCATCTCTGCCTTGGCTGGCATCTTCAGTGGTCCACACATCTTCTTGAAAAACTTATATACGTTATCTCTATTGGTCTTGCTATCTTTCCATTTGCGCCTTCTTTGGTAACCACTTCCACATCTTCATGTTACTCTCTTAAGTTGTCTCGTTTTCTTCTTTTGCTTGGTTGTCCTTCATTGACGTTGTCTCCAATCCTCCTCTTCGACATCCTTTCAAAGGAACTCGAGAACGTCGTTGTGTTCGTTAGCACGAAATGCCCAACTCGATACTTGCGCGTCTTCTATTGCGCATGAACGTCATCATAAGCTACATCATCGTCTTAAAGGTGATGATATCGTATCATCATCTTAGCTCAAAGGCCCCATAAGTCCATACACTACTATAAGCATAAGACTACATATACATAACTATATAAGTCCTAAGTCCATATCTCTACTAACATACACATCCAACATGCTATCACATCAATACAAGGTCTAATACATATCATCGTCCACATATACAACTATACACATAAATCATGTCCACCATACAACTACAATCTCATATCCATAACTATATATATACATATATATATATATATATATATATATATATATATATATATATATATATATATATATATATATATATATATATATATATATATATATATATATATATATACCAAGTCCAATAAACTAAGCTGTTGAGATCCGCGGAAGAAGTGGTGGTCCGTACATTTTACCCCGACTCATGCATGTGACTTTGAAAACAAAAACTCAGAACCCGTGGGGTTCTATTTATTCCTTATTCGGCCTTTAGAAGATTTTGAGTGCCATTGTTGTCAACCTGTCTCTGATACCATTTTGTAAGACCCGAGGTCGTAGGGACGCTGTCCCCATGCCAACCATGCTCGCGCAGAAAACTTCCTAGGAGGTCACCCATCCTGAAATTGCTCCCGCGCGAGTACGCTTAACTCTAGAGTTATTTGTCCTCACTCTTCTACTGGAAAAGAAGATTTCTTGTTGACATTGGTAGCAACCCATCATTTCAAGTCAATCACAAATTCCCATTCAAATGATGCGGGATGACAATTTTACGGGATGTAACATTGAGGTTCTCTAAACGCTCTCTCAACTCCTATCCATAGTTTGGCGGCACAAATCTGGCTTTCATCAAAGCTTTCATCCGTTCCCAAGTATTGATGTCCAATTTACCCGCTCTTCTCCGTTCTTTGATGAGATGATCCCACCAAATAAGGGCGTAGCCTTGGAATTACAACGCAACAAGTTGGATCTTCCTTTGCTCACTGAAGTTCTGACAATACCAAAGTTGTTCAATTTTGGTCTCCCATTCCATTTAAGCATCCGGATCGCATCGTGCTTCGAAACTAGGAATTTTGACTTTTACTTTCCCAAGTCCGTCATTATCCGGTTGAGGTCGATTATGTTCATTATAGCATCCTCTTTGTTGATGATGTCGTGGGTATTCTCTCCACATTCCCTAATCCTCTTCATCACTCATGTCCTGAAATTCTTCACCAAAAAGTGGATTGTGGTTAGCATTAACGAATTGATTAGGGTGGGTATTACCGGGCATCCATGGATGATTTATAGCTGAAACTTGAGGGGGTGATGGTGGTGGATTAGCGGAGCTTCCTCCAACTTCATAAACAGCCTTCGGATTGAATCGTAAGCGAGATTCGGATCGGTAATCTGCATTAGGCCTGCTTCCACTTGTTCAAGCCGTTTATCCATGTTGGTCATCTTGGTCATGATTTGCTTGAACATGTCTGCTATATCCGGTGTGTTGTCCTTTTGAGAACCACGTGGACTATCTCTTTCTGACATCTATACCAACACGCACAGTAACAACAAACTCGTTAAGTTAGAGAAATCGAAAAGACCTTTCTTATTTTCACTCGCACTCACACTCTTGTTGTGTTGTTGCAAGCTGGTTGACGGAATTGACTTGTCTGGATTAATGCTTCTTTACAAATCAGCGCCTTGGCCTCCCTAGAAATTTTTGACTGAATCTAATAGTCAACTTGGTTTGGTTAAAGGTTCTTGTCGGGTGCGATAATTAAGGAATCCCTATAAGAAGTTAATCCATACACGACAAGGTACAAAGAAAAATTGCGGATATGCAACTAGTATGTTAAGAAGTATAGATACTAATTAACACACCCAAATAAAGACTCAGTGTTTAAAATAGAAAAAAGGCTAACGAAAAGCAAACAAGAGAAAAAGAAAAGAGAAGAACGTACCTTGTGTTGCAAAGTTAAGAAAAACATATAGCCGGATTTTGATTTAGGTATGGCTAGATCGATTTGATTGTTTCAAGGTACATACTGGAACTCTTCTGTTGTAATACTCTTGCACAGGGTGCACTTCAATTCTGCAAAAGTATGCCTCAATGATTTCTTCAGATTTTGGCAACAGTAGCAAAAATCGGGTGAAAACATCGGTCGATCTGTTGAAGAACAAGTCGATTTTTCTTTGTAAAAATCGACTCTTGGTTTCGACGTTCAAGAACATTCTTTTCTTTTCTTTTTTCATACTTTCTTTTTTTGTATTGGCGAGGTTTCAAAGGTCAACAGCTGGCTTGTGTTTGGTTGATGGCATTTCTCCCTTCCAAAACTTGCATAAATCAACGCACGTTAAACTCAAATAATCTCACAAAGATGGGGAACAAGAAAAGACTGAACTTTTATAGACTCAAAGAAGACTCAAAAAAAAAATCAAACCTTTTTATGAACGTTTGGACTTCAATCGCTTAGCTTTGATACCACTTTGATGCGGGGATAAGCCACTGTTCCCGATTTAGATTGAAAGTCTTTAACAACAACAAAAATCGGTTTGTTCTCGATGATAAATCGGTCGATTTATTTGGATGAAAAGGGCTATTTTCCGTAAAACTCAGAAAACGAATTAATGGATGACATGGAAAGAAAAGAAGATGATTATGGAATGATAAATTAAAAGATATAGGAAGATATTGAACTAAGATAGTTCTACAAAAAAAAAACCTTGACCAATGATGTGTCAAAACCCTTAAACGAGAAGATTACCTTAACCCGCACTTCTTTAACCTTACACAAGTCTTCTAATTAAGACAAGCACAAGGAGGGACTAGGATTAACCAGGAGCACCAACCTTCAATAAGATTAACACACACAAGCACAATCTAGCAAGAGCTTTACAACGATTCAATCAAGGCTCTCTCCTTTATTGAATACGAATGAATAAAATACAAACTTCGTAAGCAAAGTTGTAAGTTCACACAATATGTGGAAAATATATCAAATCTAATCTACTAAACAATCTCCCCTACTAAGGCTACTTATAAGGGAGACTACTCCTACTAAAATAGGA
Organism: Fagopyrum esculentum; assembly: GCA_033239045.1. Classification (NCBI taxonomy): domain Eukaryota; kingdom Viridiplantae; phylum Streptophyta; class Magnoliopsida; order Caryophyllales; family Polygonaceae; genus Fagopyrum; species Fagopyrum esculentum. Next base: position 66,717,383 of record BSUD01000001.1, on the reverse strand, counting down.
AAAATATAAAAGATATGATCTATAAAATGTATCCTTTAAAAGATAATCTCGAAAGATGTAATGCCCCAATTTTTTTGGCGCATTTTCGATATTTATTTCTCCGACTTCTATCGATATTTTATTAGATTAAATATTTTATTAAAAATATTTTACGACGAAAAATATATTTTCCGAGGATATTATTGTTTTGGATGTGTGCACGTATATACCTATTATTAATTTTGGGAAAAGTTTTTTTTTTCCGATTTGAAATCTCGTTCCGAACGCATTTTTGATCGAATTCGCTCTTTACCCCTTTTCTTTATTATAGTTTATTTTATTCTTTTCTTTATTCCTTCTTTTCTCCCTCTCCTACGGACTGCTGATGAGCTCTGAAATCTGACCCCTCGATCCCCATCTATTCCGACTCCTGGATGCCTCAACCACTCCCCATCTGCACTCAAGCTACACCGCTCACTCCCTCTGCTTCTCACCTGACCATTTGTTGCTACCCGACTACTTCACAAGCAAGCCCCAGCCTTCCCTTCCTCACCACTGCTTCAATCGAGTTGATCCTCATCAACCTCTCTGTTTCTTCCGTGCAACTCCGCTCAACAACGAGCCGCTGCCAACTCCGTCTCCATCTGGATCAAGCCGCCGAGAACACTGCACCACCGGAAAGCCCTTCCTACCTTCACCTGCAACAACAAGCAGCAACACCACCTTGCATCGCAACCTCCAGATGCTCGATCTCTCCCTCGATCTCCATCTGCTTGACCCTTCTGTTGCTTGCCTCGCTTGCCAGAGATCGAGAGATGCCATTGTCGACGCCCTGCCTCGCCGTCCCCTCCTCTCTACCAGAACAACGCTTAAGCCTCGCCCCGCCTGCCGGAGCCACGCCTCCTCGCCAGAACCCACTGGAGCAGAAGCTGAAGCCGCCATTCGCTGTCCCTCCTAACCTTCATCTCTCCTCTGCAGCCACCAGGTGGGAGCAAGAGACGCCAGAACTCACCCTGTGCTGGGCCGCTAGACGACGCCGGAGCTCCTCCCTTGCAGCGTCGCCGTGCCTTCCCTGTCGAAGCCCACCGGAGGCTGGAGCCGCCGCCCAGTGCACTCCCATTCTGCGGCCATGGAAAGGGGGTTAAGAAACCCTACTTTAGAAATTAACAGCGGCCCCCTGCATTTTTGGTTAATTACATAAGTGACCCAGTAATTTGTATTTACAGATTTGACCCAGATTTTTGGAATGTGACGTTATGTCCCTTGTTGTGATATTTTCGGAAAATAGCCGAAGGATTTTTTTTTACGGTTTATGGCCCGCATTTACAAGATTGCATATTTTGCCCGGAAAATGGTTGAACGGTTTTGTTTACCCTTGGCTTTGAGAAAGAGTTTTATCATTGGGTTTATGATGTTGTTTAGATTGTCCGGAAAAGGGTTTAACGAGTTTTAACATTGGCTTTTAAAAAAACCGAGTTTTCCTTAGTCTTATACATATTATATATTCCGTTCAAGTTTAGCGTATGAGCTAAACTTGCTTAGTTTTGGTGTTAGGTTTGGAAGCGTCCCGATAAAGGCCTAACGAGTCCAAGTCGACTTCCGTTGAACGACTTCCGTCTTTTGGCATCGCGTGAGTACCCTTTTCCCTCGATCTAGTTATTTTTAGCGGTAGTATCATGATAGGTTGGACATAACATGACCTAGTGAGAATACCAAGTAGTGGTTGGACCTTAGGTGAGTTTTGAGGATTTATGATCGTTATAAAGTTTGAGGTGTTGATGTTATCTTGTGAGGATTGTGGGGCGTTGAGTGTTTGGGTTGATCTTGCGAGCTTATGAGGATTGAGATTATGGTTATATGATCTTGTGGGATTTTGGAGTTTAGGTTTGGCTTATCCTAGTTGTGTTGTGAGTTATGATCTTGCGAGACCCGAGGGTTTAGAAGTCTTAGGACTTCTAGCTTGTGTTGAGTGTGATGTGAGCATGAGGGATTCTAGGATGCGGTCCTAGAATTGAGAGTCTAATGGTCTTGCGTAGATCATTTGTATAGAAGTCTAAGACTTCTATTGTGAGTGGGTTGTTGATATAGTTATCTTCTGGTGAGCAGGTTATGGGCTTCCTCTCCTAAGGAAGCGAGAGTGTTGTGAGTTGAGTGTGGTGACGAGGTAAGTCTCCGGACTTACTTAGCTCGTATTCCATGTATTAGATTCGATGCGTGTTTGGTGGTGTGTGTTTTATTGCTTTCATTATAACTTATAAACCGGAATAGGATTACCGACCTTTATATATTATTTGGCCCAAGTGTATGATAACGGGCGGTGACAACTTGTCTAGCTCTTGCGTAGAGTTAGGAGGTTCTTGGCGACTAGCCCGTGTGGTTAGACGGTCGGAGGCATCCACCGTTCCATGCGGTAATTGGGGACCGAGGTGAGTTTCGGGAGATTCTCGTGTCACAAAAGAAGTTGAATTAGAACGGGATACGACTTAATAATAAAAAGATAATAAATCGGACTTGTGTGATTTGGTGTACATTGTGTGTTATGTTGATTTACTTGTGTTTGTGCCTTTCACCTTGATTCTAATGCTTCGAATATTAGCTAACGGTTTTATACCGATTGTTGTAGATTGCCTTGCAGGTTAGGCATGCTCCGAGTGATCCGGAAGGGTGGGCAGCCGGGGTCCGTACATTTTAGGATTTGGTTTTGGTTGGAGTCGTTTTTGAGTTTTGTATTCATTATATATTGTATGCCGTGTGTATGGCATTTGGTCTTCCGGTTGTATCTCGGCTGAAGTCTTTGGTTTGTATGGTTTGTATGGTTTTGGGTTTCTTTGCATTGCATAAAATGTATTTGGTTTTGGCCTTTATTTGTGCCTTGTTGCAAGATCCGGTGAAATTGTTGTCAGGCTAAGGGTCGGGACCCATTGTGAGGTCCCAACCCGTAGCGCCCCGAGTCCCGCGGATTTGGGGTGTTACAAAAGTGGTATCAGAGCCAGGTTGACAACAATGGCACTCGCAATCTTCTAAAGGCCGAATAAAGAATAAACGGAACCCCGCGGGTTCTGAGTTTTCGTTTTCAAAACCACATGCATGAGTCGGGGTAGAATGTACGGACCACCACTCCTTCCGCGGATCTCGGCAGCGTAGTTTACAGGATTTTTAGTATATATATATATATATATGTATATATGTAGATATGTATCGTGGACTTAGGATGTTTTTGGACTATTATTATATGTGGATTGTAGTTGCATGATGGACATGATTTATGTGTATAGTTGTCTATGTTAACGATTATATGTTTTAATCCTTGTATTGTTGTAATGGAATGCCGAATGCGTGGTATTAGTAGTAATATGGACTTTGGACTTATATAGTTATGTATAAGTATTCTTATATATATAGTATCATATGAAGTTATGGGACCTTTTAGCTAAGATGATAGTATGATATCATCATCCTTGGACGACGTCGTTTGACTTAGGATAGTGTACATACGAGGATGAATATACTCAAGTATCGAGTTGAGTATCACGCTCTGAAGATCACCTTAAGTTCTCGGAATCCTTTAAGAGGATGTCGAAGAGGAGGAGTAGAGATGACATGACAAGGGACGAACAAGTGGAAGGAAAATCCAGGACGACTTAAGAGAAATCACGATGGGAGCAATACAAGAAAATGGAGCAACATTAAAGTGTAGAAGCAATTCTAAAGAGGCCATAATCAAACAACGACGAGACGAAGGAACTTAAGTTTTTCAGGAAGACGCGTGGACAACTAAAGATGTGAATCGAGGAGAAGATGAGTACATCTTAGCAAGGTTAAAAGTGGTATTCCATTAAGATGTGGAAGTTCCCTTAGGCGCTCCTAAGCATGGGAGTTGAGATGAGAAAGTGATTGAACCATTTGCAAAAAATTTAAGATACCGTAAATTAAACTTACAAGGTACCAATAAGTGAAGCGTCAACATTACAAGAGTTATGAGAAGAAGGGCATGATAGGGATTCACGTGGAGTTGATCGGGTTCCGTTATGACGATAAGGATAAGAAACGCCGAAAAGGAGGAATTGCGTAAAAATGATAATCCCAAGAAGATGAAAGACGAAACAAGGAGCTTTGATCAAAAGACTTAAGATACCAACCAAGTGAAACACGGATGGACGCTATCTAAGGCTATAATATCTGGGAAGCTGCTCTTGAAAGACATCAAGGAAGAATGGTTAAGTGTATGAAAGGGAGTTATATGAAACAACAAGGTCAAGAAGATATAGTTACCTTATAAAGAAAAGGAAGCATGGAATGAAGAAAGAACTAACGGAGTTTAAGGTAAAGTACCCCGAGGAGGGTAGCCTTCATGAGAATGGTAAAATGAGAAGTGTAGTAGAATATAAGTTGTTGACTTCGGAGAAGGTCAAATACAAGTTAAGCGGTGATAACTAAGAACGCACAGGTGCGAGTTGTCTATTGATGAGTGTAGAGAGGATGAGTAAACAAGATTATGGGATCATGAAGAGGGGTAACAAGGATGTGGAATATTCGTGGTGGTTGAATGTCGGCAATAAAGAGGTATATCAAGGGAAGTGCAAATGTCTTAATCATGTAGCAAATTATCGATTCCAACAAGTGATAGTAACGTACCGTGTGCTGAGGGATTGTAACGAACTAGTGCGACTTTCTTAGGTCATGGGATCGGCATAGGGGGGAACGACACGGAATAGAACTGTTAAGGTTTGATAAGAGTTAAGGGGATAGAGGAGCGAGAGGAAGTGAGGCTTTTCTATAAGTTGATGTACGTAAATGGAAATACATAGGATGCATGATATGTTTGTGGTAATGAAATGGAGGGTATGTTTTCGCGGGAAAAAGATGAGATAGATGTTTCAAACTCACATGGAAGAGGCATGGTGGCTATGAGTGAAAGAGAGGACCTAGATTAGGGCAACACTGCAAGCTTAGAGTT
>BSUD01000001.1:66506996-66709881 GCA_033239045.1 Fagopyrum esculentum | reverse complement strand
AAAAAAAAAAAAAAAAAAAAAAAAAGAAGATGAAGATGTATGACAAGTTGTCTCGGGATGGCAAACCCCGAGAGATGTGAAAGAAGTTACAAGTTTTCTTGGATGTGTTGAGCGTTACCCGATCCGTGAAAAGAGAAGTGGTATAACACCAATTATGGTAGCCTACTAGGGATGACGACGAAGTATTGAATGAGACGACGAATAGACAATAGAGTTGTTGAGAGTTAAGAAGTGATTCATTGGTGCAACTGTTTTGATTTACCTTGAGGTATTACAGGTTTGAAGTGGACAAGTGATTCTTTAAGACAAGGTCTTGATTGGGTATTGAGGAGTGATGAAAGAGGAATAGCATATTGGTATCGTTAGTAGAAGCGGTGCGAAGTAAGACACTTCCTTCGTTACTTGGAATTTCCACAAGAATCAAGGACACGTAACATCAAAGTTGGTTTGACAAGAACCAAAGCTAATGGCGTAAATTGAAAGTTCGATCTTCTTTGATGGAGACATCAAAGAGAAACCTAATGGAAATGCTGCATTGAGAAAGACCCGAGAAGGAAATTGAGTTCCGATATTTTGACCTTTTTGAGATCTTAGAGCGAGTTGGAGAAGCGTCTTATAAGTTGGCGTCGCCGTCAAGAGTAGAGAGTGTTCACCCGGTGTTTCATGTGTATCAGTCAAGAGAGTACATGCATGATTCGAGACGTGTGGTCAATCATGATGATCTAGTGACCGACGAAGAACCAGTGAGGCTAACAAGAAGACGGACAATTATATCTTCTGTTGAGTTTACGCCGAGCTAGTAGCTTCGATTGAATCGATGGGTTAGATCTAGTTCTTTCCTTAGTTTTGTTATGTGCATGTGATATTATGTTTAGTTGTGACTTGTGCGAGTATGTATTTTATAATCTAGTATATCTTGCGGTGGTAGTTTGAGTAGTTTGGGGACATAGATTAGAAGGTTAAGCCTTCTTAGTTTGAGAGTTCATATCTCGGTCTTAGGAACGAGCAGTTCGACGTATAACAAGTTTCGGGACGAAACTTGTATTTAGGAGGATCTGATGTAATGCCCCAATTTTTTTGGCGCATTTTCGATATTTATTTCTCCGACTTCTATCGATATTTTATTAGATTAAATATTTTATTAAAAATATTTTACGACGAAAAATATATTTTCCGAGGATATTATTGTTTTGGATGTGTGCACGTATATACCTATTATTAATTTTGGGAAAAGTTTTTTTTTTCCGATTTGAAATCTCGTTCCGAACGCATTTTTGATCGAATTCGCTCTTTACCCCTTTTCTTTATTATAGTTTATTTTATTCTTTTCTTTATTCCTTCTTTTCTCCCTCTCCTACGGACTGCTGATGAGCTCTGAAATCTGACCCCTCGATCCCCATCTATTCCGACTCCTGGATGCCTCAACCACTCCCCATCTGCACTCAAGCTACACCGCTCACTCCCTCTGCTTCTCACCTGACCATTTGTTGCTACCCGACTACTTCACAAGCAAGCCCCAGCCTTCCCTTCCTCACCACTGCTTCAATCGAGTTGATCCTCATCAACCTCTCTGTTTCTTCCGTGCAACTCCGCTCAACAACGAGCCGCTGCCAACTCCGTCTCCATCTGGATCAAGCCGCCGAGAACACTGCACCACCGGAAAGCCCTTCCTACCTTCACCTGCAACAACAAGCAGCAACACCACCTTGCATCGCAACCTCCAGATGCTCGATCTCTCCCTCGATCTCCATCTACTTGACCCTTCTGTTGCTTGCCTCGCTTGCCAGAGATCGAGAGATGCCATTGTCGACGCCCTGCCTCGCCGTCCCCTCCTCTCTACCAGAACAACGCTTAAGCCTCGCCCCGCCTGCCGGAGCCACGCCTCCTCGCCAGAACCCACTGGAGCAGAAGCTGAAGCCGCCATTCGCTGTCCCTCCTAACCTTCATCTCTCCTCTGCAGCCACCAGGTGGGAGCAAGAGACGCCAGAACTCACCCTGTGCTGGGCCGCTAGACGACGCCGGAGCTCCTCCCTTGCAGCGTCGCCGTGCCTTCCCTGTCGAAGCCCACCGGAGGCTGGAGCCGCCGCCCAGTGCACTCCCATTCTGCGGCCATGGAAAGGGGGTTAAGAAACCCTACTTTAGAAATTAACAGCGGCCCCCTGCATTTTTGGTTAATTACATAAGTGACCCAGTAATTTGTATTTACAGATTTGACCCAGATTTTTGGAATGTGACGTTATGTCCCTTGTTGTGATATTTTCGGAAAATAGCCGAAGGATTTTTTTTTACGGTTTATGGCCCACATTTACAAGATTGCATATTTTGCCCGGAAAATGGTTGAACGGTTTTGTTTACCCTTGGCTTTGAGAAAGAGTTTTATCATTGGGTTTATGATGTTGTTTAGATTGTCCGGAAAAGGGTTTAACGAGTTTTAACATTGGCTTTTAAAAAAACCGAGTTTTCCTTAGTCTTATACATATTATATATTCCGTTCAAGTTTAGCGTATGAGCTAAACTTGCTTAGTTTTGGTGTTAGGTTTGGAAGCGTCCCGATAAAGGCCTAACGAGTCCAAGTCGACTTCCGTTGAACGACTTCCGTCTTTTGGCATCGCGTGAGTACCCTTTTCCCTCGATCTAGTTATTTTTAGCGGTAGTATCATGATAGGTTGGACATAACATGACCTAGTGAGAATACCAAGTAGTGGTTGGACCTTAGGTGAGTTTTGAGGATTTATGATCGTTATAAAGTTTGAGGTGTTGATGTTATCTTGTGAGGATTGTGGGGCGTTGAGTGTTTGGGTTGATCTTGCGAGCTTATGAGGATTGAGATTATGGTTATATGATCTTGTGGGATTTTGGAGTTTAGGTTTGGCTTATCCTAGTTGTGTTGTGAGTTATGATCTTGCGAGACCCGAGGGTTTAGAAGTCTTAGGACTTCTAGCTTGTGTTGAGTGTGATGTGAGCATGAGGGATTCTAGGATGCGGTCCTAGAATTGAGAGTCTAATGGTCTTGCGTAGATCATTTGTATAGAAGTCTAAGACTTCTATTGTGAGTGGGTTGTTGATATAGTTATCTTCTGGTGAGCAGGTTATGGGCTTCCTCTCCTAAGGAAGCGAGAGTGTTGTGAGTTGAGTGTGGTGACGAGGTAAGTCTCCGGACTTACTTAGCTCGTATTCCATGTATTAGATTCGATGCGTGTTTGGTGGTGTGTGTTTTATTGCTTTCATTATAACTTATAAACCGGAATAGGATTACCGACCTTTATATATTATTTGGCCCAAGTGTATGATAACGGGCGGTGACAACTTGTCTAGCTCTTGCGTAGAGTTAGGAGGTTCTTGGCGACTAGCCCGTGTGGTTAGACGGTCGGAGGCATCCACCGTTCCATGCGGTAATTGGGGACCGAGGTGAGTTTCGGGAGATTCTCGTGTCACAAAAGAAGTTGAATTAGAACGGGATACGACTTAATAATAAAAAGATAATAAATCGGACTTGTGTGATTTGGTGTACATTGTGTGTTATGTTGATTTACTTGTGTTTGTGCCTTTCACCTTGATTCTAATGCTTCGAATATTAGCTAACGGTTTTATACCGATTGTTGTAGATTGCCTTGCAGGTTAGGCATGCTCCGAGAGATCCGGAAGGGTGGGCAGCCGGGGTCCGTACATTTTAGGATTTGGTTTTGGTTGGAGTCGTTTTTGAGTTTTGTATTCATTATATATTGTATGCCGTGTGTATGGCATTTGGTCTTCCGGTTGTATCTCGGCTGAAGTCTTTGGTTTGTATGGTTTGTATGGTTTTGGGTTTCTTTGCATTGCATAAAATGTATTTGGTTTTGGCCTTTATTTGTGCCTTGTTGCAAGATCCGGTGAAATTGTTGTCAGGCTAAGGGTCGGGACCCATTGTGAGGTCCCAACCCGTAGCGCCCCGAGTCCCGCGGATTTGGGGTGTTACAAAAGATATCTTTAAAAGATATAAAATAAAAAATGTAAAAAGACATAATCTAAATAATCCCTTAAGATAGTGTGAGATTTTTAAGGAATTATAACAAGATATAATTGCTAAAAGATAGAAGATCATGGCCGGATCTTTTGCAACTCGTTCCAATAAGGAAATCATATACAAAAATCAATCGAGTTTTTCCTACAGGAAAATCGGTCGATCTTTTGGGAACTCGGTCGATTTTTCCTCTTTGGAACTTTTCTTTGCTCTTATCTTTCTTCCTTGCTTGATGGATCTTGTTGGTCGTGGCTTGACTCTTCTACAACAACCAACAATGTCACTAAGGAACTATTGAGAATGATGAGAGTTTCCTCGAAAATAAATGTCATGAGAAGATTTGTAACTTTATCTTGGATTGCCTTAGATCTTGATCGTGTGATCGCTCCATCCATAATCGAATCTGAAGAAGGTGAAGGTGAAGGAGTTGTTGGCTTATCTTTTAATAGTTTAGCCTTTGAGCGTGTAACTTGTCCTTGAAATTAAGATGGTCCCACGTCAGCTTAAGTACCCCTTAAGAAGCATTTGGTAGTGAGATTTGGGGGGAAAACTTACAGATTCGGGTCTCATTCGAAGTAGTCTATTCGCCTCGGTCCACCTAGAACATCTCGACCGAGATACAATAAAATCTAACCGAGGTGACCCTCAATTATGGCGAATTTGAGACGTTTTGATCGTGAATTGGCCCTCCGAGACCGTCCTAGTGTTGGACAGTCTTCTCCTTCTCCTCTCCACAACCACAAATCCTAGTGATCCATGAGCGGTTTAAAATAGACTTTGATCGCATTTGTGGCCGCACGATCATTGCTCCACGATATGTGGACATTAGTGACTTTGATTGTCTACATGTGGTAGATGATTTTCAGAAGATGGTTTCCATGGTTGGATTGAGACTTTTATGGCCATTCGTGTGCCGCCTTATCTAGAACCGATGTTTGAGTTTCTGAGTTCTGTCACCTATGTGCCGGATAAGAGAGGAATCAAATTCCACTTGTTGAACAAGAACTATGTTGTTCCCCTTGACCAGTTTGGAGAGGTTTTTGGGTACCATGCTCCGACCACTACAGATTTTTCATCGCACAACCAAGCTCGTGATTTCTGGGAGAACATTGCCCATATTACTTCCCACAAAGACAGATGGTAGCCCCGGGACTCTAGAGAGCGCATCAACTACCACCTCGTTGTCCGTATCACTCAACGGATCTTCAACGAGATGCTTCTGGCGCGTACGGAGACGCCCCGGAAGGTCCGCCAAGGTGAGATATTTGAGATGTTTTGTTTGGTGACAGGTGGCATTCCAGATTTTGCTAACATGTTGGTGGAGGAGCTGCACAAAGTGTAGGGGAAGGCGAAGGGTGATATATGATTTGGAGGTCCAGTGACTCATATCGCCACAGAGATGGGTTTGGATTTGTCGGCTTGTACTTTGGTTGCGGCGGCGAAGCCGCTTGGATTGCATGAGTTCGTCTCGCATCGTGTTCGTGTTTCCCGCGGTCTTGGCACCCCATATGTGGCCACGCCGTGGGAAACGAAGTTTCCTAGAGGCATTCCGTGGCATCCTCAATTCTCCATCTTCATGGGATGATTAAGGCACTTCGCTTCTCTTATTCTTCTTCTTGATCATCCTTTAGCCCCTCACATATATATTCGCCTCCCTTTACCTATCTGGGAATTTGGATGCAGTTGATTAAAAGCATGTGAAGTGAAGTTGAGATTGTGGTTCAAAGTGTTAGAAAAATAGTTTTGGGGATGTTGATTTTGATGATGAGTAACTCGACACCATTCACATAGGCGGGTGTTTGTGTCTTGCCAAAGTAGGATTGATCGATAGTCCAAACGGGTCATGGTATGTGCATTAACGGTTTGAGGCATCTCGAGAAACTAAGAATTGCTGATTTCCTAGGCTTCGGTTATTGTGCACATCTGTCCATGTTCTCAAAAATAAATTAAAAAGTGAAAGTATGCAAGGAAGAATAAGCAAAGTTTATTGGTGGAAGATGTTTGGAATTCAAAGATGTGAATTAAAGATCCTATTCCCGGAATTTCAGCATCACATTACCCTATATACATCCCACCCTAACACATTCCCGGATTTCAGCATCAACTTTCTTATATTCATGATATGTGTTGACCATGTGTTGGTTTTATTTGCTATGAAGCTTCTCTTGGGGTGATCTACGAGTGCAAGCACACAGCCAAAGTTTTGTAAAATGTTTTTCGTTGATCTTTTTGATGACTTAGAATCCATTCTATCTTGTATCCAAGATTTGACTCTTGCTTGGGGACAAACAAGGGACAAGTATGAGGTAGGTATTTTGATAGCATGTGTTATAGTCTATATTTTGGGATTGGTTTGGGCATTTTATCATCAAAAATCTACAAGCAAGGCTATATATTCTCGATGATTATGTCGTTTTGTTTACCTTTGCAAGAATCGAGGTCTAAACCTAGTTTTGTTGTATTTGTAGGGAAAATGGCACGTTATGGAGCGATATGGATCCAAAGGATTTAAGGAGTCATGGGAGCTTCATTTTGGAGATCGAGGAGCTACAACGAAGGCATAGGAACTCTGGAAGTTAGATAGAAACGATATATTGGACCAGTTATGGAGATTTGCACGTAACAACTCGTTCATCTCGGTTGACTACGTGATCATCTCGACCGAGATGGCTTATTGGGACTAGATCCAGACGGCCGGCCCATAACCCATGAGATCTTTTATTTTTGGCATGTGATTTTCCAATAAGATTGAAGATATTTTCTGGATGGAAGTATGCTTGGTTAGCTGATTATTTTCGGGATTGAATATATTCCAAGAAGAAGGAAGTTTGAAGGAAGATAGCTTTGGAGAGAAAACTGAAGGCTTTGAAGGAAAGTTGTAAGGTTTTCTTAGGGAACCTTGATTGTTGTCTTTTATTCGATATATTGAGGAACACATTTTGCTGCTTGTTTGGATTGATTATTTGATTGAATATTGAGATCTTTTTGTCAAGGTTTTCTTGTTGGCTTGTTGCTTCTTTTATTATATACTTGTTTGTTATCATGATGACTGTTGGCTAAATTCCCTTGCGATTCTAGGGTGATTGGCTGAAGGTTGTGGTAAAGACGATGAAAGAGTGAACCTTTACATTAGTGGACCCTGAAAGCTCGAGCCAAAACAAAACTGCAGCTCGCCTCAGTTGGTTCATAAAACATCTCGACCGAGATCGATCTGAACTGAGCGAGACATTTGACCTGATTCAACCAATCTTGAGTTTAGGTTATAATTTGCCAAATCCTATCCTTGTTGCACCTTTCCTGGTTTATACGCAAGCCTATGATGAGACTTAACCGATAATTCCTTTGCTTGTATACCTATGATGATGAGTGTTAGGTAATAAAGGTTTATCCTTTATTAGGGTTTGAGTATGCCTTCATCCTAACTTTGTGAGTTAGCTTGAGACTTAGCCGGTAAAGGTTAGTTCTATCCCCTTAGGTGGTGTGTTGGTTTGAGATTATAGTTCCTTTCCCTTTTTCCTTGAGACTTTCCCGGTGATAGCATCTTTGGTTTGGGATAGTGGGTAGTGAGACTTACCCGGTGATCTATTCCCACCTTAGAAATACCTTCACTTGAAAACCTCAGCTTTGTCCACGTTATCCTTAGAAATCTTGAGTCGGAAGCACAACTAATGATTTTACCTCTAGAATCGTGCATTCCCTTATCTGATTTATACATCATCTTTGTTTTGTTGCTTTGTATTTGATTGACAACCTGATATTTAGCGTGCTTATCTTCACCATAGTCCTTGTGTTCGACCCTGGAGTATTTTCCACATTGCGATTGATCTGTACACTTGGGTTCGCATTTTGTTCAGGGTTTTATTCTAGATTGTAAATTTAAAGCTATTTCGTTCATTATTCATACAAGTGCAAGAGCGAACACGAATCAAGTAGAGAGGACTATAATCTCGATCGAAGATACCGGAGTGGCGTTCCTACTAAGGCAAGTTTTCACTAGGCACTCCTAAGTACGGGAGTCAAGATGAGAAGTATGATCAAAAAATTACGAAAGGTTTAAGAGACCCGCATGTTTAGCTTACGGAGGTACCAGAAGATGAAGTATCAATTTTCCAAAGATACAGAAGGGTGGAGTTCCTCGGACCTACGAGAGTTATGAGAAGAATGGCGTGGTAGGGATATACATGGTAGAATTTCCTTAGTGGAGTTGACCGGTTTCCGTTGTAAAGATAAGGCTAAGAAATGCCAAGAATAAAGAAGAGTGAGTAGATGTTGGTTTCGAGTGGATGAGAAATGCAAAAAAAAGCTTTTATTTATGAAATTACTTAAGACATCAACGAAGAGAAAAACGAGTGGATGCTGACTAACGTTAGAGATGTTGAGAACACACGTTTACAAGACGTCACGGGAGAACGGTTAAGCCTATGTAAGTGGGCGTATAAAACGGCAAGGCCAAGAAGATATAGTTATCCTATAAAGAAAAGGAAGCATGGAATATTGAAAAGGAACAAATAGATTTTAATCTAGAGTACCCCGAGGAGGGTAGCCTTCATGATAACGGTAACATGGAAATTATAGAAGGGTGGTAAGTCATTGACCTTGGAGAAGGTCAGCTATAAGCTATTCGGTGATAATTGAGAATTCATGGGTCTAGGTTGTTTATTGATGAGTATTGATGAGAAGAGTAAACAAGACTATGGAAACATCGAGGATCGCAATCAAGAGCTTGGAGTACCCGCGATGGATCAATGTCAATAGTAAGAAAGTACATCAATGGAAGCGCATTTGTCTTAAATCAAATAATGTTGAACGAGTTCAAGCAAGTACTTATAACGAGACCTCCGAGAAGGAGATTTTAACGACCCTTTTTGCGATCTTCTTAGGTCTTGGGTTTGACATATTGAGGAACAGCACGGATTAGAATCTTTAAGGTTTGACCGTGATAAAGGGTTCTAGTGGATCAAAAGGAAGGTGAGGCTTGCCCAATTGTCTTATACAAATTGGAAAGTATATCAAGAGGATGCATGGTATTTTCGTTCTTATGAAACGGATGATATGTTGTCACGAACAAGAGATGAGTCAAAGTTTCTAGACTCACCGAAAGGGGCCATGATGGCTATGGTGTGAAATAGAGGATCGGGATTATAGTAATGTTGGAAGTTTTGAGCTTATGATGTAAGTACTTGAGAAGTAATGAGTTGCATATTTTTAGTGGTTTTGGTTGGGGAATTTCGCCTAGCATTCTCCATGGGGCATACTGGTACAGTTTTTGTGGAAAGGTACGGGTTAGAAATGTTGTACTTTCATTATCGAAAATTACGTAAGGCTACCAACAAGGATGAGTACCTTCCCGTACCGGACGACTCGCTAGAACACTTGTATGTGGTTACAATGTTTTATAGGATCGACTTGAAGTCGAGATGTCCCCAAATTGGGGTGTAGAATAGAAAGGGCCTTCGTAAGGCGGCATTTTGGATTGGTATGGTCACTACAAGTGCAATGAAGCCGTTAGGGCTCACGAGTGCGATTGAGGAGTTGGAGTTTTTATACATGAGTGTTCATCAGTTTTTTTGAATCGGGTTGAGGTGAAGTCGAACAATTTGTGGTGTTTCGGGTGGTTACAAGGTGGACCCTAATCTAATGTTAGTGATGACGGCTATTGATACGTGAGATGTGCGAATGATTGTTTATGTTCTTACTTTTGACGATATCTCGTTTTACTCACGGAGTTGAGAGGAACAAGTTTGGCATGAGACGACAATGTTACAAGCTATATAGGATAAGAGTATAAGTTGCGGAATGATATTTTACACTCCCTTCTTTTCTAAGGGAGTCTATTAGATCGTGGGGTCCGAGCCATGTCCATGGAGCTTGAATAGAGGCGGAAGAGGTGAGTTACTTATTCCGTTTCCTTTGGCGCAGACAAAGAGTCATGGAAAATTTATGACAATATGGACACATCCAAGCGGGGCTTGGGATACGCATGAAGTAACAAGAGAGGTTTCCTGTGTGTGTTATACAGTTGTGGGCATATAAGAAGAATGCCCGATGAAGGGTCGAGAGTTAGACGCTTTAATGCACGCACTTAAGATGATGTTGGTATTTTTGTTCTGAAGCGACATGCTAGTCTTGTACGCACGATAAGAGTATGATATATATATATATATATATATATATATATAAATATATTCGATCAACAAGAGTTGAATATCCACCAGAGGTGATGGTTAGAGTTGGTTGAGGACTTCGTCTTATGATTTTGGGATCGTTCAGGGGAAAGTGAATGTGTCACCAACACCCTTAGTAAGTGGACTTCGAGAGGAAGCAACAACTTAATCAACGGTTCAGCCTCAATGTATTAAATTAGATGATCTCTGTAGAGACCCGACAGAAGCGCGGGATTTGTATGGCTTTGAGGAAGATCCGGGATAGAAGGTCCCGAGGAGAGACACGATAGTTACCTTTACAGGTTGACAGTTTGTTGAGACGCTAGGTGATGACATGAATTATGTACCAACATATTCATGCATATTGTAGAAGATTTTCTCAGTTTACCTTGCATTTAGAGAGATTTTGTATGCTTTTTAATTTCTATTCAATCAATTGTCGGAAATAGAGGTCTACACGAGATTTTGATGAATTGTAGGTAAATCGAGCGGAATTGGAAGCAAAAATGGAGCAAGAAGCATCTAAGGATGTTAAGGAAGCTAAAGGAGTCTTAAAAGGATCACAAAGAGCTAAGGAATTGCAAAGGAGAAGCATAGAAGATGAACCAAAGGAAGAGCACTTTCTGTTGAAGAAAATCGTGCCAATATATATATAAATCGGACGATTTTCATACCTTGAAATCGAACGGTTTTGCACCTAAATCGACTGGGTCGATTTTCTTCACGATTCGGCCAAATGGAAAGACGACACAAAGCCCAATTATTTTGGGCTAGAGGAGAGTTTTGCCAAACGGCCCATCTGCAAGAAAGTATATAGGAGAACCCTAGGAACGAAGATGAGGAGGCCGCACTGGAAAATCTTTACACGTTTTGGAGAAATCGACGATTCTTGGAGAGAGATTGAAGAGCTTTTGCCGGAAAGTTATTCTTGATCTTTGATTGTGAGATTTCTTTATCCATTGCATTGTTTGTGGTTTGTGAATACGAAATTGAGTTGTTTGAGAGATACATTGAGCAGATTTGACAATTGTTTACAGATTTGAAAGTTATTGAATTTTTATTCAAGATTCGGTTTTCTTTGCAATTTTTCACTCAAGAATTAATTTGATTCGATTTTGAAAATGGTTGGCTAAAACAATTGTGATTCTGGGGAGAATAGTTGATGATTAAGGCTTAGATGATGATAGAATGAACTCATTCAAACATTAGGACCCTGAGAGTTTAGATTTTAGTTTTGCGACAAACAGGAAAATCGGTGTGTTCTTGAGTAAATCGGCCGATTTTCTCATGAACAGCCCGATTTATTCCCCTGATGAACTATAATTGAATTAATCTTTAATCAAAACTAGTCTTTAGATCTTTCTATATTGCAGCCTCAACAACCCTTATAGAGAGAACCTTTAGATTAGATATATAGATTTCGGAACTTCACCGTACGATATCTACCTTTGAACATTTAATCTTGGCAATATAAACTCTGTCCTATATATATAGAAGTGTCTTGAATCGAAAGCCGAAATCGGATACTTGAATCCTTAGAATCATTCCTCCCTTATTTGATCACAAAAGCTTTTTGCACTTTTTGCTAGATAATAGAAACTGAATTTAATCTCACCAAATCCCTGAGTTCAACTCTGGAATTATTACCTCACTACAGCTGATCCGTACACTGCGGGTTCGCTTTGCTTTGAGTTCTAGATATAAATATTAAGACTTTGACGCACACACCTTTTGGGCGAACAAGTTTTTGGCGCCGTTGCCGGGGATTTGGTCTAGACCAAATTCGGTTTTCGGTTGTCTAGCTTGAGAGCTCTTGCTCTTGTGATTTGATTTGTCTACATGAGGGATCTTTGCAGGTTCTATAGGTATATGCGAAAGACTAGATCCACTAAAGATCTAGTTCCTTTCGATCCCGAATTGGAGAGAACTTTGAGAAAAAAGTTGAAAGAAAAGAAAATGGCTGAAAACGATGAAAGGAACTATCAGGCTGAACTGCACGAAGCTCAATGCCAACTCCAGTTGAGTGAGAAAGCACGAAAAGATGCTGAAACGAGTCATCAATTTCAGATTGATGAACTAAGAGCTATGATGTTGGACATGAAGATGGAGTTGAACGAATCTAGGAAGAAGAAGAAGGTCAAAACACCAACTAAATCCATTAGGAATGACTCATCCGATGACGAGGAGATTGATCCAGAGATGCCGGAACTTGAAGAAATTGATCCATCACTTCTTCATATTCGGAACACCCCAAAACCACGGGTTGTTCCTCGCCTTCCAACTAGGAACGTAAGAGCTGTTAGTGACAGTGATAGACCCCGAACTTTGGGGCAACGGATGGATCCAATTCAGCAACCACGCCGCCTAGGAGTGGATTTCGGAGCTGAAGACATCCAAGAGTTTAGCTTCTCACCACAAGTCATCACCATGGTTCGCCAAAATCAGTATGGCGGAGCAAGTACTAAATCTCCACATCAACACTTGCAGAATTTCGAGATTCTCATGGAGACTATGAAGCCGAAGAAGGCGATTACAAGCAATTACAAGATCAAGCCGTTCTTCTTCTCTTTGAAGGACAAAGCTCTAGCTTGGTACCAAACACTTCCAGCTGCGAAGTTAGCTACATGGGAGGAATTGTCTTCGGAATTCCTCACCAAATTCTTTCCGCCATCCAAAACGGCGGAATTGAGAGGTAAAATAAATGCTTTTTCTATGAAACCTAATGAAAGCTTGTTTCAATCTTGGGAAAGATTTCAAGATCTATTGTTGGATTGCCCACACCATGGCATTTCCAAGCTGGAACTATTGGAGATCTACTACAAAGGATTGGATGTGGAAACACAATTCAACCTTCAATCTCTCTCTTGTGGCACATTCATGGACATGAGAGAAGATGATGCTTGGGACTTCATTGAGAAGCAAGCCCAAGTGATTGAGAAGTATTCCCACCGGAAGGTGGACTCAAATAGCCGGAATCAAAGCGATCCGGGAGCGAAGTTGAATCAAGCCGCTCAAACACAAATATTCTCCCTCAAAGATGACATCAAAGAATTGAGGGAAGTGCTCAAAACGAGTCTTCAAAAGACTAAGGAGCAAGAAGCCAACTACATGGGGCGGGACAACATTCAATGGAATGATAACCGGAATTCCATTTGGAACAACAACAGCAATAACAACCGGAACTCCAATTGGAATAACAACAACAATAGAAACTCCAATAACAACAATTGGAGGTCAAATAAGCAAAATTCAGGTAATCCTTACTCTCATGCTGAAAAGGATCTAACATCTCCATCCTCTTCTACTCCTTAAACAAGCCAGGGACAATCAAGCGGGTCAAACAAACCTGATCCCATGCTAGAGACGATTCTAGGCAAGCTACAAGGATTGGAGAGTTACATAACTTCGGTTGACAAATCTCACAAAGCTTTAGAAAACCAAGTATTCAACAAAGCCGGAGAAGTTCCAAGAGATCAAGGAAAACTTCCCGGGAAGACAGAAGATAACCCAAAGGGAAGGGTTATGGCAATAACTACTAGGAGCGGCAAGACAACCACCGATCCTCAACCCAAAGTAATCGAAACCACCACAAAAGAAGGAGAGGCAAAAGAGAAGGAAGAAGTCTATGTTCCTCCTCCCGCTTACAAACCACCTCTACCTTTCCCTCAATCTAGAGCGCGTGCACGCCTAGATAAACATTTTGGTAAGTTTGTTGAACTTATGAGTAAGCTACATATTAACATACCTTTTATGGATGCAATTTTAGGTATGCCGGCTTACGGAAAATTCCTCAAGGAGATCCTCTCTAACAAGAGGAAATTGGAAGACATAGGGGAAGTCAAGATGAGTATGGAGTCTTCCGAACTCATCAAGACTATGACGGAGAATATGCCACCCAAACTCCGTGATCCAGGATCCTTTTGCATACCCATCACTTTGGGAGAAGCTACCTATGATGCTCTTTGTGACCTTGGAGCAAGTGTGAGTATCATACCTCTCGCTCTATGCAAGGCAGTTGGTCTAGGAGAGCCTAGACCGGTGAAGATCACACTCTACATAGCTGATCGTTCCACCACCATACCGGTGGGAATATTAGAAGACATTTCGGTAAAGCTAGGTAAGTTTTACATCCCTATAGATTTTGTCGTTCTTGACATACCTGTAGATTATCCGGTTCCCATCATTCTTGGGAGACCATTCCTTGCCACATCCGGATGCAAGGTAGATTGCAAGAACGGCCAGCTATCCTTCCATATTGGTGAAGAAAAGATAGAATTCATACTCTCCTCCTTAATCAAGGAGCCAACCTTGAAAGATGATGCTTTTGAAATTATTGATGAAGAAGAGTCTAGAGAGGTAGTAAGTTCGATCTTGATGAAAGACCCTCTTCAAAAGGTTCTTAGCATGAGCATCATGGAGGAAGGGGTGGAACATGACTGCAATGAGGATGTGAAAGCATTAAATGATGTGGAGGAAGAACTAGCAGCAAAAATTGAAGAACTAGAGTGGACTCCGGAAACTGTGAAGAAAATCGACCTGCCAGAAATAAATCGTCCGATTTATGAAGATGCAATCCGATTTTTCTCGACAGAAACAAAAATCGACCTGACAACATTAAATCGTCCGATTTATGAAGAGGCAACCCGATTTTTTCCGACAGAAAGAAAAATCGTACAACAGATCGACCGATTTATTACAGGGGAGGTCGATTCAATGGGTAATTCTCTAGATTCTCCAGACTTCACCGCAGCCGCTTCCGAATCTAATGATGAAATGCCCCCACCTCTAGAGACCTCTTCCACAACACCCGAAGGCCACGATTCATCATCAACCAAAGTACCTCCATCATTAGAGTTGAAGCAACTTCCCACGCATTTAAGGTACGCATTCCTTGGCACTAATTCCACATACCCGGTTATAGTCAATGCGAATTTGAATGATGATGAATTAGAGAAACTCATGCATGTTTTGAAGCAACATAGGAGAGCATTAGGCTACACTATTGATGATTTAGTAGGAATAAAGCCCTCTCTATGTATGCACAAAATTTTAATGGAAGAGGATTACAAACCTTCACGCCAACCTCAAAGACGGTTAAACCCGGCAATGAAAGAGGTCGTGAAGAAAGAAATCCTTAAGCTACTTGATGCAGGTATCATCTTCCCTATTTCTGATAGCAAATGGGTGAGTCCAGTACAAGTAGTACCCAAAAAAGGAGGCATTACCGTTGTTGCCAACAAAAACAACGAGCTTATCCCCACACGGACAGTTACAGGGTGGCGAATGTGCATCGACTACCGCAAACTGAACGTGGCCACTAGGAAGGACCACTTCCCCCTTCTTTTTATCGATCAAATGTTGGAAAGGTTAGCCCAACATGCTTACTTTTGTTATTTAGATGGATATAGCGGTTTCTTTCAGATTCCAATTCATCCGGATGATCAAGAGAAGACAACCTTTACGTGCCCATGGGGTACGTTCGCTTATAGAAGAATGCCATTCCGTCTATGCAACGCTCCAGCCACCTTCCAAAGGTGTATGATGGCAATCTTCTCCGAATATGTAGAGAATATCATGGAAGTCTTCATGGACGACTTTTCGGTATATGGTTCTTCCTTTGATAACTGTCTCTATAACCTTTCACTAGTTCTTAAGAGATGGCAGGACACTAACTTAGTCTTAAACTGGGAAAAGTTTCATTTCATGGTCACCGAAGGAATTGTGTTAGGTCACTTAGTGTCAAAAAGGTGAATAGAGGTAGATCGATCAAAGATAGAAACCATTGAGAAGTTACCTCCCCCTTCATCAGTAAAAGGAATTAGAAGTTTCTTAGGACATGCGGGCTTCTATAGGAGATTCATAAAGGATTTTTCTAAGATTTCAAAACCTTTGACTAATCTTTTGATGAAAGATGCGACTTTCGAATTCTCGAAAGATTGCTTAGATGCTTTTTGAAGGATCAAAGAAGCTTTGATTTCGGCACCAATCATTCAACCACCCGATTGGACTCTTCCTTTCGAGGTCATGTGCGACGCAAGCGACGTCGCTATAGGAGCCGTTCTTGGACAGAAGAAAGATGGTCGCACTCATGCCATCTACTATGCTAGCAAAACGCTAGATGAGGCTCAATACAATTATGCAACTACAGAGAAGGAACTTTTAGCCGTAGTATACGCCTTTGAGAAATTTCGCTCTTATCTTGTAGGTGCGAAGGTGATAGTCTACACGGACCATTCTGCAATTCGATACTTATTCACGAAGAAGGATGCGAAGCCAAGGCTTCTAAGATGGATCTTACTCTTGGAAGAGTTCGATTTAGAGATCCTTGATAAGAAAGGATCGGAGAACTCCGTTGCCGATCACCTTAGTCGTCTTCCACAACTCACCGGCGAGTCGGATGAACTTCCGATAGACGATTCCTTCCCTGACGAGCAGCTGCACGAGATTGAAGAGTGTCTTCAACACATATCACAAGGTAATGATCCATGGTTTGCTAACATTGTAAATTACCTTGTTTGTCAGGAGATTCCACCCGGACTTTCATATGCTCAAAAGAAGAAGTTCTTTAGAGACGTCCGGCAATTCTATTGGAACGAACCTCTTCTATTCAAAAGAGGTCCAGATGGCATTTACAGGAGATGTATTCCCGAAGATGAGGTGGATAGTGTCATCCGCCATTGCCATTCTTTACCATGTGGCGGACATGCAAGTTCCCACAACACTTGTGCTAAGGTACTTTGTTCCGGCTTCTATTGGCCTACGCTTTTCAAAGATGTACAAAAGTTTGTTGTTGCTTGTGATTCTTGTCAAAGGACAGGTAATATATCAAGAAGGAATGAGATGCCTCTCAACAACATACAAGAAGTCGAGATCTTTGATGTATGGGGCGTCGACTTTATGGGACCTTTCCCATCTTCATGCGGTAATCAGTATATACTTCTTGCCGTAGACTATGTTTCAAGATGGGTAGAAGCAATCGCTTCTCCCACTAATGATGCAATGGTAGTGGTGAAGTTCTTCAATAGAACGATCTTCCCAAGGTTCGGAACTCCCCGAACCATCATTAGTGACGGAGGAACGCATTTCACAGCCCGTCGATTTGAGACTCTATTGGCTAAGTATTGGGTGACCCATAAGATAGCTACACCTTACCATCCGCAAACCAGCGGACAAGTCGAGATATCCAATAGAGAGATTAAAGGGATTTTAGAGAAAACCGTCTCTAAAACGAGGAAAGATTGGTCAATGAAGCATGACGATGCACTATGGGCATACAGGACAGCCTTCAAGACACCAATAAGTACGACTCCCTATAATCTTGTTTATGGTAAATCATGTCATCTTCTTGTAGAGCTAGAGCATAAGGCTTATTGGGCTATCAAGTGGCTCAACTTCGACATGAAAGAAGCCGGAGAGAAGCGGCTCTTAGACATCAATGAGCTGGATGAGATCCGGCTAAATGCGTATGAGAACGCAAGGATTTACAAGGAACGGACAAAGCGCTGGCATGATAAGCACATCATTCCAAAAGACTTGAAGGAGGGAGACCAAGTCCTTCTATTCAACTCAAGGCTGCGTCTATTTCCAGGTAAGCTCAAATCCCGTTGGACAGGACCTTATGTAATTAAACGAGTTTTCCCCATGGTGCAGTTGAAGTATGGGGTGAACAAAGCGGAAGTTTTAAGGTTAATGGCCAACGGTTGAAGAAATACACACCGGAAGCTCCGGTCGAGGAGATAACTCCTATCCTCCTCCATTGAACACAACATCATACACCATCCAGCTAAAGACGATAAATAAAGCGCTTCTTGGGAGGCAACCCATGATAGTATAGTTTTCCCTTCTTTCCATCACTTAGTTAGAGTAGATTAATTGCTTTGTTTTTTTCGTTTTTCGTTTTTTTATTTGTTCCTCGATGCACTCTTGGTTTGTCGTGTCATTAATCGCAGGAAATTAGGTTCAAATGTGAGAGATTCATGGAGAATGGAGCATAAATGAGTTATATCTTCGAGATTCAAGAAAAACAAGGAAGGAAATCGAGTTACCATAAGTAAATCGTCCGATTCAGTAACAGAGCAAGTCGATTTTTTTCAACAGAAACAAAAATCGACCTGGAGATCGACCTGTCAAAATAAATCGGCCGATTTTTTTCGACAGAAAAAAAAAATCGACCCGACAAATAAATCGACCAGATAAATCGGCCGATTTTCTTCAAAAATTATCGACCCTATATAAGGACATTACACTCGATCTTCTTCATTCCAAAACCCCCAATTCTCGACTTCCCTCTCTCAAGAAAGCCGAAAAATCGCCACACCCTACAATCCTCATTCCTTAACCATTTTGAATGATTCTTGGCTCCAAACTGAAGCATTTTCAACAAGGAACAAGGATCTAACAACAGCACGCACGGCAATCGACTCCTCCATAAGGAATTCAGGTTTTTCTTTCCAAAACCTAAGTTTCTCATTCGAAATTGAAGTTTGCTTAGGAAGTGTTTTTTTGTTGGAATTGATAGAGGAATCTGCTTAGAAATCATTATAGGGAACTGTGTGTGGTGATAGATTGAACAGAAATTTACAGAATTGTGAGAATCATTGAAATCGAGATAAAAATCGACCCAGCCCAGATAAATCGGCCGATTTTTGTGAAGAACAGATCGATTTTTAGGACATAGAATGGATCTTGTAAAGAGGATAACTAGAAACACGGGGAAGAAGAAGGGATCTTCTTCCAAAGCCCCTGCCCCACCTCCACCACCACCTACCAACATCCCTAAGCTTCCCCCTCCCCTATCCAAGCACAAGAAACGCTATGAACGCATTGTAGATCTCCCATTCACCCCTCCTCGCTACATAGTGCTTGATGACTTAGATTCGTTGTATGTTCGAGAGGATGTTGATATGATGCTAGACAGAGCTGGGTTGAGACAGTTTGCTACGATTAGGGAGGATGCTTATAGAGAGATCACCCTAGAATTCCTTAGCACGTTTGAGCACGACCCTAGGGAAAGGATGGTCACTTTCCGCCTCATGAGCCAAGACCACACTATGTCCATTGACACTTTTGGCGACTTGTTTGGTTTCTCTTATTCAGATGCAGGCACATTTGCTAGAGGTCTCAGTGCTAGTGATTTTTGGGAGGCTATTTCCGTAGGTGAGTACGGAGGGGATAAGTGGAGACCCGGAAACTCCAAGGAGACAAGTATGTACAACCTTTCCTTTAAGGTAGTGCATAGGATACTTAGCGAGAGTTTATTTGCCCGGACAGAGACTCCGCAGAAGCTCAAGGCTGATGAGCTTTTTATCCTCTATTGCATGACATCCACCACCACTCCCGACATCTCTACCATGCTTGCTGACTATCTAGGAAAGATAGCCAACAAAGCCAAGGGTGACATCTGTGCAGGAGGCTTAGTCTCTCATGTGGCTAGGACCTTAGGTTATGACTTCTCGGGATGCACTCTAGCTGAGAGTGCCCTTCCTTTAGGCTTACAGAGGTTGGTGGTTCGACAAGTCTTGATTCCTCGAGGGAGAGGAACTCTTCATGTGACGATGCCATGGCACAGGGATCCGAAGAAGAAGCCATCCGAGATCATATGGAAATACGAATACACCATTCGGAACAAGAGGAACTGAAAGGAGACCTTTGAGTCGATGCTTGAGGAGTTCTCACCTCCTACTTATTATGATGATGATGCAGGTGACTCAGAGGAGGAGGATGAGGATGGAGGACAGGAGACCATGCTCGAGTTTGAGAGTGATACTCATAGCGGACATGCTACGGATGCCATGGACACTGATACTCATGGTGCAGGACCAAGCAGGACTAGTAGGCAGGATGAGGAGACGGAGGATGACATACAACCACCTCGACATTCTTATGCACATGCTCCAGGCCCTAGACGAGGACGCCGAGCTCCACGCCACTTCAGGGAGCTAGTCACTAGCTTCTAGAGCCTCAGCACCGACTACCGTACCCTCCACACCGATTATGACACCCTGAACACTCAGTTCAGGAACTACAGGGAGGAGACGGACGCTAGGCATTCATCCTATGATGGCCAGATGAGAGACTTATACTTCCACCAGTTCGGCCACTTCTACGATCCTAGCGCACCGATGTATCCTTATCTACCACCTCAACCGCCGACAGAGGATTGAGCTTCCACTTCTTTTACATTGTAAGTATTTTTCTCCTTCTTATGCTTAATTTACACATTGGGGACAGTGTGGATGTTAAGTATGGGGTGGGGGTACTTACAATACCTTATGTTTCATCTTAGCACTTCATATACTTTCCACTACTCTTGACAATTTGGCTTGTAATAACTCTTGCACTACTTGCTTTCCACTATGACACTTGCATTTGCATGATCTTTTTCAAATTTTATGAATTTTCAAAAATTGTTTGTGCCTCTTATGATGGAAATGATCTCTATGATGAGAAATGTGTATGTGGATAGGCAAAAGATGGCTTAGTTGTGTTGAGATGTTAATCATAACATTGAATGAATTTACTTTTGTTACTTGAACACATGAATAAATCATATGGTTTAGATGTTTTGATAAGAGAATGAGATAATAGTTGAAGGTATATTACAAGTTCTTTTACATCATATAAGGATGACTAAGGCAATTCACTTCTTTTCTCTTCTCATATCTTATTCATGCTAGCTCCTCAATGAAATATGTGACCCTCCTTTTACCATCCGGGAATTAGGAAAAGTGATAGAGAAAAAAGGCATGTTTGATGTGGGAGGGCCAAGGAAAAATTTGTTAAATGAAAGTATAGCAATTCATAAGTTTGGGGACGTTGAACATGAAGATGAGTAACTCGGCACCATTCACATAGCCGGGTGTTTGTGTCTTGCCAAAGTCCAATTGAACGACAAGTCCTAACGGGATATGGTATGTGCATCAAGGGTTTGAGGCATCTCGAAATTGAGAAAAGCCGATCTCCCAGGCTTCAGTTTTTGTGCACCGCTGTCCATACTCTCAAAAAAGTAAAGTAAAAAGGAAGCAAGGCTTTCTACATGCGAAGCATGTGTGGTGAAGAAAAAAAAAAATTTGAAGGTGTTATGTTGTTCCTCTTTCCCGGATTAGCACCACAATGGCCTAAAAGAATTCCTTCCCTTAATACGTTTCTTGGACCTTTCCTTTGATTAGAAGACCTTGAAACTTTTATGCATATGTTTAAGACTTAATGGCTTAGATTTGTTTGACTTTGATTACCTCTACACCTTTATCATGTCCTTTATTTGTGTTTTCAAGAAAGAAAAGGAAGTTAATTCATATTATAGTTATCATTGATATATGCTTTGCCCTTTTTATGTCTTGAAACATCACTTTGAGGGTGATCCAATAAGAAGAAGCACTACCAAAAGAAAAGTTTTTGAGTTTTCATACATACATAATCCATGACATCTTATATTCTAAATTTGAGTCTTGCTTGGGGACAAGCAAGGGGCAAGTATGGGGTATTTTGATGACATGAATTATGTACCATCATATTCATGCATATTGTAGAAGATTGTCTCAGTTTACCTTGCATTTAGAGAGATTTTGTATGCTCTTTATGTTCTATTCAATCAATTGTCGGAAATAGAGGTCTACACGAGATTTTGATGAATTGTAGGTAAATGGAGCGGAATTGGAAGCAAAAATGGAGCAAGAAGCATCTAAGGATGTTAAGGAAGCTAAAGGAGTCTTAGAAGGATCACAAAGAGCTAAGGAATTGCAAAGGAGAAGCATAGAAGACGAACCAAAGGAAGAGCACTTTCTGTTGAAGAAAATCGTGCCAATATATATATAAATCGGACGATTTTCATACCTTGAAATCGAACGGTTTTGCACCTAAATCGACTGGGTCGATTTTCTTCACGATTCGGTCAAATGGAAAGACGACACAAAGCCCAATTATTTTGGGCTAGAGGAGAGTTTTGCCAAATGGCCCATCTGCAAGAAAGTATAGAGGAGAACCCTAGGAACGAAGATGAGGAGGCCGCACTGGAAAATCATTACACGTTTTGGAGAAATGGACGATTCTTGGAGAGAGATTGAAGAGCTTTTGCCGGAAAGTTATTCTTGATCTTTGATTGTGAGATTTATTTATCCATTGCATTGTTTGTGGTTTGTGAATATGAAATTGAGTTGTTTGAGAGATACATTGAGCAGATTTGACAATTGTTTACAGATTTGAAAGTTATTGAATTTTTATTCAAGATTCGGTTTTCTTTGCAATTTTTCACTCAAGAATTAATTTGATTCGATTTTGAAAATGGTTGGCTAAAACCATTGTGATTCTGGGGAGAATAGTTGATGATTAAGGCTTAGATGGTGATAGACTGAACTCATTCAAACATTAGGACCTTGAGAGTTTAGATTTTAGTTTTGCGACAAACAGGAAAATCGGTGTGTTCTTGAGTAAATCGGCCGATTTTCTCATGAACAACCCGATTTATTCCCCTGATGAACTATAATTGAATTAATCTTTAATCAAAACTAATCTTTGCCTAAATCCCAATATTGATTAACCTTATTAACCTCTAATAGAGTGTTTGAAGAGACTTCAAACTTGATTCTACATTTAATAGTTTAAGGTTATAAGATTTGGGTAATAAAGAGACTCAACATCCTTTATTAAGATTCTAAGTGTGCTTTCTAATCTTTACTTTGGAGAGTCATATCCTGGAGTTTTAGATAGTTAGTTTGAATATAATTCTTGTCTTTAGATCTTTCTATATTGCAGCCTCAACAACCCTTATAGAGAGAACCTTTAGATTAGATATAAAGATTTCGGAACTTCACCGTACGATATCTACCTTTGAACATTTAATCTTGGCAATATAAACTCTGTCCTATATCTATAGAAGTGTCTTGAATCGAAAGCCGAAATCGGATACTTGAATCCTTACAATCATTCCTCCCTTATTTGATCACAAAAGCTTTTTGCACTTTTTGCTAGATAATAGAAACTGAATTTAATCTCACCAAATCCCTGAGTTCGACTCTGGAATTCTTACCTCACTACAGCTGATCCGTACACTGCGGGTTCGCTTTGCTTTGAGTTCTAGATATAAATATTCAGACTTTGACGCACACACCTTTTGGGCGAACACTAGGAGTGTCTATTTGTACTTATAAATGAGAGCCGAGATAGAGCCTCTAGGAGGCTCACAGTACCCTTACTAGTTCACCTAGGTGCTGGTAAGAGGTATTTGGATTGGTGATGTTCACATTGGTGAGGCGGGATTAAGGCCGATGTGGCTATGTGGATAGCGAGTATACGACATGTCATCATGTCAAGCTTGAGCACCATGAGGCGGGAGGAGGGTCTCAACCACTTATAGTTGCGTATTGGGTGTGAGAGGACACCTCCTTAAAGGTTATTAATAGTTTTAGACGAAGTAACAATTGTGACGTGATTGGGTCATTGTGGACTGACCGACTGATAGCATGAATTATAATCTATATTTTGGGACCTATTGAGACGTTTTATCTTCAATAATCTGCATGTTTGAATTTATATTTTGTGATTATATTGTCGTTTCATCTACCTTTACGGGAATTCGAGGTCTACACCAAGTTTCATTGTAATCGTAGGTAAAATGGAACGTTTTGCATCAAAATGGAGCTAAGGAGCAAAGGAGTCATTGGAGCTACATTCCGGAGCTTAAAGAGGAGCTAAAAAAGCATGGAATTAGCAAAGAAGATTTACTTTGGACCAAATTTGAGAGATTTCACCTTCAGCTGAGATTCACCTTGGTTGACCACAGAGTCACCTCGACCGAGGTGATTTAGAGGAGCGTCTTGACCGAGGCGAATACTGTGACGCGGCAAGATATATTATATTTGGCTGAGATTTTTTATTTTTGGAAGGAGACATCTTATATTTTAGGGCTGGATTTCTGGAAGGAAGATCATATATTCTGGAGATCTATTTTAGAGATATGAATAAATTTTATTAGGAAATTATCTTTTTAAAATATTATTATCTTTGGAAGATAATTCTCCTATATAAAGGGCTGAATTTTCCACAAATTCAGCAACCCGCTACCATGACAACACTTGGGGATTGAAGAAGCTGCAGTTGGGAAGGATTTTTGGAAGTTTGAAGGAAGATTAAAGGAAGGAAGTTCATAGCTTGTTATAGCTTTTAAGGGAATTTGTAAGACTTTCTTAGATTCCTTCTTGGAAATTTGTCTTGTTAGATTTGTGATCCAAGGAACCCTTATTTGTTTGATATTTGATTCAGTTATTGAAGCCTTGTTCTTAAGGTTTTGTGTTCAAATATTCATTCTCTTCCCATATATTTGATTATTGATTTCATGATGATGAGTGGCTAATTTCCTTGTGCGATTCTAGGGTGATTGGCTGAAGGTTGTGGGAAAAACAATGATAGAATAATCTTAAATCCAGTAGGACCCTGAAAGCTCGAGTCTTTATCCTTAATTCTAGAACATCTCGTACAGTCGATGAACATCTCGTCCGGGGTGGAACTTGGCTGATCAAGGTGACTTATCTGATCCGAAACTGAGAGTTAAGTGTTAGAGTTTGCCAAATCCTATTCTTATTACACCTTTCCTGGTTCAGTGCAAGCTTAGGATGAGTGTGCCTTCATTCCATCTTTGTGAGTTAGCTTGAGACTTACCCGGTAGAGGATGATTCTATTGTCTTAGTTGGTATGTTGGTTTGAGACTATAATTCCTTCCCTTAGTACCTTGAGACTTACCTGGTGATAGGTTCTTTGGCTTGGGATTGTGAGTAGTGAGAATTACCCGGTGATGTATTCCACTTTAGTAACACCTTTCCTTTGCAAAACCTCAGCTTTGTCCGCTTATCTTGAGATCTTGAGTTGGAACCACAACTGGATGCTTTAATCCCTAGAATTTGCATATTTCCTTTAATTGACGTTATTATCATCTTTGATTGTTTTAATCGCTTTTGTGGTTATTTTCAATATTGACAACCTATACTTGCTTTGTTTCACCTAAGTCCCTGCGATCGACACCCCGGAATTCTTGCTTTTACTATAATTGATCCGTACATTGCGGGTTCGCATCCTTGTTTTAAGCATACTTCTTGGGTTATAAATTTAAAGCTTGCACACACCATTTGGAGCGAACAAGTTTTTGGCGCCGTTGCCGAGGACTTGGTCTAGACCAAGCCGGTTCCGGTTGTCTTTTGGGGCTATTTGATAGCATGAATTATAGTCTGTATTTTGGGGTTTGTTTGGACGTTTTATCTTCAATAATCTGCATGTTTGTATGTATATTATGTGATTATATTACCACTTCATCTACCTTTGCGGGAATCGAGGTCTACACCTAGTTTTGTTGTAATCGTAGGTAAAATGACACGTTTTGCATAAAAAAGGAGCAAAAGGAGCTATGGAGTCATTGGAGCTACATTCAGGAACATAAGGAAACATCCCGGAAGCATAGCCATGGATTAAAGATTCACTTTGGACCAGATTTGAGAGATTTCACATTCAGTTGTGATTCACCTCGGTTGACTACAAAGTCACCTCGACCGAGGTGATCCAGAGAAGTCGACTCGACCGAGGCGAACACCTGGGACGCGGCGAGAATATTTTATTCTTGGCTGAGATCTTTTATCTTTGGAAAGAGATCTTATATTTTTGGGATTGGCTCCTGGGATGAAGAAGATATGATACATCATATATTTTACCTATTTTTAAGGGAAGAGATCTTTTCTAAGATATCTTATCTTTGGAGAGTAATTTTGCTATAAAAAAGGTCGGATTTCCCACAAATCCGACATCCTGCATACATCGGCTATCACCTCGCTTACACCTAATATACCGTAACAGCCATACTCCAGTTAGGAGATTTGAAGAACCTTTTTGAAGGTTGAAGGAAGAAAGTCTAAAGCTTTTATAGCTTTTTGAAGGGTTTTTGTAGGATTATCTTAGATTCCCTTCTTTGTCATTGTCTTGTTGGATTTCTATCAAGGAACGCTTGTTGGTTATATAATTGATTCAGTTATTGAAGTCTTTCTCTTAAGGTTTTCTTGTTCAATTATTCTCTTTCTTCCCATATATTTGATTAATACTTTCATGATGATGAGTGGCTAATCTCTTTGTGTGATTCTAGGGTGATTTGTTGAAGGTTGTGGGAAAAACAATGATAGAATGATCTTAATCACAGTAGGACCCTGAAAGTTCGAGTCTTTAACCTTAACCCTAAGCATCTCGCTCAGTCGATAAACATCTCGGCCGGGGTAGAATTCTTCTGACCGAGGTGACCTATCTGATCCGAAACTGAGAGTTAAGTGTTAGAGTTTGCCAAATCCTATTCTTATTACACCTTTCCTGGTTCAATGCAAGATTAGGATGAGACTTACCCGGTAATTCCTTAGTTTGTTTACCTAAGATCATAAGTGTAGGTAATAAAGGTTTATCCTTTATTGGGGTTTGAGTGTGCCTTCATTCCATCTTTGTGAGTTAGCCTGAGACTTACCCGGTAAAGGTTGATTCTATTCCCTTAGTTGGAGTGTTTGTTTGAGGTTATAGTTCTTTATCTTAATTCCTTGAGACTTACCCGGTAATAGGAGTTACGGTTTGGGATTAGTGAGTAGTGAGACTTACACGGTGATCTATTCCACTTTAGTAACACCTTCCCTATGCAAAAACCTCAGCTTTGTCCGCTTATCTTTAGATCTTGAGTTGGAACCACAACTAGATGCTTTAACCCCTAGAATTGCATATTTCCTTTATTGACTTTTATCATCTTTGATTGTTTTAATTGCTTGTGGTTAGTAATTGCTAAAGCTTACCGTTATCGACGTTGTTTCACTAAGTCCCTGTGATCGACCCCTAGAATTCCTTGCTTTTTACTACGATTGACCCGTACACTGCGTGTTCGCATCCTTGTTTTAAGCTTACGTCTAGGGTTATAAATTTAAAACTTGCACAAACCGTTTGGAGCGAACAAGTTTTTGGCGCCGTTGCCGGGGACTCGGTCTAGACCGAGCCGGTTACGGTTTGCTTTTGGGGCACTTGCCCCCGTGTCTACTAACCACTCTACTTGAGTGACTTTTGCAGGTTCTTTCTTAGGTTTATGCGAAGAACCCGCACTGGGAAGGAAATCGTTCCTTACGATCCCGAACCAGAAAAGACATACAAACGACGCTTAAGAGAAGCGAAGATGGCCAACCAAGACTATCGCGATCTTGAGGCCGAATTAAAGGAGGCGTTAGAATAGCTACGCCTCAGGAGGGAAGAACTACGGCAAGAGAAAGAAGAAACTCGTACCAGGATTGAAGCGATCGAAGCAGATATGGCTGCCCTACGAGACCAGTATCTACTTCGACCGAGGGAAGATCCAAATCCCGATGCTGGACCGATGCAGGTCCCAGTCGCTGACCCTCGACCGAGGCAGTCCCAGTACCTGACGCCCCGGCCGAGGTACTTCCACCTCGGATGCCAGTCCGAGGCACTCTTTTTGCAGGAATCCCGCAAACCCTAGGTCAAAGGATGTACCCCAATCAACAACTGATGCATCGAGGAGTTAACCTAGGAGATCCAGCATACCATGACTATGAAATTCGACCGCAAGTTCTGTCCATGATTCGCCAATGCTAGTTCGGAGGGCAAGAGAAGGAATCCCCACATCAACATCTTCAAAACTATGAGATCTTGATGGAGACCTTGAGACCCTCAAGAATTGAAAATAACAACTACAAGCTAAGACCTTTTTACTTTTCTTTAAAAGATAGAGCTCTTACTTGGTATCAATCTCTTCCTCCAGGAAAAATCAGCTCTTGGGAGGAGATGACTACGGAATTCTTGACTAAATTCTTTCCCCCCTCTAAGACCGCTGAAATGAGAGGGAAGTTTAATGCATTCATTATGAAAGACAAGGAGAGCTTGTCCAAGTCATGGGAGAGGTTTAAGGACATTTTTTGGATTGCCCACATCATGGGATTCCAAAGATAGAGTTGTTGGAGATATACTTCAAGGGACTGGACGGAAGCACCCAGTTCAACCTCCAACTACTCTCCGCCGGTACATTTATGGACATGGCAATTGACGAAGCTTGGGACTTTATCGAGAAGCAAGCTTTGCATATGGAGAAGTACACCCATCAAGGAGCTGAAGGTGGAGTTAAAAGAGTTAACTTCTAAGATACTTAGCCAAACAACAATCTACTCACGTCTTTGAAGAATGACGTGAAGCAATTGAAGGAACTCTTGGTTGCTCAAACCAAGAAGGAAAATCCAGGACAAAGGAACAACAACAATGGATACCGTAACAACAACAACGGTTCCCGGAACAACAACTACAACAACAATAGAGGATCTAATAGCAACAATTGGAGGGCGAACAACCAAAATTCTTGTAACAATCATTCTAACTCCAATTCTAACGATTCCTCTAATCCTTTCCTCTCTTCCCCTTCTTCTTCTTCTACTCCATTAAAGAGCCAGGGGCAAGAATCAAGTTCGTCTCAGTCGGAAAAGAAAGACGCAGTGCTGGAGGCCATCTTAATCAAGCTTAGTGCTATGAAGACTTCTATGCATTCATTTTCGAAGGCCCAAAATGCCTTTGAACAACAACTTGCTAGTAGGGCGAATGAAGCGCCAAGAGATCCAGGGAAGCTTCCAACAAGGACGGAAAGCAACCCTAAGGGCCAAATCATGG
The DNA here is from genome assembly GCA_033239045.1 of Fagopyrum esculentum. NCBI lineage: Eukaryota > Viridiplantae > Streptophyta > Magnoliopsida > Caryophyllales > Polygonaceae > Fagopyrum > Fagopyrum esculentum. Next base: position 66,681,051 of record BSUD01000001.1, on the reverse strand, counting down.
TCAGAACAACGAGGAGTGGACTGAAAACTGCAGATCCAGTGCCTCGGTCGGTGCTAGCACCGACGAAGACCACCTCGGTCAAGGTGCAGTCGAAGAACACTTCGGCCGAGATGCCAACCGAGGTGGAGCCACAAAAAGCGGAGGGGAAAACCGAAGTTTATGTTCCACCTCCTGCATATAAACCACCACTTCCATTCCCCCAGTCAAGGGTCAGAGCACATCTAGACAAGCACTTTGGTAAGTTCCTTGACTTGATGAATAAACTGCACATTAACATTCCTTTCGTTGATGCTATTCTAGGGATGCCCGCCTATGGGAAGTTCTTGAAGGAGATCCTATCAAGGAAGAGGAAACTGGAAGAATTTGGTGAAGTAAGGATGACATCTAAATCCTCGGAGCTTATTCAAATCATGAAGGAGAAGATGCCACCTAAGTTGAGAGATCCCGACTCATTTTGCATTCCCATTCAAGTTGGGGATGTCACTTGTGAAGCCTTATGTGATCTAGGAGCCAGCGTGAGCATCATTCCGCTGGAGCTATGTGTGAAGATCGGACTTGGAGAGCCCAAGCCGGTCAAGATTCGATTATACATGGCGGATCGCTCCATTACCCATCCCGTGGGAATTTTGGAAGACGTTCCGGTCAAGTTAGGTAACTTATATTTACCAATAGACTTTGTTGTACTTGACATTCCTGCAGATTATCCTGTTCCTATTATTCTCGGGAGGCCATTTCTAGCAACTTCGGGTTGCAACGTGAATTGTAAGAACGCCAAGTTGAAATTCAACATTGGTGGCGATGAAGTGGAGTTCGCATTACTTGCAGCCATGAAGGGAGAGAAGTTAAGCGATGATATCTTCAACATCTACGATGAAGAAGAATCAAGAGAAATGATGAGCTCTATCCTTATTAACGATCCACTCGAAAGAGTTATTAGTTTCAGTTTAATGAAGGAAGGTATAGATGCTTCTTGTGATGCAGATATACGAAGCTTGAAGGCACTGGAAGAAGATCCAGGAGCTAAAACTGAGAAGCTAATCCAGGAGACGAAGATCTCCAGTTTCGGTTCCAGTTACAGTACCTCGACCGAGGCACCTCCTGGACTGAGCGAGGCGATTGAAGAACATCTTGGTCAACGCCTATGCGCCTCGACCGAGGTCAATGGCGAGACAATTTCAACTGAGACTTCCAAAAGTTCAGTTTCTGGATCTACTCCACTGGAAAGAGGAAGCCAGGATTCCCCTCAGAAAGCACCCCTAGTTGTGGAGCTTAAACAACTCCCAAATCACTTGAGGTATGTCTTTCTTGGACCGGATTACACTTATCCCGTTATTGTTAGCGCTTCCCTCTCCGAATCTGAATTGTCTAACTAATGCATGTCCTGAGAAAGCATCAAAAGGCTTTGTGTTATACTATAGATGATCTTATTGGCATTAAGCCCTCTTTCTGCATGCATAGAATTCTAATGGAGGATGATCATAAGGCTTCACGGGAACCTCAAAGACGGTTAAATCCGATCATGAAAGAGGTTGTAAAGAAGGAAATTCTTAAGTTGTTAGATGCAGGTATCATATATCCTATCTCGGACAGCAAATGGGTTAGCCCGGTGCATGTAGTTCCGAAGAAAGGAGAGATGACCGTTGTGATGAATAAGAACAACGAGTTGATCCCAACCAGGACCGTAACGGGCTGGAGGGTTTGCATTGATTATAGGAAGCTGAACACGGCCACTCGGAAGGACCATTTTCCACTTCCCTTCATTGATCAAATGCTCGAACGGTTGGCCCAGCATTCACACTTTTGCTACTTAGACGGCTATAGTGGATTCTTCCAGATTCTTATCCATCCGGATGATCAGGAGAAGACCACTTTTACTTGTCCATGGGGGACATTTGCTTATAGGAGGATGTCATTTGGATTGTGCAATGCACCCGCGACCTTCCAGCGATGCATGATGGCTATCTTTTCTGATTATATAGAGGAGATCATGGAGGTATTTATGGATGATTTTTCAGTATATGGTTCCTCTTTTGATGATTGCCTATCTAACCTTTCTATAGTGCTGAAAAGATGTGAAGACACTAATCTTGTTTTGAATTGGGAGAAGTGTCATTTTATGGTTAATGAAGGCATTGTACTAGGACACCTCGTTTCTAATCGAGGCATTGAGGTCGATCGCGCTAAGATCGAGACTACTGAGAAACTCCCTCCCCCTTGTTCTGTTAAAGGTGTGAGGAGTTTTCTCGGGCATGCAGGTTTCTACAGGAGATTCATCAAGGACTTCTCTAAGATTTCTAAACCTCTAACTAACCTCTTGAATCGGGATGTTGTTTTTGAGTTTTCGCAGGAATATCTTGATGCATTTTACAGGATTAAGGAAGCGTTGATCTCCGCTCCCATTATCCAACCTCCGGATTGGACCTTGCCCTTTGAGATCATGTGCAATGCTAGTGATGTAGCCGTAGGAGCGGTGCTTGGACAAAAGAAGGATGGCCGGACCACCTCCATTTATTATGCTAGCAAGACGCTAGATGTAGCACAACGCAACTACGCTACCACCGAGAAGGAGCTATTGGCGGTTGTATATGCTTTCGAGAAGTTTCGTTCTTACTTAGTAGGAGCGAAAGTCATTGTCTACACCGACCATGCAACCATCCGTTACTTGCTTGCTAAGAAAGATGCCAAGCCACGCCTTATTCGATGGATTCTCTTGCTTCAAGAGTTTGACTTAGAGATCCGCGATAAGAAGGGATCCGAAAATTCTGTTGCGGATCACTTCAGCCGGCTACCTGCATCTTCACACGAGAAGTACAACCCACCCATAGACGATTCATTCCCCGATGAGCACTTACACTTGTTGGAGCGTTTGATAGACTTACTTACGTCACCCCACGATGGAGGTGAAGTATGGGGTGAGGGCACCTCCCATCACGTTTGATAGACACACCATGGTCCAGCTAGCGACCTTAAATCAAGCGCTTCTTGGGAGGCAACCCAATGTATTGTTTTTTTTCCCTTTTTCTAGTCTAGCTTAGATAGTTTTTGCTTTTGCTTTGCTTTGCTTTGTTTTTGGCGTCCTAGACAAATAACAGGTGACGTCTGAGGAAGGAGCACAAACCAGGAGCATAACTGGAAGGACAGAAGTTCGAGAATTTAAGAAGACGGAGTTTGACTAAGGCACATCTCGGTTGTTGTCAAAGCACCTCGACCGAGGTGATTCTTGATCAACCGAGGCGACTAGGGTTTCTAAAGAACCACCTCGGTCCGTACCACCTCGGTCCAGTCGAGACCACCTCGACCGAGGTGACAGAAGTTCCAGAAAGGGTATAAAAGGGGGATTTAATTTCTCTCTCTATTTTTTACCCCTCCTCGACCGCGGCAGTCTCCTTCATCTCGCCTCTTCGATTCTTGCCTGTTTTCGAAGATTTTCGCTTCCAAGCTGCAAAGAAAGGATAGAGGATCCCAATGCAAGCGTCAATCTGCGAAGAAAACGAACTAAATCGACCGAATCGGGGTAAACATCGAAAAAACCCTAACCTCTCTCCTTTTCACTGTTTTACTTCGAATTGGGCTTTGGTTGCCCTTGCATTTGTTGAGAAACAGATTAAGTACCCCATAGGAACCAGTTGTAGTGATTTTGGGGGAAAGGAACTGGATTTTTGAGAGATTCAATCGCGCAGTTCTTCACCTCGGTCCAATCGTGCTGTGCCTCGGCCGAGGTGTTCTTGAGTTGTGTCAGACCGACCGAGGTGATCTGACAGAGTTTGTTGAGAATGAGTTCAGATAGACAGCTTGTCCTTAGGGATAGATCCTCCCCTTCTCCTTCTTCCTCTTCCTCTAGACCTTATGGACCGGTGATCCACGAGCGACACCAGGTCGATTATGACCGTATAGCAGCCCGTCCAGTGATTGCACCACGCTTCCTAGACGTTTCGGCTTTTGATTGTCTCCATGTGGATGGAGATCTTAGACGGATGATATCGATTTTAGGGCTAGATCGGTTTACTGAGATCCGCGCACTTGCCTATTTAGAGCCTACCTTAGAGTTTGTCAGCTCCTTCACCTACCTTCCCACAGAGCGTTCTGTGAAGTACCGGTTAATGAACCGGAACTTCATAGTTCCCTTTGAGTACTGGAGAGACATTTTTGGTTTTCCGGCCCCGACCGCTGTTGATTTTCCCTCCCGGACTGTAGCTAGGGAGTTTTGGGGTCAAATTGCTCACGTAGTTGAGCACGCAGATAGATGGCGCCCTGGAGACTCCAGGGAGCGCATCATATTTCACCTAGCCTTTAGGTTAGCCCACCGCATTTTCAGCGAGACGCTTTTGGCGTGTACTGAGACGCCCCAGAAGGTCCGACAGGGGGAGATTTTCAGCCTTTACTGCATGGTGACTGGAGGGATCCCCGACTTTGGCTTGATGTTGGCAGAGGATCTGCACAAGATCAAGGCCAAGGCGAAGGCGGACATCTGCTGCGGAGGCCTCGTGACCCACATTGCTAGCTATCAGGACATTGACCTCAGCGCTTGTACTATGGTGGCGGCTGCCAAGCCGCTAGGGCTACAGGAGATGATCACTCGGAGGATTCTAGTTCCCCGAGGACTTACTACACCATATGTAGCCATGCCATGGGAGCCGGCTACACCACAGGGGATCAGATGGTCGCCCCAGTTCTCTGTTTATGACCCTCACTACTGGCAGACTGCTTGGATTCCATTGATGGAGGACGCTCGAGAGGCAGCTGCTGCACCAGTTGAGGAGGATGAGGTAGAGGAGGAGACAGCTGGTGATGATGACAGGGATGGCGGAGTTCCTATGGATACAGGGACAGATACTGCTGGGACGAGTGCGCTGGTTATTGATCTAGATGATGATGATACTGAGCCTGCACCAGCCACATCACTAGTGAGACTTGCTAGGCGTAGGGTACGCCGACACAGAGATCCAAAGGCTCATCGTCGGATCGACGATCTGACGGATCAGATGATCGATTCTTATGTTGCCCTATCAGTGGATATCCGTGAGATGTAGGAGAGACAGCATTACCAGCACATGATGGCTCAGATTCAGTTCCAGCACATCATGGGCTACCCGTTCGACCCATCTCAGTATTCATATGTGCCACCACCAGCACCACCGGATCGTGACTATTGAGATCTGCAGGATTTTCATTTTTATTTATTATGCAACTCAGCTTTATGTCCGGTGAGTATTTTATTTCCTTAGACTTATTTTGACCCACTGGGACAGTGTGTCCCAAGTATGGGGTGTTTATGTATTTTATCGACTTATGTGATGTATGACTCAACATTCTTGGATATTTATGCTTATTTTGCTTCTATGGTTTTATCTGAGATTACATGCATACACACAGGTTATTTGATTGAGAAAAACGTCAAAACTGGACAGAAAATAATTTTTTAACCTCGACCGGGGCAGTTCTGGCCGAACAAGGTACTTCACCTCGGTTGACCTAAGAACACCTCGACCGAGGTGGTTTAATTGAGAGTTTTCGAAACGATTTTTGTGCTTTTTATCTAGATATGATCTCGGTGAAGATCTTGCTTACTGAATGGTTTTGAAATCTTTAGGTGTTTGAAAGGTTTTATGATATGTTTAAGTTGCTAAATGCTTTTTTTAAAATTTTTGGCATGTTTAATACTTTGTTTTTATCCAAATTATGTTGAACTTGAAGGTTGACACCACGTTATGACTTCTCTCACTTTCTTCCTGGAAAGACCAAGGCAATTCATTCTTCTCTCTTCTTCTTCTTGATCATGGTTAGCCCCTCATATACATTTTTGCCTCCCTTTACCTATCCGGGAATTTGGAAGCAAGCAAAGTGGTGAAAGCAAGTGAAGTTAAAGTTGAGAAGTTGGCTGGAAGTGAAAGTGTTAGAAAGAAATACATAGGTTTGGGGAAGTCAATCATGATTATGAGTAACTCAACACCATTCACATAGTCGGGTGTTTGTGTCTTGCCAAAGTCGGATTGAGCGATATTCCTAACGGGTCATGGTATGTGCATCAAGGGTTTGATGCATCTCAAGAAATTGATGATTGCTGATTTCCTAGGCTTCGGTTATTGTGCACCTCTGTCCATGCATCCCAAAAAGTAAAGTAAAAAGAAAAAGTGTGAAATAAGCAAAGTTTATTGGTGGAAGATGTTGAAAGTCAAAGTGAAAGTGAAGTATATCCTTTTCCCGGATTCTAGCACCACATTACCTTACATACATCCCTACCCTACACGTTTCTTGACCTTTCTTTTGGGAAGCCCTTGAGACCTCGAGCTTCATGATTGACTTAGTGGTTTAAACTGGATTATGCATGATTAATTTCGATAATTATGACTTATTATGCATTCTATGATTTTATGCAAAGATGAACAACTTTCTTATATTTATAAAATGTTTTGATCATACATTGATTTTAAATTCCATGAAGTATTCTCTTAGAGTGATCTATGATTATAGCACACCATAAAAATGTTTTGAAAGACTTTTTCATTGATTTTCTTGAGTTATAATCCATTCTATCTTGCCTTTTATATGCGGAACTTGCTTGGGGACAAGCAAGGGCTAAGTATGGGGTATTTTGATAGCATGAATTATAGTCTATATATTGGGGTTTGTTTGGACGTTTTATCTTCAATAATCTGCATGTTTGTATGTATATTATGTGATTATATTACAACTTCATCTACCTTTGCGGGAATCGAGGTCTACACCTAGTTTTGTTGTAATCGTAGGTAAAATGGCACGTTTTGCATCAAAAAGGAGCAAAAGGAGCTATGGAGTCATTGGAGCTACATTCAGGAACATAAGGAAACATCCAGGAAGCATAGCCATGAATTAAAGATTCACTTTGGACCAGATTTGAGAGATTTCACATTCAGTTGTGATTCACCTCGGTTGACTACAGAGTCACCTCGACCGAGGTGATCCAGAGAAGTCGACTCGACCGAGGCGAACACCTGGGACGCGGCGAGAATATTTTATTCTTCGCTGAGATCTTTTATCTATGGAAAGAGATCTTATATTTTTGGTCTTGGCTCTTGGAAGGAAGAAGATATGATAGATCATATATTTTACCTATTTTTATGGGAAGAGAATTTTTCTAAGATATCTTATCTTTGGAGAGTAATTTTCCTATCAAAAGGGTCGGATTTCCCACAAATCCGACATCCTTCATACATCGGCTATCACCTCTCTTACACCTAATATACCGCAACAGCCATACTCCAGTTGGGAGATTTGAAGAACCTTTTTGAAGGTTGAAGGAAGAAAGTCTAAAGCTTTTATAGCTTTTTGAAGGGTTTTTGTAAGATTATCTTAGATTCCCTTCTTTGTCATTGTCTTGTTGGATTTCTATCCAAGGAACGCTTGTTTGTCCGCTTATCTTGAGATCTTGAGTTGGAACCACAACTGGATGCTTTAATCCCTAGAATTTGCATATTTCCTTTAATTGACGTTATTATCATCTTTGATTGTTTTAATCGCTTTTGTGGTTATTTTCAATATTGACAACCTATACTTGCTTTGTTTCACCTAAGTCCCTGCGATCGACACCCCGGAATTCTTGCTTTAACTATAATTGATCCGTACATTGCGGGTTCGCATCCTTGTTTTAAGCATACTTCTTGGGTTATAAATTTAAAGCTTGCACACACCATTTGGAGCGAACAAGTTTTTGGCGCCGTTGCCGAGGACTTGGTCTAGACCAAGCCGGTTCCGGTTGTCTTTTGGGGCTATTTGATAGCATGAATTATAGTCTGTATTTTGGGGTTTGTTTGGACGTTTTATCTTCAATAATCTGCATGTTTGTATGTATATTATGTGATTATATTACCACTTCATCTACCTTTGCGGGAATCGAGGTCTACACCTAGTTTTGTTGTAATCGTAGGTAAAATGACACGTTTTGCATAAAAAAGGAGCAAAAGGAGCTATGGAGTCATTGGAGCTACATTCAGGAACATAAGGAAACATCCCGGAAGCATAGCCATGGATTAAAGATTCACTTTGGACCAGATTTGAGAGATTTCACATTCAGTTGTGATTCACCTCGGTTGACTACAAAGTCACCTCGACCGAGGTGATCCAGAGAAGTCGACTCGACCGAGGCGAACACCTGGGACGCGGCGAGAATATTTTATTCTTGGCTGAGATCTTTTATCTTTGGAAAGAGATCTTATATTTTTGGGATTGGCTCCTGGGATGAAGAAGATATGATACATCATATATTTTACCTATTTTTAAGGGAAGAGATCTTTTCTAAGATATCTTATCTTTGGAGAGTAATTTTGCTATAAAAAAGGTCGGATTTCCCACAAATCCGACATCCTGCATACATCGGCTATCACCTCGCTTACACCTAATATACCGTAACAGCCATACTCCAGTTAGGAGATTTGAAGAACCTTTTTGAAGGTTGAAGGAAGAAAGTCTAAAGCTTTTATAGCTTTTTGAAGGGTTTTTGTAGGATTATCTTAGATTGCCTTCTTTGTCATTGTCTTGTTGGATTTCTATCAAGGAACGCTTGTTGGTTATATAATTGATTCAGTTATTGAAGTCTTTCTCTTAAGGTTTTCTTGTTCAATTATTCTCTTTCTTCCCATATATTTGATTAATACTTTCATGATGATGAGTGGCTAATCTCTTTGTGTGATTCTAGGGTGATTTGTTGAAGGTTGTGGGAAAAACAATGATAGAATGATCTTAATCACAGTAGGACCCTGAAAGTTCGAGTCTTTAACCTTAACACTAAACATCTCGCTCAGTCGATGAACATCTCGGCCGGGGTAGAATTCTTCGGACCAAGGTGACCTATCTGATCCGAAACTGAGAGTTAAGTGTTAGAGTTTGCCAAATCCTATTCTTATTACACCTTTCCTGGTTCAATGCAAGCTTAGGATGAGACTTACCCGGTAATTCCTTAGTTTGTTTACCTAAGATCATAAGTGTAGGTAATAAAGGTTTATCCTTTATTAGGGTTTGAGTGTGCCTTCATTCCATCTTTGTGAGTTAGCCTGAGACTTACCCGGTAAAGGTTGATTCTATTCCCTTAGTTGGAGTGTTTGTTTGAGGTTAAAGTTCTTTATCTTAATTCCTTGAGACTTACCCGGTAATAAGAGTTACGGTTTGGGATTAGTGAGTAGTGAGACTTACCCGGTGATCTATTCCACTTTAGTAACACCTTCCCTATGCAAAAACCTCAGCTTTGTCCGCTAATCTTTAGATCTTGAGTTGGAACCACAACTAGATGCTTTAACCACTAGAATTGCATATTTCCTTTATTGACTTTTATCATCTTTGATTGTTTTAATTGCTTGTGGTTAGTAATTGCTAAAGCTTACCGTTATCAACTTTGTTTCACTAAGTCCCTGTGATCGACCCCTGGAATTCCTTTCTTTTTACTACGATTGACCGGTACACTGCCGGTTCGTATCCTTGTTTTAAGCTTACATCTAGGGTTATAAATTTAAAGCTTGCACACACCGTTTGGAGCGAACACTATTGCCCTTGCTGCATTTGACTACTCTTTCTATGAGTTTTGTAGTATTCAGGATTTCCGATGGCTACATTTGATCCAGCCTGGATAGCAAGACAAAGCGCTAGGGCGGACCATTGTGAATACTTGGAAGAGAAATACTCCTTCTATTGGTTTGACAATTAAAGGGAAAGAAAAGAGGCCATTAAGGAGGAGCTTGCGATATGGGATCAGTTGAATGTCCCTAGAAAGGTTTATGAACAACCTCTTGAAGATTCACTTCAATCAAAATGGGAGAAGATGATGAAAAAGTTGGAGGAGCTCAAGGAAAGCACCCTATCCTATGCTAAGCCAAAAGAGGAGCATAAGGAAGTACTGCAAGTTTCAAGCATTCCTCCATCAAACCCGAAGTTTCTCCTGAAGCTTTTGATGAAGAGGAAGATGTGTAAGATCTCGATCCAGCTGTTGAGACTTCGGCCGAGGTGAATGAGATATCGGCCGAAGTGAAAGAGAGGTCGGCCGAGATGGAAGAAGAATTTCTAGAAGTGGAAGTGGAAGATGCAGAGAACCTTGCCCAAATTATTGAGACTGTGGCCAAGGTGGAAGAAAGATCAGCTGAGTTGGGAGAGATTTCATGTGTGGATTATCAACCTCAGATGAAACTTGTCCTAAGCTTTGGAGAACTTTATAAGATACCTTCTCTTACTCCCTTTGAAATTACTACTAAAGTTCTAGATTTCTTCACGGATGCACCGAAGAGTTGGAGGACTCTTTTGAAAGAACCTCCTAAGATTAAGATGAAACCTCCCTTGAAATTGTTAGAAGAAGATGCTCCTTGGATTATAAGGAGTGAAGTTAACAAGCGCTTCACCGTTAGGGGAACAAAGTGTTATTTGTTCAAGTATGGGGTCATTCATATGACAAAGACCTTGTACTACCCCCAAACTAGAGATGGGGAAGCTACTAGGATTCTCGAGAAGCTGTTTTCTCGAACCAGGAAATAATAGGATGCAAGGCTAGATTATGTCCCATTGAAGTGCAGGAAAGCCAGAAAGATTCCGGTGAGAATCATACCGTACAAGCTTGTACATGGGAGATCTTACCATTTGCCGGTGAAATTAGGAACCGGAACCTTTTTGTAAGAGTTTAATGATGGATGTGTTAGGCACTCCAAGGTGTTAGAGGTACATTGAGTAATTCTATGGAGAAAGGTCCAGCTAGCAACCATAAACCAAGGGCTTCTTGGGAGGCAACCCAAGGTATTGCTTTCTTTTCCCTTTTCTAGCTTATTTTTAGATAGTTTGCTTTGCTTTGTTTTTGGCGTCCTCTAGACCGAAACCAGGTACACTCTAAGGAAGAATTACAGCTCAGGAGCATCACTAGAAGGACAAAAGTTCGAGAAATTGAGAGGACAGAGCTTGACTTAGACACATCTCGGGTGCATTCACAGGACCTCGACCGACATGTTCTTCGCCAACCGAGATGATCTTATTTGGGAGCTGTTTCTTATTTCTGTATGCAGTTCAGCTATGTCCGGTGAGTATTCTGTTCTTATGACTTATATTTGACCCATTGGGACAATGTGTCCCTAGTATGGGGTATTTGGATGTAATTTATGTGACCTTATGTGTATGACTCTTGGATATTTATCATCCTATTATGCTTTACTTGGCTTTATGTGCTTATCTGAGATTACATGCATGCGTACAGGTTATTGATTGAGAAAAACGTCAAAAACTAGTTAAAGAAAAAATTTTATGACCTCGACCGGGGTGATTCTTGCCAGACGAGGTCAAGTACCTCGGTTGACCTAGAACATCTCGACCGAGGTGGTTTAACTGAAACAGTTTTCGAAACGATTTTGTGCTTCCTTTTTGGATATGACCTCAGTGATGATTTTGTTTGCAGATTGGTTTTGAAATCTTCATATGTTTGAAAGGTTTTATGATATGTTTAAGTTGCTAAATGCTTTGTTTGAAATTTTGGAATGTTTAATACTTTATTTTTATCCAAATTATGTTGCAATTGAAGGTTGACACCACATGATGAGTTCTATCACTTTCTTCCTGGGATAATTAAGGCAATTCATTCTATCTTCTTCTTCTTCTTGATCATGCTTAGCCCCTCATATACATATTTGCCTCCCCTTTACCTATCCGGGAATTTGGAAGCAAGGAAGGGAAAAGCAAGTGAAAGTGAAGTTGAGATGTTGGCTGGAAGTTTTACAATAGGTTTGGGAAAGTCAATCATGATGATGAGTAACTCGGCACCATTCACATAGTCGGGTGTTTGTGTCTTGCCAAAGTCGGATTGAGCGATATTCCTAACGGGTCATGGTATGTGCATCAAGGGTTTGAGGCATCTCGAGAAATTGATGATTGCTGATTCCCTAGGCTTCGGATATTGTGCACCTCTGTCCATGCTTCCCAAAAAGTAAAATTAAAATAAGCAAAGCTTATTGGTGGAAGATGTTGAAGTTCAAAGCAAGTGAAGTAAAAATCTGTTACGCTAAAAAGTGTGCACGCAATAAGCCTTAAATTTATACTCGTTATAATTATCCTAACTTCTAGTGCACCCGCAGTGTACGGGACGTATGTAGAAAGATAAGTATTCCGAGGTCGAACACAAAGACTAAGGTGAAATCGATTCAAGATGTGATTGAGTTTAGCAAAGATCTAAGTCTAAAGAAAAAGAGGAAATAAAGGAAGGGAAAATCTCAATTGTTTTTGTCGGTTTTTGGTGATCAATCAAAGATCACAATTCGTGCAAGTAAACAATCAAACTAAACCAAAGGTCCACACAAATAAGCAAATCAAACAAGATATTGATCAAAGAAAAGAAAGACGGATTCTAGGGGTCGGAAGTTCCGGTTATGGCATAGAACTCAAGTTATCTATTCATTCTTTGGATTAATTATGATATGTTGGGATTAAGTGTTTCTAATTTGGGATCAATCACCGGGTAAGTCTCATGGTCCAACTAGTCCACACCTAACGTCTTATTACCGGGTAAGTCTCTAAGAACCTAAGGATAGGAATTTAACACAAACCGGATTTTTCAATTAGGGATCTAACCTATCCTCACCGGGTAAGTCTTGGAAAGGGAAGTCCTAATCAACTATCCTAGCACATTTAATCAAATGGCGGCTTATTAGGCTCACCACTACCTAAGGTTTTGCTATTTTAGATTCTAAGGGCAAGGATTACCGGGTAAGTCTCTCCTAACACTTAGTCACTACACTAGGACACCCTAGGGTAGGTTAAACTCAGCAAAAACTTAGGGTTTCAACAATTTTATGAATCTAAGGTAAGATCCTTCGAACCAGGAAGAATCACGGTTTGTTCTATAGAAACCACGACCGTGGTTCTACAAGAACTACCCGTGATTTCTAACAGTAGCTACGTTCATAAACAAAAATCATCCAAAGGTAAATCTAAGTCCGTCCTATCATAGATCTAGCCATAACCATCCTTCCCATACCCTAGAATCACATCAATTTAGCCTACAACATTCACCATGGAAATCAAAACAATCAAACATAGAATCATAACCTCCATTGCAAGAATATGGAAGAAAAGAGATGAACAATGAACTTCAAGAACAAACGAATCCGAAAATGGAATTAGAACAACTTACAACCCTTCCAAAAGAAGGTTTCAAGGGATTACAAGCTCTAGAAATAGAATCCGAAATACAAGAAAGCTATGGTGTGTTCTTCTCTCCTCTTCAATGGAACCTTTCTTCTTCTCTTTTGCACTTTTTTTCCTAGAAAAATCCTCCTTCCTTGAGAATATATTTGTTAGAGAAATGGATAATGGATGAGCTGCTCCCAAACTACCCCAGCTGCCTCAAACAACCCATCAAGGACCACTTTTATAACAAATTGTGCATGAGCTAGCCATGAGAGTCGTGGCACAGCTGTCACGAGAATCTGGCAAAAACCACGGTCATTTCCACGGCCGTGGTTCTTCAGAGAACCGTGATTCTGTGCAGAAACTTCGCTTTGGATCATTAGGCTGTGGTTTGGTGCATGGCTTGTGTTGGCAAGGTTCCGTGAGTCCTCCTCAGCCCTTGGCTTGCATTCCAATGAGTCCGGAAGTGTGTCATCTAAATGAACGACCCTCAAACGCATCGTTTTAGCTCTAAACTTCTCGAAATACCTACAAAACGCACACAAGTCCGTGTAGACGTCTATCTCAGCAAAATACGTGAATTGGGTGCAAAGCGTCTTGAACTAATGCTAGATTATGCATGAATGAGCGAGAATTCTATCTAAATGTGCACATAAAACTATGCTATAAATCGTGTTATCAAAATCCTTTTCCCGGATTCTAGCACCAGATTCCCTAAATACATCCCACCCTCACACGTTTCTTGACCTTCTCTTGAAAAGCACTTGAGACCTCGAGCTTGTTGATTGACTTGGTGGTGTAAACTGTATTATACATGATTAATTTCGATAAATATGATTTATTATGCATTCTTTGATTTTATGCAAAGATGAACAACTTTCTCATATTTATAAAATGTTTTGATCATATTTTTATTTTAAATTCCATGAAGCATTCTCTTAGAGTGATCTATGAGTGGAGCACACCACTAAAAATGTTTTGAAATACTTTTCATTGATCTTTATGACTTATAATCCATTCTATGTTGTACTTAAGATTTGGAACTTGCTTTGGGACAAGCAAGGGACAAGTATGGGGTATTTTGATAGCATGAATTATAACCTATATTTTGGGACCTGTTTAGACGTTTTATCTTCAATAATTTGCATGTTTGAATGTATATTATGTGATTATATTGTTGTTTCATCTACCTTTACGGAAATCGAGGTCTACACCAAGTTTCGTTGTAACCGTAGGTAAAATGGCACGTTTTGCATCAAAATGGAGCTGAGGAGCAAAGGAGTCATTGGAGCTACATTCAGGAGCTCAAAGAGGAGCTCAAAAAGCATGGAATTAGCAAAGAAGATTTACTTTGGACTAAATTTGAGAGATTTCACCTTCAGGTGAGATTCACCTCGGTTGACCACAGAGTCACCTCGACCGAGGTGATTTAGAGGAGCGTCTCGACCGAGGCGAATACTTTGACGCGGCGAGATATATTATATTTGGCTGAGATCTTTTATTTTTGGAAGGAGAGATCTTATATTTTTGGGGTGAATTTTTGGAAGGAAGATCATATATTCTGGAGATCTATTTTAGAGATATGAATATATTTTATTAGAAAATTATGTTTTTAAGATATTATTATCTTTGGAAGATAATTCTCCAATATAAAGGGCTGGATTTTCCACAAATTCAGCAACCCTCTACCATCGCAACACTTGGGGATTGAAGAAGCTGCAATTAGGAAGGATTTTTGGAAGTTTGAAGGAAGATTGAAGGAAGGAAGTTCATAGCTTGTTATAGCTTTTAAGGGGATTTGTAAGACTTTCTTAGATTCCTTCTTGGAAATTTGTCTTGTTGGATTTGTGATCCAAGGAGCGCTTATTTGTATGATATTTGATTCAGTTATTGAAGTCTTGTTCTTAAGGTTTTGTGTTCAAATATTCATTCTCTTCCCATATATTTTATTATTGTTTTCATGATGATGAGTGGCTAATTTCCTTGTGCGATTCTAAGGTGATTGGCTGAAGGTTGTGGGAAAAACAATGATAGAATAATCTTAAATCCAGTAGGACCCTGAAAGCTCGAGTCTTTATCCTTAACCCTAGAACATCTCGTTCAGTGGATGAACATCTCGGCCGGGGTGGAACTTGACTGACCGAGGTGACTTATCTTACCCGAAACTGAGAGTTAAGTGTTAGAGTTAACCAAATCCTATTCTTATTACACCTTTCCTGGTTCAATGCAAGCTTAGGATGAGACTTACCCGGTAATTCCTTAGTTTGTTTACCCATGATCATAAGTGTAGGTAATAAAGGTTTATCCTTTATTGGGGTTTGAGTGCTCCTTCATTCCATCTTTGTGAGTTAGCTTGAGACTTACCCGGTAAAGGTTGATTATATTCCCTTAGTTGGTTTGTTGGTTTGAGACTATAATTACTTTCCTTAGTAACTTGAGACATACCCGGTGATAGGTTCTTTGGCTTGGGATTGTGAGTAGTGAGACTTACCCGGTGATCTATTCCACTTTAGTAACACCTTCCCTTTGCAAAACCTCAGCTTTGTCCGCTTATCTTGAGATGTTGAGTTGGAACCACAACTGGATGCTTTAATCCCTAGAATTTGCATATTTCCTTTGATTGACCTTATTATCATCTTTGATTGTTTTAATCGCTTTTGTGTTTATTTGCAATATTTGACAACCTATACTTGCTTTGTTTCACCAAAGTCCCTGAGATCGGCACCCCGGAATTCTTGGTTTTACTATAATTGATCCGTACACTGCGGGTTCGCATCCTTGTTTTAAGCATATTTCTGGGATTATAAATTTAAAGCTTGCACACACCATTTGGAGCGAACAAGTTTTTGGCGCCGTTGCCGGGGATTTGGTCTAGACCAAGCCGGTTTCGGTTGTCTTTCGGGGCTATTTCCCTTGTTTCATTTGACTACTCTTTCTATGAGTTTTGTAGTTTTAAGGATTTCCGATGGCTACATTTGATCCAGCATGGATAGCAAGACAAAGTGCTAGGGCGGACCATTATGAATACTTGGAAGAGAAATACTCCTTCTATTTGTTTAATAATGAAAGGGAAACAAAAGAGGCCATTAAGGAGGAGCTTGTGATACGGGATGAGCTGAATGGCCCTAGAAAGATTTATGAACAACCTCTTGAAGATTCACTTCAATCATAATGGGAGAAGATTATGAAAAAGTTGGAGGAGCTCAAGGAAAGCACCCTATTCTATGCTAAGCCGAAAGAGGAGCATAAGGAAGTACTTCAAGTTTCTAGCATTCCTCTAATCGAACCGGAAGTTTCTCCTGAAGCTTTTGAGGAAGAGGAAGATGTGGAAGATCTTGATCCAACTGTTGAGACTTTGGCCGAGGTGAAAGAGAGATCGGCCGAGGTGAACGAGAGGTCGGCCGAGATGGAAGAAGAATTTGTGGAACTGGAAGTGGAAGATGCAAAGAACCTTGCCCAAATTACTGAGACTGTGGCCAAGGTGGAAGAAAGATCAGCTGATTTGGGAGAGATTTCATGTGAGGATTATCAACCTAACATGAAACTTGTCCCAAGCTGTGGAGAACTTTATAAGTTACCTTCCCTCACTCCCTTTGAAAATCTTACTAAAGTTCTAGATTTGTTCAGGGATGCACCGAAGAGTTGGAGGTCTCTTTAGAAGGAACCTCCTAAGATTAAGATGAAACCTCCCTTGAAATTATTGGAAAAAGATGCTCCTTGGATTATAAGGAGTGAAGTTAACAAGCGCTTCACCGCTAGGGGAACAAAGTTTTATTTGTTCAAGTATGGGGTTATTCACGTGACAAAGACCTTGTACTAACCCCAAACTAGAGATGGGGAAGCTACTAGGATTCTTGAGAAGTTGTTTTCTCGATCCAGGAAAGGATGGGATACAAGGCTAGATTATGACCCATTGAAGTGCAGGAAAGCCAAAAAGATTCCGGTGAGAATCACACCGTACAAGCTTGTACGTGGGAGATCTTACCATTTGCCGGTGAAATTAGGAACCGGAACCTTTTTGTAAGAGTTTAATGATGGATGTGTTGAGCACTCCAAGGTGTTAGAGGTACATTGAATAATTCTATGGAGAAAGGTCCAGCTAGCAACCATAAACCAAGGATTCTTGGGAGGCAACCCAAGGTATTGCTTTCTTTTCCCTTTTCTAGCTTATTTTTAGATAGTTTGCTTTGCTTTGTTTTTGGCGTCCTCTAGACCGAAACCAGGTACACTCTAAGGAAGGATTACAGCTCAGGAGCATCACTAGAAGGACAAAAGTTCGAGAAATTGAGAGGACAGAGCTTGACTTAGACACATCTCGGGTGCATTCACAAGACCTCGACCGACATGTTCTTCGCCAACCGAGATGATCTTATTTGGGAGCTGTTTCTTATTTCTTTATGCAGTTCAGCTATGTCCGGTGAGTATTCTGTTCTTATGACTTATATTTGACCCATTGGGACAATGTGTCCCTAGTATGGGGTATTTGGATGTATTTTATGTGACCTTATGTGTATGACTCTTGGATATTTATCATCCTATTATGCTTTACTTGGCTTTATGTGCTTATCTGAGATTACATGCATGCGTACAGGTTATTTGATTGAGAAAAACGTCAAAAACTAGTTAAAGAAAAAATTTTATGACCTCGACCGGGGTGATTCTTGCCAAACGAAGTCAAGTACCTCGGTTGACCTAGAACATCTCGACCGAGATGGTTTAGCTGAAACAGTTTTCGAAACGATTTTGTGCTTCCTTTCTGGATATGACCTCAGTGATGATTTTGTTTGCAGATTGGTTTTGAAATCTTCATATGTTTGAAAGGTTTTATGATATGTTTAAGTTGTTAAATGCTTTGTTTGAAATTTTGGAATGTTTAATACTTTATTTTTATCCAAATTATGTTGCAATTGAAGGTTGACACCACATGATGAGTTCTATCACTTTCTTCCTAGGATAATTAAGGCAATTCATTCTCTCTTCTTCTTCTTCTTGATCATGCTTAGCCCCTCATATACATATTTGCCTCCCCTTTACCTATCCGGGAATTTGGAAGCAAGGAAGGGAAAAGCAAGTGAAAGTGAAGTTGAGATGTTGGCTGGAAGTTTTACAATAGGTTTGGGGAAGTCAATCATGATGATGAGTAACTCGGCACCATTCACATAGTCGGGTGTTTGTGTCTTGCCAATGTCGGATTGAGCGATATTCCTAACAGGTCATGGTATGTGCATCAAGGGTTTGAGGCATCTCGAGAAATTGATGATTGCTGATTTCCTAGGCTTCGGATATTGTGCACCTCTGTCCATGCTTCCCAAAAAGTAAAAGTAAAATAAGCAAAGCTTATTGGTGGAAGATGTTGAAGTTCAAAGCAAGTGAAGTAAAAATCCTTTTCCCGGATTCTAGCACCACATTCCCTAATTACATCCCACCCTCACACGTTTCTTGACCTTCTCTTGAAAAGCACTTGAGACCTCGAGCTTGTTGATTGACTTGGTGGTTTAAACTGTATTATACATGATTCATTTCGATAAATATGATTTATTATGCATTCTATGATTTTATGCAAAGATGAACAACTTTCTCATATTTATAAAATGTTTTGATCATATTTTTATTTCAAATTCCATGAAGCATTCTCTTAGAGTGATCTATGAGTGGAGCACACCACTAAAAATGTTTTGAAATACTTTTCATTGATCTTTATGACTTATAATCCATTCTATCTTGTACTTAAGATTTGGAACTTGCTTTGGGACAAGCATGGGACAAGTATGGGGTATTTTGATAGCATGAATTATAATCTATATTTTGGGACCTGTTTAGACGTTTTATCTTCAATAATTTGCATGTTTGAATGTATATTATGTGATTATATTGCCGTTTCATCTACCTTTACGGGAATCGAGGTCTACACCAAATTTCGTTGTAACCGTAGGTAAAATGGCACGTTTTGCATCAAAATGGAGCTGAGGAGCAAAGGAGTCATTGGAGCTACATTCAGGAGCTTAAAGAGGAGCTCAAAAAGCATGGAATTAGCAAAGAAGATTTACTTTGGACTAGATTTGAGAGATTGCACCTTCAGCTGAGATTCTTAGGAGGCAACCCAAGGTATTGCCTCCCAAGCGCTTCTTGGGAGGCAACTCATGGTATGGAGAAAGGTCCAGCTTTGGACATTAATTCAACAGCTTGGTTTTACCCTCCTCCGTGCAAGTATGGTTATGTATAGGTTAGGGCTGGAGTGGCTGAAATGTATTGACAAAATGGTAGAAACAAGGACTGCTGTAAATACATCTCTTTTTCCTTCAGTTTTGAAGTTAGAAACTTCCCATCTTGTCGACCAATGTTAAGGAGTTACAGTGAAGATACACCGCTAGGGGAACAAAGTGTTATTTGTTCAAGTATGGGGTTATTCACATGACAAAGATCTTGTACTAACCCCAAACTAGAGATGGGGAAGCTACTAGGATTCTTGAGAAGTTGTTTTCTCGATCCAGGAAAGGATGGGATGCAAGGCTAGATTATGTCCCATTGAAGTGCAGGAAAGCCAGAAAGATTCCGGTGAGAATCATACCGTACAAGCTTGTACGTGGGAGATCTTACCATTTGTCGGTGAAATTAGGAACCGGAACCTTTTCGTAAGAGTTTAATGATGGATGTGTTGAGCACTCCAAGGTGTTAGAGGTACATTGAGTAATTCTATGGAGAATGGTCCAGCTAGCAACCATAAACCAAGGGCTTCTTGGGAGGCAACCCAAGGTATTGCTTTCTTTTCCCTTTTCTAGCTTATTTTTAGATAGTTTGCTTTGCTTTGTTTTTGGCGTCCTCTAGACAGAAACCAGGTACTCTCTAAGGAAGGATTACAGCTCAGGAGCTACACTAGAAGTACAAAAGTTCAAGAAATTGAGAGGACAGAGCTTGATTGAGACACATCTCGGGTGCAGTCACAGGACCTCGACCGAGATGTTCTTCGCTAACCGGGATGATCTTATCTGAGAGTTATTTCTTATTACTTTATGCAATTTAGCTATGTCCGGTGAGTATTCTGTTCTTATGACTTATATTTGACCCATTGGGACAATGTGTCCTAGTATGGGGTATTTGTATGTATTTTATGTGACCTTATGTGTATGACTCTTGGATATTTGTGATCCTATTATTCTTTACTTGGCTTTATGTGCTTAACTGAGATTACATGCATGCATATAGGTTATTTGATTGAGAAAAACGTCAAAAACTAGTTAAAGAAAAAATTTTATGACCTCGACCGGGGTGATTCTTGCTAGACAAGGTCAAGTACCTCGGTTGACCTAGAACATCTCGACCGAGGTGGTTTAACTGAAACAGTTTTCGAAACGATTTTGTGCTTCCTTTCTGGATATGACCTTAGTGATGATTTTGTTTGCAGATTGGTTTTGAAATCTTCATATGTTTGAAAGGTTTTATGATATGTTTAAGTTGCTAAATGCTTTGTTTGAAATTTTAGCATGTTTAATACTTTATTTTTATCCAAATTATGTTGAATTTGAAGGTTGACACCACATGATGAGTTCTATCACTTTCTTCTTGGGATGATTAAGGCAATTCATTCTCTTTTCTTCTTCTTCTTGATCATGCTTAGCCCCTCATATACATATTTGCCTCCCCTTTACCTATCCGGGAATTTGGAAGCAAGGAAGGGAAAAGCAAGTGAAACTGAAGTTGAGATGTTGGCTGGAAGTTTTACAATAGGTTTGGGGAAGTCAATCATGATGATGAGTAACTCGGCACCATTCACATAGCCGGGTGTTTGTGTCTTGCCAAAGTCGGATTGAGCGATATTCCTAATGGGTCATGGTATGCGCATCAAGGGTTTGCGGCATCTCGAGAAATTGATTATTGCTGATTTCCTAGGCTTCGGTTATTGTGCACCCTTGTCCATGCTTCCAAAAAAGTAAAAGTAAAATAAGCAAAGCTTATTGGTGGAAGATGTTGAAGTTCAAAGCAAGTGAAGTAAAGATCCTTTTTCCGTGATTCTAGAACCAGATTCCCTAAATACATCCCACCGTCACACGTTTCTTGACCTTCTCTTGAAAAACACTTGAGACCTCGAGCTTGTTGATTGACTTGGTGGTTTAAACTGGATTATACATCATTAATTTCGATAAATATGATTTATTATGCATTCTATGATTTTATGTAAAGATGAACAACTTTCTCATATTTATAAAATGTTTTGATCATATTTTTATTTTAAATTCCATGAAGCATTCTCTTAGAGTGATCTATGACTGGAGCACACCACTACAAATGTTTTGAAATACTTTTCATTGATCTTTATGACTTATAATCCATTATATCTTGTACTTAAGATTTGGAACTTGCTTGGGGACAAGCAAGGGACAAGTATGGGGTATTTTGATAGCATGAATTATAGTCTATATTTTGGGACCTGTTTAGACGTTTTATCTTCAATAATTTGCATGTTTGAATGTATATTATGTGATTATATTGTCGTTTCATCTACCTTTACGGGAATCGAGGTCTACACCAAGTTTCGTTGTAATCGTAGGTAAAATGGCACGTTTTGCATCAAAATGGAGCTGAGGAGCAAAGGAGTCATTGAAGCTACATTCAGGAGCTTAAATAGGAGCTCAGGAAGCATGGAATTAACAAAGAAGATTTACTTTGGACCAGATTTGAGAGATTGCACCTTCAGCTGAGATTCTTAGGAGGCAACCCAAGGTATTGCCTCCCAAGCGCTTCTTGGGAGGCAACTCAAGGTATGGAGAAAGGTCCAGCTTTGGACATTAATTCAACAGCTTGGATTTACCCTCCTCCGTGCAAGTATGGTTATGTATAGGTTAGGGCTGGAGTGGCTGAAATGTATTGACAAAATGGTAGAAACAAGGACTGCTGTAAATACATCTCTTTTTCCTTCAGTTTTGAAGTTAGAAACTTCCCATCTTGTCGACCAATGTTAAGGAGTTACAGTGAAGATACACCGTTGAAATTTTGATAGATCATAGATAGATATACATAGTTTACCGTGTTAAAATTTGGGAAGAATCAGAGTTACGGTTTGAGAGTTATTGTGTTCCAAAGTTGACGCCTCATGCAGTTTTTATATATGTGCTGAGTGTTGGGGAAAACAGCAAGTGATGCTGTTTTGTGAGATGGTTTTGTATAAGCTCTTGATCTCCGTTGGGCTTGAATTTTGGATATGATATAGTTGACATATTGTTGTAGAACATATTAAAATTTGAGAGGCATCCAGCTAGTGGTTTGGGATTTATGATTTTTCAAAGATTGAGTTGTAAGCAGTTATTCTGTTGTGCTGAAATTCGATTTTGGAAGATAGTTTTATATAGGATTTTGATCTCTTTTGCGGCTGAATTTTGGATATATTATAGATAAGATTTTATAGTAGAACATATCAAATTTTGGGAAAAATCCAGCGAATGGTTTAGGAGTTATGATTTTTCAAAGTGAAGACAGTGTGTTGTTTGTTAAGTGTTGTGACCAACTTTAGAAATTTTTGTAGAAGTGATGCTTTAACAGTTTTAAGAAATTCTTTCTCCTATGAGTAGATGGGATATCATAGATGATCTAGGGAATTATTTTGGAATTTTTATAAGTTTATTCGAATTTCTTATTTGATGCCGAAGTTGGACCTTAACGATCTTTCGAAAAATAGGAAAAATGGGTAAGTTGCCAGTTTGTAACCAAAATCATCTTTAGGAGTTAGAATATGACTTGTTAGTCTCAAATAACAGTTTAGGGTTGAATTATGGAATTTTTGGAAGTTTCGGGACCAAGGGTAAAATAGTCATTTTACCATAAATTGGTACTGTATTAAATTCTGTTCTAATAGGACTTACTACCTTAGAAGTCTTAGACTTCTAATTACCAAGAAAGTGTGGTTACACACTTGCCTCCTTTGACAGGCAACCGAGTTATATAGTTACAGATTGAGTTGTCATTTAAGAGAGTCAAGATCTTATTCAGGTAAGTCCACGGACTTACTTAGCTGGCTTCTTGTATGAGTGTAATGTGTATGAGTGGTGTTTGTTAGTTATGATAAACAACGAAACCGGATTAGGCCGACTTTATTATTTACGTAATTGACCCAAGTGTATGATAACGGATCGTGACATCATCTGCCTAGCTCTTGCGAGAGTCTAGGAGGTTCCCTGCGACCAGCCCAGTCCGGTAGACGGTCAGATGCATTAGTACCATTCCGCGTTGGTAAACGGGGACAGGGGCGAGGTTTGGGAATCCCTCGTGTCACAAAATAAGTATCATTAGTAATAACCTATCACCTAATTAAAGATAATAAAAGGATTGAGTGTTGCATGTTGATTGTGTATGTTGTGTGTTTGTGCTTTTCCCTTTATACTTATGCATAGAATGTTAGCTAACGGTTTTATACCGCTTGTAGATATCTTGCAGGTTAAAACAGTTGTAGAGAGATCCGTAGGGAATGGTCAGCCGGGTCCACGTACTTATTTAGTTGGGGAGTGATGCCTTTTGTTCTTCTTATGTGTCGTTTTGGTACCTTTGCTTTGTAAGGCTGATACATATTCTTCATGTATATATTGTTTAAAGTTTTCAAATGATTCAAATACTTTTGTGCCTTGTTGTAAGATCCAAGTTAAATTGTTGTCAAACTAAGGTCAGGACCCATTGTGAGGTCCTAACTAGTAGCTCCCCGAGTTCTCAGAATTTGGGGTGTTACAGTCTTGTTAAGTGTATCGCGAACGCGAGGCGTCATACATTTGAAAATTTAAAACAGAACTTGAGTTTCCGATATATCGGACCTTTTCGAGATCTTGACACGAGTTGGGAAGTGGTTTATCGGTTGGCTTGGCCACTGAGAGTAGAGGATGTTCACAAGGTTTCATGTGTGTCAGTCGAGGAAGTATATGTATGACTCAAGTTATGATGTTAAGTATGATGATCTAGTAGTAGACGAGCTGCCAATGAGGCTACCGGGAAGACGTGGGATAGTGTCTTTGGTCAAGTGTTATGATGAGTTGGATGCAACGATTGGGCCGTTAGGTTAGATCTAATGTGCATGCGTGAGGTTATGTGTATTTTGTGCCCCGTGCAGGAATGTGTTTTATGATCGGTTAGATCTTGATGTGATGTGCGATATGTGTTTCATGTGAGTATGTGTGTATACCTTGCGAGGTCTTGACGTTGTTATATGAGTAGGCTTTGAATTAGAGGGCCGTTAGTTGGCACGTTTATGTTTTCTGAGCGGTTATCGAGTCGTGCTTGACCAAGAGTTCTGTATTAGCAAGTTTTAGGATGAAACTTGTTTTTAGAGGGATCTGATGTAACGCCCGAAATTTTAATTCCGGTTAATGAGTAGTTTAGCGGCCTTCCCGCAGGCTTGGCTCAATCATTCCGTAGGCACACCGTGCTGAGTGAAGCAATTTTATCCCATTTCCGCGCCAACCTTTTGTTTTTCCCTCTTTTTAGCTTTGACCCCTCGTTCTCTCTTTTGGAAGATGACCCCTAGTTGACATGTGACCTTTGTGGCTGACTTTTGGATTCCTCTATGCAATCTTTCCTCCCACTCTCTCACTCACTTTACTTCTCTTCTCCATATTCCCCCATGGTGTTCTTCTTCTTCTTCTTCTTCCTCTTGCAAGTGAGAGTTGCTCATCCCGTATATGGAATGGAGGCTACAGATTCGAGCCATGGAGTAAGTGTTCTTCTTCTTCCTCTTCCTTTTCTCCTCCTCCTTCTCCTTCTTCTTCTTCTTCTTCTTCTTCTTCTTCTTCTTCTTCTTCTTCCATCCTTGAGCTCTAATGGTGAAAGCCATGGATTCTTAAGTTCTTCCCACTCTTTTGGCTTGCATGTGAGTGGATCTTGATTAGGATGCTATGTTGTGGGTGGATCCATGTGGTGATCATTCTGGATGGAGCAAGCCAACCTTGAGTGGCGGAATTGACTGAACAGCGAAGAGAAGCCCTAAAAATCGCCCTTCTAGAGTTCGACCGCGGGGGCGCCTGCACAGAGCCGCAGGGGCGGAACCAGTCAGCCGCAGAGGCGGCGCCAGGGTCCACAGGGGTGGTGACCTTCAGCTCCGTAGTTGCGCCTTCTGAGTTTGTGGTTGTGTTTCTTCAACAGTAGGCCCTCCTTCTCTTTTCTTCTTCTTTCCTTCCTTTGTATGAGAGATTGTTCATGCTAGTATCATGCCTATGATGGACCTAGGATATTCTTGAATGCCATCTAGTGGTTGTGAACCTTAGGAGACCTTAGAGTCTCGGTTGTTGCTTTAGGATGCCCTTGAGTGTGATGATCTTGTAGTGTTTCCTTGGCTAGATGTATCCTAGCATGACTGTTGAGTTGACCTTGTTAGAGAGTGGGTTATTGTGACGTCCTAGCTTTTTCTTGATGATACTATAGTACCTTGGAGTCTAAGGATGCAATCCTAGCTTGAGAGTTTAGATAATCTTGTAAAGATCATTAGAACTAGAAGTCTAAAGACTTCTAGAGCGTGAGATCATTATTAATTGCGTGCCTTGTTGTGAGCAAGCTTTTAGTATCTTCCTACGGATGCGAGAGCGGTTGTGTTGATTTAGCTTTGAGACTAGGTAAGTCTCCGAACTTACTTAGCTAGGTTCCTTGTATTAGCATCGATGTGTGAATGGTTGTATGTGCGCTTAGTTATGATTATAACAACAAAACCGGAACTAGGACGACCTTTATATATTGATACTTGGCCCAAGTATATGATAACGGGGGGTGACAACACTTGCAAGAGCTAGGAGGTTCTCTACAACTAGCCCCGGAAGGTAGACGGTTGGATGCATCAGTACATTCCTTGCTTGTAAGTAGGGAAAGAGGCAAGTCTCGGGGATTCTCTTGTCACAAATTTAAGTTGAATTAGTAATGGAATGATGTAAATGAAAAGATAATAAACTAG
Source organism: Fagopyrum esculentum (assembly GCA_033239045.1). NCBI lineage: Eukaryota > Viridiplantae > Streptophyta > Magnoliopsida > Caryophyllales > Polygonaceae > Fagopyrum > Fagopyrum esculentum. The sequence continues at coordinate 66,655,019 of BSUD01000001.1, read as the reverse complement.
CTTGTGTGTTTGAGCATGATGTGTGTTTATGTAAACTTATGTTGTAGTTGCCCTGTAGGTTAGGAATGCGGCCGAGTGATCCGGAGGAGTGGGCAGCCAGGGTTCCGTATATTTTAGGAGGGGTTTGGTTGGAGTCTTGTATTTTGTATATCGTGTATATGGCATTTTGGTCCTTGGACATGAGAACTCGGCTGGAGTCTTTCGTTTGTTTGTTTTTCTAGAATCATAACATTGCTTTAAATGTATTTCGGTTTTGCCTTTATTTGTGTCTTGTTGTAAGATCCGGTGAAATTGTTGTCAGGCTAAGGGTCGGGGCCCATTGTGAGGTCTCCGCCCGTAGCGCCCCGAGTCCCGCGGATTCGGGGTGTTACACATGTCTCAAGTAATATGATCAAGCTCTCAAACCAAGGTCATCATCATACATATCATAGTGATATGTACAAGTCAAAGCTCATTAGTTCCGTCACCACTCAAGAAAATGTGTATGACTCTCTCACATGTGTTTAGGCATAAACAATGACACTCAAACTCAACAAATATGCAATGATCGTCAAGCCTAATTTTTCCATAGCATTCTCAATCTTCATTACTGCTTTCCTGCAATTACAATATGAATCAGGAGGTCTTTTTAGGGTTGTAACTTGGGGCAGAGGTAATGCGTTATTTTGGTTTTTTGGTGATAAACATCGAACTAAGACAGCTCAAAGTGTATCAACGAAGTTCCTCGTGTCCCCGCAATCGCAGTGGATTGCCTACCGCGGCCGCGGCTGTTGTTTTCCGTTCTTGCGGTAAAACAACAAATCGCGTCATATCTTCGTAACCGTTGGGATATATTCTTTCCTAATAGTTTATTCACGATCTTTTGCATGAAAAATCCTTTCTTAACCCTAGCAATGTTCCTTACACTCACCTTTCACGCTTCTACGTTCATTCCACTTCCTCTCTTCTCCACTATTCTTTCAATCTCCCTCTCCATTCGAGCATCAGGATCTTTCTTCTCCGTGTTCCGTGAAAGACTGCAAGGTATCAGGCAAGGAACCGTCTTTGTGAATCTTATGGAAGAATAGTAAGCATATCTCCTTTCTTTCTTCTTCTTTCATAATCTTCCTCCAAGGGTTTCCTTCGATTCTTCCTTGTTCTCCTTCGTGTTATGCATCGATTGTTGTTGTTGGCATCTCTAGTCTAGTGACCGACTATCCGGAGAACGGAACCAACCACCAAAGGAAATACCCTAGTCACGTTGCACGATGGTGGACGCAACGACCAACGTTATGAATTCCCCTGCGACCGCGCCTTCTCAAACCGCGGTCGCGCCCTCACTTCACCGCCGGTGTGTGTCACTGCCATCGCGGAATCTGTCCACTAAGTTCCTAAGTTAAGCTTTCGACTTAGGGATTGGATCTAGGTATAAGATCCCTTCCTTATAACTTTCTAATAGTTGATTTATGAGTATGTAGAGGAGTGTTCTATAGTATATGTTAGATTGGACTTATGATGGTTATTTGATCTTGTGATGATCATAGGAAACTAGAAGGTGGAAACTTCTAGTGGTTGGATGGTTCATGATGTTATATCTTTGTATATTCAGGCAATTGAGATTCTAGTACGAATTGGAGAGTGTGATTAGCTGGACTTAGATAATTATACGTAAGTTCTTTGGGCTTACTTAACAATAGTCTTGTATTGGTTGAATGGCACGAGTGGTGTTTGTTGTATGTATTTTATATTATGATAACGGGATTAGGATGTGATGACATGAAATATGAACTTTGTATAGACACTCATATAGGTAGTCTTTCCCTTTCTTTTGCATGCATAGACATATATCCATGGTGTTTGAGCTTATACTTGCCTATTTTGTTAGAAATGAGATCTACACATACTTTTGTTGCAATTGTAGGTAAATTGGCACATTTTGGAGCGGAAACGGAACATACATGGATTAAGCATCAAGGTGGATCACATAGGAATCATTCTGGAACACAAAGGGGAGGTAGGATACCATCAAAAGGATACAAGCAAGGAGCTAAAGAAAAAACGCAACAAAATACAAATCTCGGTTTATTCATGCAAATCTTGGTTGAGATTGTTAACGGGCCCAACCGAGATTTAGTGCAAATCGGCCTAAAACGCTAACTTCGAACCCTAGGTCTTATTGTAAGATATCATGGCTATAGAATCAAAAGAGAGGCTTTTTCGCGTACGACAACACATAGAGTTCTTTTGGATTACATTGAGAGATACAATATCATTAGTTACAACAACATTGAGGATGGAGAGAGATTGTGAAGATTCTTGGAGAGAATACTTAGTTTTTAGATTTTATTGCTTTCAAACACATGATTGGATCTTTGTTACTGCTTTCGCTACAACTTTGATTATTGAAGACACCTTGCTAAGTATTTCTTACTCTTCTTTTGGTTTTTTTTGGTTTATGGTTTTCTTGATTTTATATATCAATCTTGATTTGAATATGTGTGTTGTTGGCTAAAACCCTTGCAATTCTAGGGTGATTGGTTGAAGGATGTGGTTTAGATGATCATAGACTAAGCCTTTAAGTTTAGAATGGACCTTGAGAGTTGTTTTTACCTTCGCAATTAACGAATCTCGGTATGTTCTTGAGAATCTCGGCCGATATTTCACCAAGAACAACCCGTGATATCTTCTGAAACAGTTTTCGAAACGATTTTGTGCTTCCTTTTTGGATATGACCTCAGTGATGATTTTGTTTGCAGATTGGTTTTGAAATCTTCATATGTTTGAAAGGTTTTATGATATGTTTAAGTTGCTAAATGCTTTGTTTGAAATTTTGGAATGTTTAATACTTTATTTTTATCCAAATTATGTTGCAATTGAAGGTTGACACCACATGATGAGTTCTATCACTTTCTTCCTGGGATAATTAAGGCAATTCATTCTCTCTTCTTCTTCTTCTTGATCATGCTTAGCCCCTCATATACATATTTGCCTCCCCTTTACCTATCCGGGAATTTGGAAGCAAGGAAGGGAAAAGCAAGTGAAAGTGAAGTTGAGATGTTGGCTGGAAGTTTTACAATAGGTTTGGGAAAGTCAATCATGATGATGAGTAACTCGGCACCATTCACATAGTCGGGTGTTTGTGTCTTGCCAAAGTCGGATTGAGCGATATTCCTAACGGGTCATGGTATGTGCATCAAGGGTTTGAGGCATCTCGAGAAATTGATGATTGCTGATTCCCTAGGCTTCGGATATTGTGCACCTCTGTCCATGCTTCCCAAAAAGTAAAATTAAAATAAGCAAAGCTTATTGGTGGAAGATGTTGAAGTTCAAAGCAAGTGAAGTAAAAATCTGTTACGCTAAAAAGTGTGCACGCAATAAGCCTTAAATTTATACTCGTTATAATTATCCTAACTTCTAGTGCACCCGCAGTGTACGGGACGTATGTAGAAAGATAAGTATTCCGAGGTCGAACACAAAGACTAAGGTGAAATCGATTCAAGATGTGATTGAGTTTAGCAAAGATCTAAGTCTAAAGAAAAAGAGGAAATAAAGGAAGGGAAAATCTCAATTGTTTTTGTCGGTTTTTGGTGATCAATCAAAGATCACAATTCGTGCAAGTAAACAATCAAACTAAACCAAAGGTCCACACAAATAAGCAAATCAAACAAGATATTGATCAAAGAAAAGAAAGACGAATTCTAGGGGTCGGAAGTTCCGGTTATGGCATAGAACTCAAGTTATCTATTCATTCTTTGGATTAATTATGATATGTTGGGATTAAGTGTTTCTAATTTGGGATCAATCACCGGGTAAGTCTCATGGTCCAACTAGTCCACACCTAACGTCTTATTACCGGGTAAGTCTCTAAGAACCTGAGGATAGGAATTTAACACAAACCGGATTTTTCAATTAGGGATCTAACCTATCCTCACCGGGTAAGTCTTGGAAAGGGAAGTCCTAATCAACTATCCTAGCACATTTAATCCAATGGCGGCTTATTAGGCTCACCACTACCTAAGGTTTTGCTATTTTAGATTCTAAGGGCAAGGATTACCGGGTAAGTCTCTCCTAACACTTAGTCACTACACTAGGACACCCTAGGGTAGGTTAAACTCAGCAAAAACTTAGGGTTTCAACAATTTTATGAATCTAAGGTAAGATCCTTCGAACCAGGAAGAATCACGGTTTGTTCTATAGAAACCACGACCGTGGTTCTACAAGAACTACCCGTGATTTCTAACAGTAGCTACGTTCATAAACAAAAATCATCCAAAGGTAAATCTAAGTCCGTCCTATCATAGATCTAGCCATAACCATCCTTCCCATACCCTAGAATCACATCAATTTAGCCTACAACATTCACCATGGAAATTAAAACAATCAAACATAGAATCATAACCTCCATTGCAAGAATATGAAAGAAAAGAGATGAACAATGAACTTCAAGAACAAACGAATCCGAAAATGGAATTAGAACAACTTACAACCCTTCCAAAAGAAGGTTTCAAGGGATTACAAGCTCTAGAAATAGAATCCGAAATACAAGAAAGCTATGGTGTGTTCTTCTCTCCTCTTCAATGGAACCTTTCTTCTTCTCTTTTGCACTTTTTTTCCTAGAAAAATCCTCCTTCCTTGAGAATATATTTGTTAGAGAAATGGATAATGGATGAGCTGCTCCCAAACTACCCCAGCTGCCTCAAACAACCCATCAAGGACCACTTTTATAACAAATTGTGCATGAGCTAGCCATGAGAGTCGTGGCACAGCTGTCACGAGAATCTGGCAAAAACCACGGTCATTTCCACGGCCGTGGTTCTTCAGAGAACCGTGATTCTGTGCAGAAACTTCGCTTTGGATCATTAGGCTGTGGTTTGGTGCATGGCTTGTGTTGGCAAGGTTCCGTGAGTCCTCCTCAGCCCTTGGCTTGCATTCCAATGAGTCCGGAAGTGTGTCATCTAAATGAACGACCCTCAAACGCATCGTTTTAGCTCTAAACTTCTCGAAATACCTACAAAACGCACACAAGTCCGTGTAGACGTCTATCTCAGCAAAATACGTGAATTGGGTGCAAAGCGTCTTGAACTAATGCTAGATTATGCATGAATGAGCGAGAATTCTATCTAAATGTGCACATAAAACTATGCTATAAATCGTGTTATCAAAATCCTTTTCCCGGATTCTAGCACCAGATTCCCTAAATACATCCCACCCTCACACGTTTCTTGACCTTCTCTTGAAAAGCACTTGAGACCTCGAGCTTGTTGATTGACTTGGTGGTGTAAACTGTATTATACATGATTAATTTCGATAAATATGATTTATTATGCATTCTTTGATTTTATGCAAAGATGAACAACTTTCTCATATTTATAAAATGTTTTGATCATATTTTTATTTTAAATTCCATGAAGCATTCTCTTAGAGTGATCTATGAGTGGAGCACACCACTAAAAATGTTTTGAAATACTTTTCATTGATCTTTATGACTTATAATCCATTCTATGTTGTACTTAAGATTTGGAACTTGCTTTGGGACAAGCAAGGGACAAGTATGGGGTATTTTGATAGCATGAATTATAACCTATATTTTGGGACCTGTTTAGACGTTTTATCTTCAATAATTTGCATGTTTGAATGTATATTATGTGATTATATTGTTGTTTCATCTACCTTTACGGAAATCGAGGTCTACACCAAGTTTCGTTGTAACCGTAGGTAAAATGGCACGTTTTGCATCAAAATGGAGCTGAGGAGCAAAGGAGTCATTGGAGCTACATTCAGGAGCTCAAAGAGGAGCTCAAAAAGCATGGAATTAGCAAAGAAGATTTACTTTGGACTAAATTTGAGAGATTTCACCTTCAGGTGAGATTCACCTCGGTTGACCACAGAGTCACCTCGACCGAGGTGATTTAGAGGAGCGTCTCGACCGAGGCGAATACTTTGACGCGGCGAGATATATTATATTTGGCTGAGATCTTTTATTTTTGGAAGGAGAGATCTTATATTTTTGGGGTGAATTTTTGGAAGGAAGATCATATATTCTGGAGATCTATTTTAGAGATATGAATATATTTTATTAGAAAATTATGTTTTTAAGATATTATTATCTTTGGAAGATAATTCTCCAATATAAAGGGCTGGATTTTCCACAAATTCAGCAACCCTCTACCATCGCAACACTTGGGGATTGAAGAAGCTGCAATTAGGAAGTATTTTTGGAAGTTTGAAGGAAGATTGAAGGAAGGAAGTTCATAGCTTGTTATAGCTTTTAAGGGGATTTGTAAGACTTTCTTAGATTCCTTCTTGGAAATTTGTCTTGTTGGATTTGTGATCCAAGGAGCGCTTATTTGTATGATATTTGATTCAGTTATTGAAGTCTTGTTCTTAAGGTTTTGTGTTCAAATATTCATTCTCTTCCCATATATTTTATTATTGTTTTCATGATGATGAGTGGCTAATTTCCTTGTGCGATTCTAAGGTGATTGGCTGAAGGTTATGGGAAAAACAATGATAGAATAATCTTAAATCCAGTAGGACCCTGAAAGCTCGAGTCTTTATCCTTAACCCTAGAACATCTCGTTCAGTGGATGAACATCTCGGCCGGGGTGGAACTTGACTGACCGAGGTGACTTATCTTACCCGAAACTGAGAGTTAAGTGTTAGAGTTAACCAAATCCTATTCTTATTACACCTTTCCTGGTTCAATGCAAGCTTAGGATGAGACTTACCCGGTAATTCCTTAGTTTGTTTACCCATGATCATAAGTGTAGGTAATAAAGGTTTATCCTTTATTGGGGTTTGAGTGCTCCTTCATTCCATCTTTGTGAGTTAGCTTGAGACTTACCCGGTAAAGGTTGATTATATTCCCTTAGTTGGTTTGTTGGTTTGAGACTATAATTACTTTCCTTAGTAACTTGAGACATACCCGGTGATAGGTTCTTTGGCTTGGGATTGTGAGTAGTGAGACTTACCCGGTGATCTATTCCACTTTAGTAACACCTTCCCTTTGCAAAACCTCAGCTTTGTCCGCTTATCTTGAGATGTTGAGTTGGAACCACAACTGGATGCTTTAATCCCTAGAATTTGCATATTTCCTTTGATTGACCTTATTATCATCTTTGATTGTTTTAATCGCTTTTGTGTTTATTTGCAATATTTGACAACCTATACTTGCTTTGTTTCACCAAAGTCCCTGAGATCGGCACCCCGGAATTCTTGGTTTTACTATAATTGATCCGTACACTGCGGGTTCGCATCCTTGTTTTAAGCATATTTCTGGGATTATAAATTTAAAGCTTGCACACACCATTTGGAGCGAACAAGTTTTTGGCGCCGTTGCCGGGGATTTGGTCTAGACCAAGCCGGTTTCGGTTGTCTTTCGGGGCTATTTCCCTTGTTTCATTTGACTACTCTTTCTATGAGTTTTGTAGTTTTAAGGATTTCCGATGGCTACATTTGATCCAGCATGGATAGCAAGACAAAGTGCTAGGGCGGACCATTATGAATACTTGGAAGAGAAATACTCCTTCTATTTGTTTAATAATGAAAGGGAAACAAAAGAGGCCATTAAGGAGGAGCTTGTGATACGGGATGAGCTGAATGGCCCTAGAAAGATTTATGAACAACCTCTTGAAGATTCACTTCAATCATAATGGGAGAAGATTATGAAAAAGTTGGAGGAGCTCAAGGAAAGCACCCTATTCTATGCTAAGCCGAAAGAGGAGCATAAGGAAGTACTTCAAGTTTCTAGCATTCCTCTAATCGAACCGGAAGTTTCTCCTGAAGCTTTTGAGGAAGAGGAAGATGTGGAAGATCTTGATCCAACTGTTGAGACTTTGGCCGAGGTGAAAGAGAGATCGGCCGAGGTGAACGAGAGGTCGGCCGAGATGGAAGAAGAATTTGTGGAACTGGAAGTGGAAGATGCAAAGAACCTTGCCCAAATTACTGAGACTGTGGCCAAGGTGGAAGAAAGATCAGCTGATTTGGGAGAGATTTCATGTGAGGATTATCAACCTAACATGAAACTTGTCCCAAGCTTTGGAGAACTTTATAAGTTACCTTCCCTCACTCCCTTTGAAAATCTTACTAAAGTTCTAGATTTGTTCAGGGATGCACCGAAGAGTTGGAGGTCTCTTTAGAAGGAACCTCCTAAGATTAAGATGAAACCTCCCTTGAAATTATTGGAAAAAGATGCTCCTTGGATTATAAGGAGTGAAGTTAACAAGCGCTTCACCGCTAGGGGAACAAAGTGTTATTTGTTCAAGTATGGGGTTATTCACGTGACAAAGACCTTGTACTAACCCCAAACTAGAGATGGGGAAGCTACTAGGATTCTTGAGAAGTTGTTTTCTCGATCCAGGAAAGGATGGGATGCAAGGCTAGATTATGACCCATTGAAGTGCAGGAAAGCCAAAAAGATTCCGGTGAGAATCACACCGTACAAGCTTGTACGTGGGAGATCTTACCATTTGCCGGTGAAATTAGGAACCGGAACCTTTTTGTAAGAGTTTAATGATGGATGTGTTGAGCACTCCAAGGTGTTAGAGGTACATTGAATAATTCTATGGAGAAAGGTCCAGCTAGCAACCATAAACCAAGGATTCTTGGGAGGCAACCCAAGGTATTGCTTTCTTTTCCCTTTTCTAGCTTATTTTTAGATAGTTTGCTTTGCTTTGTTTTTGGCGTCCTCTAGACCGAAACCAGGTACACTCTAAGGAAGGATTACAGCTCAGGAGCATCACTAGAAGGACAAAAGTTCGAGAAATTGAGAGGACAGAGCTTGACTTAGACACATCTCGGGTGCATTCACAAGACCTCGACCGACATGTTCTTCGCCAACCGAGATGATCTTATTTGGGAGCTGTTTCTTATTTCTTTATGCAGTTCAGCTATGTCCGGTGAGTATTCTGTTCTTATGACTTATATTTGACCCATTGGGACAATGTGTCCCTAGTATGGGGTATTTGGATGTATTTTATGTGACCTTATGTGTATGACTCTTGGATATTTATCATCCTATTATGCTTTACTTGGCTTTATGTGCTTATCTGAGATTACATGCATGCGTACAGGTTATTTGATTGAGAAAAACGTCAAAAACTAGTTAAAGAAAAAATTTTATGACCTCGACCGGGGTGATTCTTGCCAAACGAAGTCAAGTACCTCGGTTGACCTAGAACATCTCGACCGAGATGGTTTAGCTGAAACAGTTTTCGAAACGATTTTGTGCTTCCTTTCTGGATATGACCTCAGTGATGATTTTGTTTGCAGATTGGTTTTGAAATCTTCATATGTTTGAAAGGTTTTATGATATGTTTAAGTTGTTAAATGCTTTGTTTGAAATTTTGGAATGTTTAATACTTTATTTTTATCCAAATTATGTTGCAATTGAAGGTTGACACCACATGATGAGTTCTATCACTTTCTTCCTAGGATAATTAAGGCAATTCATTCTCTCTTCTTCTTCTTCTTGATCATGCTTAGCCCCTCATATACATATTTGCCTCCCCTTTACCTATCCGGGAATTTGGAAGCAAGGAAGGGAAAAGCAAGTGAAAGTGAAGTTGAGATGTTGGCTGGAAGTTTTACAATAGGTTTGGGGAAGTCAATCATGATGATGAGTAACTCGGCACCATTCACATAGTCGGGTGTTTGTGTCTTGCCAATGTCGGATTGAGCGATATTCCTAACAGGTCATGGTATGTGCATCAAGGGTTTGAGGCATCTCGAGAAATTGATGATTGCTGATTTCCTAGGCTTCGGATATTGTGCACCTCTGTCAATGCTTCCCAAAAAGTAAAAGTAAAATAAGCAAAGCTTATTGGTGGAAGATGTTGAAGTTCAAAGCAAGTGAAGTAAAAATCCTTTTCCCGGATTCTAGCACCACATTCCCTAATTACATCCCACCCTCACACGTTTCTTGACCTTCTCTTGAAAAGCACTTGAGACCTCGAGCTTGTTGATTGACTTGGTGGTTTAAACTGTATTATACATGATTCATTTCGATAAATATGATTTATTATGCATTCTATGATTTTATGCAAAGATGAACAACTTTCTCATATTTATAAAATGTTTTGATCATATTTTTATTTCAAATTCCATGAAGCATTCTCTTAGAGTGATCTATGAGTGGAGCACACCACTAAAAATGTTTTGAAATACTTTTCATTGATCTTTATGACTTATAATCCATTCTATCTTGTACTTAAGATTTGGAACTTGCTTTGGGACAAGCATGGGACAAGTATGGGGTATTTTGATAGCATGAATTATAATCTATATTTTGGGACCTGTTTAGACGTTTTATCTTCAATAATTTGCATGTTTGAATGTATATTATGTGATTATATTGCCGTTTCATCTACCTTTACGGGAATCGAGGTCTACACCAAATTTCGTTGTAACCGTAGGTAAAATGGCACGTTTTGCATCAAAATGGAGCTGAGGAGCAAAGGAGTCATTGGAGCTACATTCAGGAGCTTAAAGAGGAGCTCAAAAAGCATGGAATTAGCAAAGAAGATTTACTTTGGACCAGATTTGAGAGATTGCACCTTCAGCTGAGATTCTTAGGAGGCAACCCAAGGTATTGCCTCCCAAGCGCTTCTTGGGAGGCAACTCATGGTATGGAGAAAGGTCCAGCTTTGGACATTAATTCAACAGCTTGGTTTTACCCTCTCCGTGCAAGTATGGTTATGTATAGGTTAGGGCTGGAGTGGCTGAAATGTATTGACAAAATGGTAGAAACAAGGACTGCTGTAAATACATCTCTTTTTCCTTCAGTTTTGAAGTTAGAAACTTCCCATCTTGTCGACCAATGTTAAGGAGTTACAGTGAAGATACACCGCTAGGGGAACAAAGTGTTATTTGTTCAAGTATGGGGTTATTCACATGACAAAGATCTTGTACTAACCCCAAACTAGAGATGGGGAAGCTACTAGGATTCTTGAGAAGTTGTTTTCTCGATCCAGGAAAGGATGGGATGCAAGGCTAGATTATGTCCCATTGAAGTGCAGGAAAGCCAAAAAGATTCCGGTGAGAATCATACCGTACAAGCTTGTACGTGGGAGATCTTACCATTTGTCGGTGAAATTAGGAACCGGAACCTTTTCGTAAGAGTTTAATGATGGATGTGTTGAGCACTCCAAGGTGTTAGAGGTACATTGAGTAATTCTATGGAGAATGGTCCAGCTAGCAACCATAAACCAAGGGCTTCTTGGGAGGCAACCCAAGGTATTGCTTTCTTTTCCCTTTTCTAGCTTATTTTTAGATAGTTTGCTTTGCTTTGTTTTTGGCGTCCTCTAGACAGAAACCAGGTACTCTCTAAGGAAGGATTACAGCTCAGGAGCTACACTAGAAGGACAAAAGTTCAAGAAATTGAGAGGACAAAGCTTGATTGAGACACATCTCGGGTGCAGTCACAGGACCTCGACCGAGATGTTCTTCGCTAACCGGGATGATCTTATCTGAGAGTTATTTCTTATTACTTTATGCAATTTAGCTATGTCCGGTGAGTATTCTGTTCTTATGACTTATATTTGACCCATTGGGACAATGTGTCCTAGTATGGGGTATTTGTATGTATTTTATGTGACCTTATGTGTATGACTCTTGGATATTTGTGATCCTATTATTCTTTACTTGGCTTTATGTGCTTAACTGAGATTACATGCATGCATATAGGTTATTTGATTGAGAAAAACGTCAAAAACTAGTTAAAGAAAAAATTTTATGACCTCGACCGGGGTGATTCTTGCTAGACAAGGTCAAGTACCTCGGTTGACCTAGAACATCTCGACCGAGGTGGTTTAACTGAAACAGTTTTCGAAACGATTTTGTGCTTCCTTTCTGGATATGACCTTAGTGATGATTTTGTTTGCAGATTGGTTTTGAAATCTTCATATGTTTGAAAGGTTTTATGATATGTTTAAGTTGCTAAATGCTTTGTTTGAAATTTTGGCATGTTTAATACTTTATTTTTATCCAAATTATGTTGAATTTGAAGGTTGACACCACATGATGAGTTCTATCACTTTCTTCTTGGGATGATTAAGGCAATTCATTCTCTTTTCTTCTTCTTCTTGATCATGCTTAGCCCCTCATATACATATTTGCCTCCCCTTTACCTATCCGGGAATTTGGAAGCAAGGAAGGGAAAAGCAAGTGAAACTGAAGTTGAGATGTTGGCTGGAAGTTTTACAATAGGTTTGGGGAAGTCAATCATGATGATGAGTAACTCGGCACCATTCACATAGCCGGGTGTTTGTGTCTTGCCAAAGTCGGATTGAGCGATATTCCTAATGGGTCATGGTATGCGCATCAAGGGTTTGCGACATCTCGAGAAATTGATTATTGCTGATTTCCTAGGCTTCGGTTATTATGCACCCTTGTCCATGCTTCCAAAAAAGTAAAAGTAAAATAAGCAAAGCTTATTGGTGGAAGATGTTGAAGTTCAAAGCAAGTGAAGTAAAGATCCTTTTTCCCTGATTCTAGAACCAGATTCCCTAAATACATCCCACCGTCACACGTTTCTTGACCTTCTCTTGAAAAACACTTGAGACCTCGAGCTTGTTGATTGACTTGGTGGTTTAAACTGGATTATACATCATTAATTTCGATAAATATGATTTATTATGCATTCTATGATTTTATGTAAAGATGAACAACTTTCTCATATTTATAAAATGTTTTGATCATATTTTTATTTTAAATTCCATGAAGCATTCTCTTAGAGTGATCTATGACTGGAGCACACCACTACAAATGTTTTGAAATACTTTTCATTGATCTTTATGACTTATAATCCATTATATCTTGTACTTAAGATTTGGAACTTGCTTGGGGACAAGCAAGGGACAAGTATGGGGTATTTTGATAGCATGAATTATAGTCTATATTTTGGGACCTGTTTAGACGTTTTATCTTCAATAATTTGCATGTTTGAATGTATATTATGTGATTATATTGTCGTTTCATCTACCTTTACGGGAATCGAGGTCTACACCAAGTTTCGTTGTAATCGTAGGTAAAATGGCACGTTTTGCATCAAAATGGAGCTGAGGAGCAAAGGAGTCATTGAAGCTACATTCAGGAGCTTAAATAGGAGCTCAGGAAGCATGGAATTAACAAAGAAGATTTACTTTGGACCAGATTTGAGAGATTGCACCTTCAGCTGAGATTCTTAGGAGGCAACCCAAGGTATTGCCTCCCAAGTGCTTCTTGGGAGGCAACTCAAGGTATGGAGAAAGGTCCAGCTTTGGACATTAATTCAACAGCTTGGATTTACCCTCCTCCGTGCAAGTATGGTTATGTATAGGTTAGGGCTGGAGTGGCTGAAATGTATTGACAAAATGGTAGAAACAAGGACTACTGTAAATACATCTCTTTTTCCTTCAGTTTTGAAGTTAGAAACTTCCCATCTTGTCGACCAATGTTAAGGAGTTACAGTGAAGATACACTGTTGAAATTTTGATAGATCATAGATAGATATACATAGTTTACCGTGTTAAAATTTGGGAAGAATCAGAGTTACGGTTTGAGAGTTATTGTGTTCCAAAGTTGACGCCTCATGCAGTTTTTATATATGTGCTGAGTGTTGGGGAAAACAGCAAGTGATGCTGTTTTGTGAGATGGTTTTGTATAAGCTCTTGATCTCCGTTGGGCTTGAATTTTGGATATGATATAGTTGACATATTGTTGTAGAACATATTAAAATTTGAGAGGCATCCAGCTAGTGGTTTGGGATTTATGATTTTTCAAAGATTGAGTTGTAAGCAGTTATTCTGTTGTGCTGAAATTCGATTTTGGAAGATAGTTTTATATAGGATTTTGATCTCTTTTGCGGCTGAATTTTGGATATATTATAGATAAGATTTTATAGTAGAACATATCAAATTTTGGGAAAAATCCAGCGAATGGTTTAGGAGTTATGATTTTTCAAAGTGAAGACAGTGTGTTGTTTGTTAAGTGTTGTGACCAACTTTAGAAATTTTTGTAGAAGTGATGCTTTAACAGTTTTAAGAAATTCTTTCTCCTATGAGTAGATGAGATATCATAGATGATCTAGGGAATTATTTTGGAATTTTTATAAGTTTATTCGAATTTCTTATTTGATGCCGAAGTTGGACCTTAACGATCTTTCGAAAAATAGGAAAAATGGGTAAGTTGCCAGTTTGTAACCAAAATCATCTTTAGGAGTTAGAATATGACTTGTTAGTCTCAAATAACAGTTTAGGGTTGAATTATGGAATTTTTGGAAGTTTCGGGACCAAGGGTAAAATAGTCATTTTACCATAAATTGGTACTGTATTAAATTCTGTTCTAATAGGACTTACTACCTTAGAAGTCTTAGACTTCTAATTACCAAGAAAGTGTGGTTACACACTTGCCTCCTTTGACAGGCAACCGAGTTATATAGTTACAGATTGAGTTGTCATTTAAGAGAGTCAAGATCTGATTCAGGTAAGTCCACGGACTTACTTAGCTGGCTTCTTGTATGAGTGTAATGTGTATGAGTGGTGTTTGTTAGTTATGATAAACAACGAAACCGGATTAGGCCGACTTTATTATTTACGTAATTGACCCAAGTGTATGATAACGGATCGTGACATCATCTGCCTAGCTCTTGCGAGAGTCTAGGAGGTTCCCTGCGACCAGCCCAGTCCGGTAGACGGTCAGATGCATTAGTACCATTCCGCGTTGGTAAACGGGGACAGGGGCGAGGTTTGGGAATCCCTCGTGTCACAAAATAAGTATCATTAGTAATAACCTATCACCTAATTAAAGATAATAAAAGGATTGAGTGTTGCATGTTGATTGTGTATGTTGTGTGTTTGTGCTTTTCCCTTTATACTTATGCATAGAATGTTAGCTAACGGTTTTATACCGCTTGTAGATATCTTGCAGGTTAAAACAGTTGTAGAGAGATCCGTAGGGAATGGTCAGCCGGGTCCACGTACTTATTTAGTTGGGGAGTGATGCCTTTTGTTCTTCTTATGTGTCGTTTTGGTACCTTTGCTTTGTAAGGCTGATACATATTCTTCATGTATATATTGTTTAAAGTTTTCAAATGATTTAAATACTTTTGTGCCTTGTTGTAAGATCCAAGTTAAATTGTTGTCAAACTAAGGTCAGGACCCATTGTGAGGTCCTAACTAGTAGCTCCCCGAGTTCTCAGAATTTGGGGTGTTACAGTCTTGTTAAGTGTATCGCGAACGCGAGGCGTCATACATTTGAAAATTTAAAACAGAACTTGAGTTTCCGATATATCGGACCTTTTCGAGATCTTGACACGAGTTGGGAAGTGGTTTATCGGTTGGCTTGGCCACTGAGAGTAGAGGATGTTCACAAGGTTTCATGTGTGTCAGTCGAGGAAGTATATGTATGACTCAAGTTATGATGTTAAGTATGATGATCTAGTAGTAGACGAGCTGCCAATGAGGCTACCGGGAAGACGTGGGATAGTGTCTTTGGTCAAGTGTTATGATGAGTTGGATGCAACGATTGGGCCGTTAGGTTAGATCTAATGTGCATGCGTGAGGTTATGTGTATTTTGTGCCCCGTGCAGGAATGTGTTTTATGATCGGTTAGATCTTGATGTGATGTGCGATATGTGTTTCATGTGAGTATGTGTGTATACCTTGCGAGGTCTTGACGTTGTTATATGAGTAGGCTTTGAATTAGAGGGCCGTTAGTTGGCACGTTTATGTTTTCTGAGCGGTTATCGAGTCGTGCTTGACCAAGAGTTCTGTATTAGCAAGTTTTAGGATGAAACTTGTTTTTAGAGGGATCTGATGTAACGCCCGAAATTTTAATTCCGGTTAATGAGTAGTTTAGCGGCCTTCCCGCAGGCTTGGCTCAATCATTCCGTAGGCACACCGTGCTGAGTGAAGCAATTTTATCCCATTTCCGCGCCAACCTTTTGTTTTTTCCTCTTTTTAGCTTTGACCCCTCGTTCTCTCTTTTGGAAGATGACCCCTAGTTGACATGTGACCTTTGTGGCTGACTTTTGGATTCCTCTATGCAATCTTTCCTCCCACTCTCTCACTCACTTTACTTCTCTTCTCCATATTCCCCCATGGTGTTCTTCTTCTTCTTCTTCTTCCTCTTGCAAGTGAGAGTTGCTCATCCCGTATATGGAATGGAGGCTACAGATTCGAGCCATGGAGTAAGTGTTCTTCTTCTTCCTCTTCCTTTTCTCCTCCTCCTTCTCCTTCTTCTTCTTCTTCTTCTTCTTCTTCTTCTTCTTCCATCCTTGAGCTCTAATGGTGGAAGCCATGGATTCTTAAGTTCTTCCCACTCTTTTGGCTTGCATGTGAGTGGATCTTGATTAGGATGCTATGTTGTGGGTGGATCCATGTGGTGATCATTCTGGATGGAGCAAGCCAACCTTGAGTGGCGGAATTGACTGAACAGCGAAGAGAAGCCCTAAAAATCGCCCTTCTAGAGTTCGACCGCGGGGGCGCCTGCACAGAGCCGCAGGGGCGGAACCAGTCAGCCGCAGAGGCGGCGCCAGGGTCCACAGGGGTGGTGACCTTCAGCTCCGTAGTTGCGCCTTCTGAGTTTGTGGTTGTGTTTCTTCAACAGTAGGCCCTCCTTCTCTTTTCTTCTTCTTTCCTTCCTTTGTATGAGAGATTGTTCATGCTAGTATCATGCCTATGATGGACCTAGGATATTCTTGAATGCCATCTAGTGGTTGTGAACCTTAGGAGACCTTAGAGTCTCGGTTGTTGCTTTAGGATGCCCTTGAGTGTGATGATCTTGTAGTGTTTCCTTGGCTAGATGTATCCTAGCATGACTGTTGAGTTGACCTTGTTAGAGAGTGGGTTATTGTGACGTCCTAGCTTTTTCTTGATGATACTATAGTACCTTGGAGTCTAAGGATGCAATCCTAGCTTGAGAGTTTAGATAATCTTGTAAAGATCATTAGAACTAGAAGTCTAAAGACTTCTAGAGCGTGAGATCATTATTAATTGCGTGCCTTGTTGTGAGCAAGCTTTTAGTATCTTCCTACGGATGCGAGAGCGGTTGTGTTGATTTAGCTTTGAGACTAGGTAAGTCTCCGGACTTACTTAGCTAGGTTCCTTGTATTAGCATCGATGTGTGAATGGTTGTATGTGCGCTTAGTTATGATTATAACAACAAAACCGGAACTAGGACGACCTTTATATATTGATACTTGGCCCAAGTATATGATAACGGGGGGTGACAACACTTGCAAGAGCTAGGAGGTTCTCTACAACTAGCCCCGGAAGGTAGACGGTTGGATGCATCAGTACATTCCTTGCTTGTAAGTAGGGAAAGAGGCAAGTCTCGGGGATTCTCTTGTCACAAATTTAAGTTGAATTAGTAATGGAATGATGTAAATGAAAAGATAATAAACTAGCTTGTGTGTTTGAGCATGATGTGTGTTTATGTAAACTTATGTTGTAGTTGCCCTGTAGGTTAGGAATGCGGCCGAGTGATCCGGAGGAGTGGGCAGCCAGGGTTCCGTACATTTTAGGAGGGGTTTGGTTGGAGTCTTGTATTTTGTATATCGTGTATATGGCATTTTGGTCCTTGGACATGAGAACTCGGCTGGAGTCTTTCGTTTGTTTGTTTTTCTAGAATCATAACATTGCTTTAAATGTATTTCGGTTTTGCCTTTATTTGTGTCTTGTTGTAAGATCCGGTGAAATTGTTGTCAGGCTAAGGGTCGGGGCCCATTGTGAGGTCTCCGCCCGTAGCGCCCCGAGTCCCGCGGATTCGGGGTGTTACACATGTCTCAAGTAGTATGATCAAGCTCTCAAACCAAGGTCATCATCATACATATCATAGTGATATGTACAAGTCAAAGCTCATTAGTTCCGTCACCACTCAAGAAAATGTGTATGACTCTCTCACATGTGTTTAGGCATAAACAATGACACTCAAACTCAACAAATATGCAATGATTGTCAAGCCTAATTTTTCCATAGCATTCTCAATCTCCATTACTGCTTTCCTGCAATTACAATATGAATCAGGAGGTCTTTTTAGGGTTGTAACTTGGGGCAGAGGTAATGCGTTATTTTGGTTTTTTGGTGATAAACATCGAACTAAGACAGCTCAAAGTGTATCAACGAAGTTCCTCGTGTCCCCGCAATCGCAGTGGATTGCCTACCGCGGCCGCGGCTGTTGTTTTCCGTTCTTGCGGTAAAACAACAAATCGCGTCATATCTTCGTAACCGTTGGGATATATTCTTTCCTAATAGTTTATTCACGATCTTTTGCATGAAAAATCCTTTCTTAACCCTAGCAATGTTCCTTACACTCACCTTTCACGCTTCTACGTTCATTCCACTTCCTCTCTTCTCCACTATTCTTTCAATCTCCCTCTCCATTCGAGCATCAGGATCTTTCTTCTCCGTGTTCCGTGAAAGACTGCAAGGTATCAGGCAAGGAACCGTCTTTGTGAATCTTATGGAAGAATAGTAAGCATATCTCCTTTCTTTCTTCTTCTTTCATAATCTTCCTCCAAGGGTTTCCTTCGATTCTTCCTTGTTCTCCTTCGTGTTATGCATCGATTGTTGTTGTTGGCATCTCTAGTCTAGTGACCGACTATCCGGAGAACGGAACCAACCACCAAAGGAAATACCCTAGTCACGTTGCACGATGGTGGACGCAACGACCAACGTTATGAATTCCCCTGCGACCGCGCCTTCTCAAACCGCGGTCGCGCCCTCACTTCACCGCCGGTGTGTGTCACTGCCATCGCGGAATCTGTCCACTAAGTTCCTAAGTTAAGCTTTCGACTTAGGGATTGGATCTAGGTATAAGATCCCTTCCTTATAACTTTCTAATAGTTGATTTATGAGTATGTAGAGGAGTGTTCTATAGTATATGTTAGATTGGACTTATGATGGTTATTTGATCTTGTGATGATCATAGGAAACTAGAAGGTGGAAACTTCTAGTGGTTGGATGGTTCATGATGTTATATCTTTGTATATTCAGGCAATTGAGATTCTAGTACGAATTGGAGAGTGTGATTAGCTGGACTTAGATAATTATACGTAAGTTCTTTGGGCTTACTTAACAATAGTCTTGTATTGGTTGAATGGCACGAGTGGTGTTTGTTGTATGTATTTTATATTATGATAACGGGATTAGGATGTGATGACATGAAATATGAACTTTGTATAGACACTCATATAGGTAGTCTTTCCCTTTCTTTTGCATGCATAGACATATATCCATGGTGTTTGAGCTTATACTTGCCTATTTTGTTAGAAATGAGATCTACACATACTTTTGTTGCAATTGTAGGTAAATTGGCACATTTTGGAGCGGAAACGGAACATACATGGATTAAGCATCAAGGTGGATCACATAGGAATCATTCTAGAACACAAAGGGGAGGTAGGATACCATCAAAAGGATACAAGCAAGGAGCTAAAGAAAAAACGCAACAAAATACAAATCTCGGTTTATTCATGCAAATCTTGGTTGAGATTGTTAACGGGCCCAACCGAGATTTAGTGCAAATCGGCCTAAAACGCTAACTTCGAACCCTAGGTCTTATTGTAAGATATCATGGCTATAGAATCAAAAGAGAGGCTTTTTCGCGTACGACAACACATAGAGTTCTTTTGGATTACATTGAGAGATACAATATCATTAGTTACAACAACATTGAGGATGGAGAGAGATTGTGAAGATTCTTGGAGAGAATACTTAGTTTTTAGATTTTATTGCTTTCAAACACATGATTGGATCTTTGTTACTGCTTTCGCTACAACTTTGATTATTGAAGACACCTTGCTAAGTATTTCTTACTCTTCTTTTGGTTTTTTTTGGTTTATGGTTTTCTTGATTTTATATATCAATCTTGATTTGAATATGTGTGTTGTTGGCTAAAACCCTTGCAATTCTAGGGTGATTGGTTGAAGGATGTGGTTTAGATGATCATAGACTAAGCCTTTAAGTTTAGAATGGACCTTGAGAGTTGTTTTTACCTTCGCAATTAACGAATCTCGGTATGTTCTTGAGAATCTCGGCCGATATTTCACCAAGAACAACCCGTGATATCTTCTGTTGTTCCGTTTATGTTATATCTTTATGGTTAGGTTATATATTGCCCAAACTTAGCCTTGTTGAGCCTTACAAGCTTACATTCAAGTTTGGAAAGAGACTTACCCGGTGATTCCCTTTCTTGGTTTCCAAAGATGATGAGTTTTAGGTAATAAATGTTTATCCTTTATTAGGTTTGAGTATGCCTTCTTCTTGCCTTTGTGAGCTAGCTTGAGACTTACCCGGTAAAGGTTAATTTTATTCCCTTATGTTGAGCAGTTGTTTTGATATTATAGTTCCTTCCTTTAGATCCTTGAGAATTACCCGGCAAAGAAGCTTTGATTTGGGATAGTTGATAGTGAGACATCCCCTGTGATTTTCCCACCTTAGAAACACCTTTTCTTAGCGATCCCAACTCTGTCCATGGTTCTTTAGAAGTCTTGAATCGAAAACCACAATTGGATACCTAGATCTCTAGAATCTGCACTTTCCTGATTATCATATATTCATATCATTGCTTTTTGTTCTTTTCAGTCATTGATATTTGCAATTATCTATTCTAGACTTGATTTATTATGTTTTGGTTTCACCATAGTCCTTCTGATCGACCCTAAAATATTTTCTTTTGTTGCGATTGATCCATAACCTACGGGCTCACTTATTTGCTTGGCTTTGATTTCTGGTATAAATTTAAAGCTTATTTTCGTTCATATTTCACACACGTCTGAGAGCGAACAAGTTTTTGATGCCGTTACCGGGAACTTGGTCTAGACCCAGCGGTAATCTCGGTTGTCTAGTTAGACTTATTGCTTTTACTATAAATTTTTCTGCTTTCAGTAGTTGTTCTTGTAGGAATTCCCTTTCTTTTTAAGTTTTTGTGAAGATCTCGGACTGGTAAAGAACTCGTTCCCTACGATCCTTAACAGGAGAACACTTACAAAAGATGGCTGGAAGAGATGTTCGTACCAAAGTAAAAGATGATTTGGAACGAGTAAGGCTTCAAGTTGAAGCCTACGCAGAAGAAAGAGCAACAACACAAGAAAGAGAAGAAGAGAATGAAGCATGAATGACTGATATGCAAGCTAATATAAGGCAATTGCTTCTTGAAACAGGTGGAAATATTCGAGTAGACATACCTCCAGCAGCTGCACCTCGCCACTGGAGAAGAAGATTAGACTTGATCCATTTGTGGAGGGACCACAAACACTTGGTCAAAGGATGGATCCAACACAAAGAGCAAGACGTCCAGGAGTAAATTTCAGAAATTCCGCATATCATGATTATGAGTTCCGTCCTAATGTCCTGTTCGCCCGAAAACGTGCGTGCAAATAAGCTTTATTTTTGTAAAACTAGAATAAAAGCAAGCGAACCCACATTGTACGGATCGGCGTAGATTAGCAAGTATTACAGAGTATCGAACACGGAGATTTGGTGAAACAAAATCCAATTTCATATTGTCAAGCAAATAAGATGTAAAGCTTTGCAAATATTAAGGTAAAACAACCCTGAAGATCCAAGTATCTAATTGTGGCAATCGATTCAAGATATACTAAGGATATAAGGACATAGTCAAGAATTGCAAAGGTATGCTAAGGTAAATTAATGTACGGTGAAGTTCCAAAACCTTATATGACTTATCCAAAGACACACTCTATAAAGGTTGTTGAGGCTGCAATATAGAAAAGATCTAAGGACAAGAATTAATCTCAAATATCCAAACTTGTAACCCAAGGATTAAAATAAACTTAAACGGTTAAGGTTGTGACACTCGAAATCGAAAGAGAGGATGTTGAGTCTCACTATTACCTAGAAAAGGCAAGCAAAGACTAGGTTAAAGCTAATCTTTAACTTTGGATTAAAGTAAAAGCCAAGTTCATAAAATGAGGTAAATCACTGGTAGATCTTGAGAACCACGGCCGTGGAAACCTAAGAACAGGCCGTGATTTAGTGTGTCGACGATATTTCTCTAACTCTCAAGGTCCAATCAAATTATGATCGATCTATCATCATCTAAGCAACAACTATCAACCCTTCACCTTAGAATTGCTAAAGGGCTTTAGCCAATAACCATTGTCATGATATCAATATTCAATTTAGAAAGAATGAAAGATGAAAACCCTTGAATACTCAATAAAACTTCAAAACCAATTCTAAAATCCGAAACACAAGAAGCAATGTTAATGGATTCAGAATATATAACACAAAACCTCACAATGATCTAAGGCAAGGACGAAGAGTTGGATGTCAATCCGTCTTCAATATCAAAACCTAAGAAAAAGGCTAAACCTTTGATGTGAGCAATCTCCAATCTCCAAATATCCGCCGTTTTCGCAACTCTAGGCGACTTCCAATCAACCCTAGGCAAGAGTACTGAAAGGAAGGGTAAGCGGCCGTCCTCGAAACTCTCTTTTCCGGCCTTTTTATAAGACAAGAAAGAATATCCGTCAAGGCCCAATATGTAAATGACGTGGCAAATAATGACACGCCAATAGATTGGCTAAATCACGGTCTCATGGCTTTCCACGACTGTGGTTTAGAGCGTGGAAATGGATTACGGTGCCTTGTGACTTCCACGACCGTAATTTAGGCCGTGTAACTTACTGGAGTGCTCGAAACTCAAATCCACGTTCTTGATGCCAAGTCCACGGCCGTGGTTTAGTGTGTGGACTTCAAATCATCTTCTCCACGGCCGTAATTCACGGTGTGGAAGTGTATATTGCTTGTTGTTGCTTTTGTTTCTTGTCATTCTTTATCCTAGCTCTTCCTTAGCTTCCTTGATGTATCTCCTAATCCTCGAACATGATCGATTACTCCCTTTTCTCTCTCAAATGCTCCGATTTCAGCTCCTATTCACCTATAATCAACACAAAGCTAGTGTAGACTTCCATATCGACTATATAGATGAACAAGCTAACAATTGCTTCAAAACCTTATCCATGTACACAATAATAAGGGAAAAACAACCAAAATAAGTGCCTAGAATATCGCCCTATTTCATGCTAACAAATACCCCATACTTGTCACTTGCATGTCCCCAAGCAAGGTTTTCAAAAGCTTAGAACACAAGTTAGAATGAAATATGTATGCAAACTCAAAACAAAACCATCTTTTAGGTAAATGTGCTTCTAGTCAATAGATCATCCTCAAACCTTGCTTCATTCATCCTTGAAACTCTCATATACATAAACCAATGAATGTAAAGCAAAGAAACATCATAAATCGCTTAAACTTCAAGACAAACATCATAACCTTCAAGTATTGTCAAAATCAAGCATGTGAAACTTCAATTTAGATCACCAAGTCAAATAACATTCTTTTGATCTTAAGGACTTTCAAGTAACGTCTAGAATGCGAAAAGGAGGGAAACTTATAAGCGACGTGGTGCATGAATCCGGGAAAAGGAATAACCCAACTCTTTTTCTTTTTATTTTGAATTGCAACACCATAAACTTAGAGCTTTGCTCTTTTATTTTTCACATTATTTTCCGACTTTACTTTTTGAAAGATGGACAGAGGTGCCAAAAACCGAAGCCTAAGATATCAATGTTTCTCAATTTCGAGATGCCTCAAACCCTTGATGCACATACTATAATTCGTTAGGAATATCGCTCAATCCGACTTTGGCAAGACACAACCACCCGGCTATGTGAATGGTGCCGAGTTACTCATCGTCATGATTGACTTCCCCAAACCTATTTATTGTTCTATTCTTTGAATGCAAAATTTTGCTTTCATGGCCCTCCCACATCAAACATGCCAAATATCAACTCCTCCAAATTCCCGGATAGGTAAGGGAGTCAATTACTTTTATTGAGGGGCTAAATGATCAAAGAAAGAAGTAAGAAAATCGAATTGCCTTAATCATCTCATAAAGAAGTATAAGAACTCATTGTGTCATTTCAACCTTAATTTCACAATATGATTTAGATAAAACCTTCACATTATGAAACTTGCAAGAAAGGATAAATAACACATTCAATTTCTTTTCAATTCATAATTCTGTTTAAGCATACAATTGTCATAAAAAATTCAATCCACGAGTGAAAGCTATCATAGAAGTCATCTCTAATCTTAGAAGCACAAGAACTTTTTCAAAATTTTTCAAAATTTTCAAATTTTTATAGGTTTTTCAAACTTTTTCATGCAATGCAATAACGAAACGCGTGACTATGGAAATGAAACATGCAAAGTGTCATGGATAAAAGCGAGAAAATGTAGTAGAATTATTACACATAATAGTCACACCCCAGCCCATACTTAAAACATACATTGTCCTCAATGATCAAAAAGAAATAAAGAAAAGAAGAAAAGTAAAATGAACTCACTAGACGGTGGTGGGGTGGCTGAAACTGTCAGTTATCATAGCTCGTCACTACAGAGGTGGCGGTGGTGGAAATGGACGGAAATCATGGCTATAGTACCGCCCGAACTCCTGGCGGTAGAAGTCACTCATCATCTCGTCATGCTCCCGGCTCCGTCTCTCCTGGGTCTCCCGATGGATCTCCAAATCTCCAACTCTCCTAGAAAGGTTGGTGGCCCACTCCGGTAGCTGCTGGTACCAAGCTGGGGGCTGACCGTACCATGCCGATACGTCCTGTGGAGTCGGTACTGCTGGTGCCTGACTATACCACGGAGGTGGAGCTACCATCCATGAAGGTTGCTCCCCATACCAAGCGGGAGGAGCCTCCATCCAAGTCGGCCTCTCACTCACGCTAGCACGGCGAGAGGAAGAGGTTCCAGAAGGTCGCGGGGAACGTCTAGGAGGGTCGGGGAAGTGTGCTAGCTGATCTGGAAAAGTGCCAAAGTCCTACTCATCACCTCCTCCCTCAAAACCATCACCTCCTCCTCAACATCTGCAACCGGAACCTCATCGGGTACATAATGAGGTACTACTAGCTTATTTGCACGCATGGCAGCGAAAGTCTGCTTCCAGTTATGGCGTCCGGCCATAATGGAATACTCGGGGAGCCAAGGGATGCCTCTACCTCCTCTCTCCTCCCAAGGTATACCGGCGGTAGGTGGACCGCGGTGCTTAGGAAAGATGATACCTCTAGTCATGAGGCTATTGAGACCCAAAGGTCTCGCCGCTATCCTAGTGCAGGCAGAAAAGTCTATCCCTAGCTACCTGGCAATGTGTGTAACCATACCACCATATCCTATATTACAGGCTCTCTTGTTCTTCAATTTACTCATAGTGGAGGCTAGGAGGGTAGCACAATCAGCAGGTCTACCATGGAGCATAGAATAAAGGAGGAAAAGCTCATCGGTCTTGATCTTTTGAAGAGTTTCAGTCCTAGGAAAAAGGCATTCGGAAAGGACCCAATGAGCTATCTTCAAGGCTAAGTGATAGATGAGCTTAGCCTTGGTGTCGACCGGTTGCCAACGGTCCTCACTAACATATATCATCGCTATATCCTCCCAAAAATCCTTAGTGTAAACCCCACTAGGAAAACGACCATTGAAGGTCTCTTGGAACCCGAAGAAGGCTCCAAACTGCAAGATCGAGAACTCATAGTTCTCCTCCATCAACCAAAAAGAGACCGTCCAATCGACGGCGTTATGCTCAAAGGAAGTGACAAACTCCCTAGTAATCTCCTCATAAGCGTCTTCTCGAATAGCGGAGAAGACAATTAAACCGGATCTATCTAGAAGCCATGTCAAATTGTTCACTACATTCAACGGTTCAAGCTCTTCAAGCACTAAGTATCTGGTCCTATGACCGCTCTCTTCTCGATCCTTTCTAAGGCATCGAGGTAATCCTGATGGATGGTTGGAATTCTAGGAGGTGGGGGTGATGGTGGCTCACTAGGGGGGACTTGGGAAGAAGAGGAAAGGTGACACTTCCTCTTCTTGTTCCTAGTCGACTTTCTCCTAAACAAATCCATTGTAGAAGAAATATCATGGTCTGTTCTAACAAAACCACGGCTGTGGAACCTACAAGGACCGTGGTTCGGTTCTGTTTTGCTCAAATCTCAACCAAATCACACCAAATTCAGCAGACACAGTCCTAGACTAATTCCAATTCCAATCAGTTATCCTAAAAAATCTTGCAAGAATTGAGCCAAATCGACAAAGTAGAGAAAGAGGAGAAAAAACTAGGTTTTGGATTCTTAAAATCCAAATTCTGTCTTCTGCAAGGATTGTTCACTTGAATTGTTGATTGGATCTTGTAGATGATCGAAAATGCTTCACTTTAGGCTCAAGAATCGTTCGTATCGGACTCCGAACGAAGATTTGTGTGAAGGGGAAGGTTTTCGGCGATTAGGTCATGGAAATGGGGCATGGAATTGAGATTTGTGGTGTTTTTGTGAAGTAAGGTGGTTTATATAGCGATCGTAAACATTTTGGAAAATCACGGTCACTCGGGGTGTTCCACGGCCGTGGAATTGTACGGAACTGTGGTTTTGGTGGTTTTTCTCAGACTTTGGAAGAATTACGGTCATTGTAGCTTCCACAACCGTGGTTTAGGGCGTGGAACTCTCTGTAATGTGCCAAAATCCATGTTTCGTCAATCCCTTCCAACTTTTCCTCCTTCCATTGCCTATTCCATTGCTCCTACATCCAAAAACACGACATACCGGGAGGTATCGAGGGAAAAACAAAGCAAAAACGACTATACTAACTAATCTAAGAATAAAAAAAACAAAAGCATAAGTGCAATACCTTGGGTTGCCTCCCAAGAAGCGCTTGTTTTAGGTCCATAGCTAGACCGTATCTGCATCAATTCGAGTGTGGTGGGTGCGAACTCCTCAGCTTGGAGCTCCGGTGTATAATTGTTAAGTCGTTGACCGTTCACCTTGAAACTTCCGCTCTTTTCACCCCATACTTCAAATGCACCATGTGGAAAAACATGTTTGATTAGATAAGGTCCAATCCAATGAGATTTAAGCTTACCTAGAAAGAGCCGAAGTCTCGAATTAAAGAGGAGAAATTGATCTCCTTCTTTGAGGTCCTTTGGAATAATATGCTTATCATGCCAACGCTTCACTCTTTCCTTATAGATCTTGGCGTTCTCATAAGCATTTAAGCGGAGTTCTTCAAGCTCGTTAAGGTCCAAGAGGCGCTTCTCGGCTACCTTCATGTTGAAGTTCAACCACTTTACCACCCAGTACGCTTTATGTTCCAGCTCCACCGGTAAGTGACAAGACTTCCCATAGACAAGGTTGTATAGTGTTGTTCCGATGGGAGTCTTGTACGCAATCTTATACGCCCACAATGCATCATCTAGTTTCAAAGACCAATCCTTCCTTGTCTACGAAACTGTTTTCTCTAGGATGCCCTTGATCCCTCTATTCAAAGTCTCCACTTGTCCACTCGTTTGTGGATGATAAGGAGTGGCGATATTGTGAGTCACCCCATACTTAGCTAGTAGAGTTTCGAATCGTCGGGCAATGAAGTGAGAGCCTCCATCACTAATGATGGTCCGTGGTGTCCCAAACCTTGGGAATATAGTTCTATTAAAGAACTTAACTACAACCATGACATCATTAGTTGGAGAGGCAATTGCTTCAACCCATCTCAAAACATAATCTACAACTAGAAGTATGTATTGGTTTCCACAAGATGATGGGAAGGGTCCCATAAAGTCTACTCCCCAAACGTCGAAGATCTCTACCTCTTGAATATTGTTAAGAGGCATCTCGTTTCTCTTGGATATGTTACCTGTTCTTTGACAAGCATCGCAGCATGAAACAAAGTTTTGCACATCTTTAAATAAAGTAGGCCAAAAGAAACCATATTGCAATACCTTAGCGCTAGTTTTATTTGAACTAGCTTGTCCTCCACAAGGTAGTGAATGACAATGATGGATGACGCTTTGCATCTCGTTTTCCGGCACACATCTTCGAATGATGCCGTCCGGACCTCTCTTGAAGAGTAGAGGTTCATTCCAAAAGTATTGCCGGACATCCTTAAAGAACTTCTTCCTTTGTGCATAGGATAGTCCGGGAGGTATTTCTTGACAAACCAAATAGTTAACAAAATCCGCAAACCATGGTTCGTTACCTTTAGTTATCTTGTCGATGCACTCCTCTATGATGTGTAAATGCTCGTCCGGAAAGGAGTCATCTATAGGTAGATTTTCGTCTTCTAGATGTGGTAGACGACTCAAATGATCCGCAACAGAATTTTCCGAACCTTTCTTGTCACGGATCTCTAGATAGAATTCTTGTAGGAGAAGAATCCATCTGATCAGCTTTGGTTTTGCGTCCTTCTTGGCAAGTAGATACTAGATCGCAGCATGATCCGTGTATACTCTCACCTTTACACCTACAAGATAAGAACGAAACTTTTCAAAGGCATAAACAATTGCCAAGAATTATTTTTCAGTTATGGCATAGTTAAGCTACGCTTCATCTAGCGTCTTGCTAGCGTAATAGATAGCATGGGTTCGGCCCTCCTTCTTTTGACCAAGCACAACTCCAATAGCTACGTCACTTGCATAACACATAACGTCAAACGGGAGATTCCAGTCCGGAGGTTGGATGATCGGGGCTGAGATTAGAGCTTCCCGGATCTTATGAAATGCATCTAAACAATCCTGCGAGAAATAAAAAACTGCATCCTTCATCAATAGATTAGTAAGCGGTTATGATATCTTAGAAAAGTCCTTGATAAAACGTCTATAAAATCCAGCGTGTCCTAGAAAGCTTCTTATCCCCTTTACCGAAGATGGAGGAGGGAGCTTTTCTATGGTCTCTATCTTAGCCTTATCTACCTCAATCCCTCTATTAGAGATCAAGTGTCCGAGTACAATGCCTTCCTTCACCATGAATTGACACTTCTCCCAATTAAGAACTAGGTTAGTGTCTTCACACTTTTTTAGAACAAGAGAAAGGTTAGAAAGACAATTATAAAAAGAGGAACCATAAACAGAAAAGTCATCCATGAAAACCTCCATGATCTCCTCTATGTACTCCGAGAAGATAGCCATCATGCACCTTTGCAAGGTGGTTGGGGCGTTGCAAAGCCCGAACGGCATTCTCCTATAAGCAAACGTACCCCATGGGCACGTGAATGTGGTCTTCTCTTGATCGTCCGGATGGATCGGAATCTGAAAGAAGCCACTATAACCGTTAAGATAGCAAAAATGAGAATGTTGTGCTAACCTTTCAAGCATTTGATCAATGAAGGGTAATGGGAAATGATCCTTCCTAGTTGCATTGTTTAGCTTCCGGTAATCAATGCACATCCTCCATCCAGTCACGGTTCTTGTAGGAATGAGCTCATTGTTCTTGTTGGTTATAACCGTCATTCCTCCCTTCTTTGGAACAACTCATACGGGACTGGCCCACTTGCTATCGGAGATAGGGTAGATGATACTTGCATCAAGTAGTTTAAGAATCTCCTTCTTGACAACCTCCTTCATGATCGGATTTAATCGCCGTTGAGGTTGTCGCGAAGGCCTAAAATTTTCTTCCATTAGGATCTCGTGCATACATAATGAAGGTTTAATTCCTACAAGATCCTCTATAGTGTAACCTAAGGCTTTCCTATGTTTCCTTAGAACAGTTTGTTATGCTCATCTTCACTTAAATCGGAACTAACAATTACCGGAAAAGTAGAATTAGTTCCTAGAAATGCGTACCTTAGATGTGTGGGAAGTGGCTTCAATTCCATCACCATTGGAGTCTCTAATGCCTCTTGAGGAGTGTTTAATGCTTCCTTAGAAGTCTCTAAGGGTGTATGAGTTGTTGAAGGAGACTTAAGAGCATTGGTGGAAAGAACGTAATTGTTCTCAGAATCCAAAAATCACGGCACCACTGTTACTTCCACAACCGTGGTTTAGGGCGTGGAAGTGAATTACGGCACCACTGGTAGTTCCACGGCCGTGGTTTTGGCCGTGTAACGTACTAGAGTCCTCTGAATAGCTGATTACGGTCATGTTGATGGAAACCACGGACGTGGAATAGCACGACTGGCCGTGATTCCTCACGTCTTCTGACCCATCGTAGAGTTTTTCAAACTCTTCTTCATGCACTTCCTTTAGCTCCTCCAAGGCTTCAATTTCCTCATTGCAATCCTCTTCTTCTCCTTTATCCATAATGCTCATGGTGATGACCTTTTGCAATGGGTCCTTGAATAGAATCGGGCTTACTTCTTCTCTAGATGCCTCCTTGTCATAGATATTGAACATATCTTCTCCAAGAGTTGGCTCTTTCACCAAAGTGGAAAGAACAAACTCTACCTTCTCTTCTCCTATGTCGAAGGCATGTCTAGCATTCTTGGAATCCATCATACAACCGGATGCTGCAAGAAACGGTCTTGCGAGTATGATCGGGACAGGACTATCTGCAGGAATGTCAAGCACAAGAAAATCTATTGGAACATAGAACTTACCAAGCTTGACTGGGACGTCCTCAATGATACCGACGGGGCGAGTTATGGATCGATCCGCCATGTATAACGTCATCTTCACCGGTTTAGGTTCACCTAAACCGATCTTCCTGCATAAGGCAAGCGGGATGATGCTAACGCTTGCTCCCAAGTCACATAATGCATCATAAGTGACTTCTCCCACTCCAATTGGAATACAAAATGACCCCGGATCCTTCAGCTTTGGGGGCATCTTTTCCTTCATTGTTTTGATGAGATCCGATGATTCCGAACTCATCTTGACTTTTCCAAAGTCTTCCAGCTTCCTCTTGTTAGAGAGGATCTCCTTTAACAAGTTCCCGTAAGCGGGCATACCTACAATTGCATCAATGAAAGGTATGTTAATGTGCAGTTTGCTCATGAGTTCAATGAACTTACCGAACTGCTTGTCTAGATGCGCTCTTGCTCTAGATTGTTGGAATGGTAGGGGAGATTTGTAAGCTCGAGGAGGAATGTAGATGTCTTCCTTCTTCTTCCCCTTTTCCTTCTCCTTTTCGACGGGAACTTCAACAAACTTAGGCTACGGGTCGGTAGTTGTTGCTCCGCTCCTAGTTGTGATAGCCATCACCCTTCCCTTCGGGTTGTCCTCCGTCTTTCCGGGAAGCTTTCCTTGGGTTCTAGAAACTTCCTCAACATTGCTGAACATTCGGTTGTTGTTGTTCCAATTGTTCCGGTTGTTGTTCCGGCTATTGCGGTTGGTGTTCTCATTCCCTTGATGGTTGTTGTTGTTTCCTAAGTATCCAACATCTTGCTCCTTAGGCTTTTGAAAGCCAACTCTAATGACTTCTTTCAACTCCTTAATTTCGGTGTTGAGATAAAAGATTTGAGTTTGCACAGCTTGTGTTAGCTTCGCTCCTTGCTCTACTCGGTTAGCTTCCGCCTTCCGGTGGGAGTACTTCTCAATGACTCGAGCTGGCTTCTCAATGAAGTCCCAAGCGTCATCTTCCCTCATGTCCATGAATGTGCCACATGAAAGGGATTGGAGCTTGAATTGTGTTTCCACATCCAGCCCCTTGTAATATATCTCCAACAACTCTAACACAGAAATGCCATGGTGTGGGCAATCCAATAATAGATCCTGAAACCTTTCCCAAGACTGAAACAAACTTTCATTAGATTTCATAGAAAAAGCATTGATTTTACCTCTCAACTCCGCTGTCTTGGATGGCGGATAGAATTTGGTTAGAAACTCCGAAGATAGATCCTCCCATGTGTTGAGTCTTCCATTTGGAAGAGCTTGATACCAAGTTAAAGCCTTCCCTTTCAAAAAGAAGAAGAATGGCTTGATCTTGTAGTTGTTGGTGGTTGCATTCTTTGGTTTCATTGTCTCCATTAGAATCTCAAAGTTCTGTAAATGTTGATGTGGAGATTAAGCACTCGTTCCTCCAAATTGGCTTTGGCGAACGATGGTAATAACCTGTCGGTTAAAGCTAAACCCCTGAATATCTTCAGCTTCGAAGTTTACACCTAGACGGCGTGATTGCTGAATTGGATCCATCCTTTGGCCAAGAGTTCTTGGCTCCTCATCTACACGAGCGGCTCTCGCACACCCAGCTGGGATACGAGGATTGGCGGCCGGTATTGGATCATTCCGGACTGGGTTGATCGTTGGATCAATCTCCTCTAGTGGTGGCATATCCGGATCGAATTCTTCATCATCGGATGATTCCGCTCTGATGGACTTAGTTGGTTTCTTGACCTTCTTCTTCTTCTTAGCATCATTCAGCTCCAACTTCATGTCCAACATCATAGCTTTGAGCTCTTCAATTTGGAATTGATGACGCTCCGCTTCGTCCTTACGAGCTTTCTCACTCAACCTAAATTGAGCTTGAGCCTCCTCTATCTCCGCTTGGAGATCTCTCTCTCTATTTTCAACCATCTTTCTTTCTTTAGCTTTCTTCCTAAGAGTCTTTTCAAGTTCCGGATCAGAAGGTACGAGGTCTTTGTTGAATCTAGACCTGCGCATATACCTAAAAGAACCTGCAAATAGCACTCAAAAGAGATATCAAATAACAAGACCAAAGCTCCCAAGCTCGACAACCGAGAACCGAAGTTTGGTCTAGACCATATCCCTGGCAACGGCGCCAAAAACTTGTTCGCCCGAAAACGTGCGTGCAAATAAGCTTTATATTTATAAAACTAGAATAAAAGCAAGCGAACCCACAGTGTACGGATCGGCGTAGATTAGCAAGTATTCCAGAGTATCGAACACAGGGATTTGGTGAAACAAAATCCGATTTCAGATTGTCAAGCAAATAAGATGTAAAGCTTTGCAAATATTAAAGGAAAACAACAACCCTAAAGATCCAGGCATCTAATTGTGGCAATCGATTCAAGATATACTAAGGATATAAGGACAAAGTCAAGAAATGCAAAGGTATGCTAAGGTAAAGTAATGTACGGTGAAGTTCCAAAACCTTATATGACTTATTCAAAGACACTCTCCATAAAGGTTGTTGAGACTGCAATATTGAAAAGATCTAAGGACAAGAATTAATCTCAAATACCCAAACTTGTAACCCAAAGATTAAGATAAACTCAAACGGTTAAGGTTGTGACACTCGAAACCGAAATAGAGGATGTTGAGTCTCACTATTACCTAGAAAAGGCAAGCAAAGACTAGGTTAAAGCTAATCTTTAACTTTGGATTAAAGTAAAAGCCAAGTTCGTAAAATGAGGTAAATCACGGGTAGATCTTGAGAACCACGGCCATAGAAACCTAAGAACATGCCGTGATTTAGTGTGTCGACGATATTTCTCTAACTCTTAGGGTCCAATCAAATTACGATCGATATATCATCATCTAAGCCACAACCATCAACCCTTCACCTTAGAATTGCTAAGGGGTTTTACCCAATAACCATTGTCATGATATCAATATTCAATTTAGAAAGAATGAAAGATGAAAACCCTCGAATACTCAATAAAACTTCAAAACAAATTCTCAAATCCGAAACACAAGAAGCAATGTTAATGGATTCAGAATATATAACACAAAACCTCACAATGATCTAAGGCAAGTACGAAGAACGGGATGTCAATCCGTCTTCAATATCAAAACCTAAGAAAAAGGATAAACCTTCGTTGTGAGCAATCTCCAAATATCCGGCGTTTCTGCAACTCTCATCGACTTCCAATCAACCCTAGGCAAGAGTGCTGAAAGGAAGGGTAAGCGGCCGTCCTCGAAACTCTCTTTTCCGGCCTTTTTATATGACGAGAAACAATATCCGTCAAGGCCCAATATGTAAATGACATGGCAAATAATGACACTTCAAAAGATTGGCTAAATCACGGTCTCATGGCTTTCCACGACCGTGGTTTAGAGCGTGGAAATGGATTACGGTGCCTTGTGACTTCCACGGCCGTAACTTAGGCCGTGTAACTTACTGGAGTGCTCGAAACTCAAATCCACGTTCACGATGCCAAGTCCACGGCCGTGGTTTAGAGCGTGAACTTCAAATCATCTTCTCCACGGCCATAATTCAGGGCGTGGAAGTGTATATTGTTTGTTGTTGCTTTTGTTTCGTGTCATTCTTCATCCTAGCTCTTCCTTAGCTTCCTTGATGTATCTCCTCATCCTCGAACATGATCGATTACTCCCTTTTCTCTCTCAAATGCTCCGATTTCAGCTCCTATTCACCTATAATCAACACAAAGCTAGTGTAGACTTCCATATCGACAATATAGATGAACAAGCTAACAATTGCTTCAAAACCTTATCCATGTACAAAATAATAAGGAAAAAACAACCAAAATATGTGCCTAGAATATTGCCATATTTCATGCTAACATGTCCTTACGATGATCCGTCAAAATGAATTGGGAGGATTAGAGGGGAGTCTCTTTACCAACACTTGTTGAATTATGAGATACTTATGGAGACATTGAGGCCTCCAAGGCTAGAAAACAACAGTTACAGGTTGAGGGGATTTTCCTTTTCTTTGATGGATAAGACTCTTACTTGGTACCAATCTTTGTCATATGGAAAAATTGGCACTTGGGAGGAGATTACCACCGAAATCCTCACCAAGTTCTCTCCACCGTAAAAAAAAATGCAGAACTTAGAGGTAAAATTTATGCTTTTGTGATGAAGGAAAGGAGATCTTATTCAAGTCATAGGAAAGTTTCAAGGACCTTTTGCTAGATTGTCCACATCATGGCATACCAAAGATCAAGCTTCTTGAGGTCAATTTTAAGGGTTTGGATATATGAGGAAACTCAATTGAAGCTTCAATCCCTTTTTGGATGGACATTTATGGAGAAGATCATTGATGAAGCATGTGAATTTATAGAGAAGCAAGCCTTAGTGATTGAAAAATATTCCCATCGAAGAGTTGATGAGAGACTTCGGAGACCCGGAGTCTATGAGGTAAGTACCACTACTACTAATAATGCTCAATTTGATATTATAAACAATGAAATTAAATCATTGAAGGATCTTATGATGGGGAAAGATCCCAGGGCTAGTTTTGAAGTGTAAAAATATGGCACGAATAATACCAAAATTCTTGATCAAGTACAAGAAATCTCGGCCGAGATTTTAATTAATAGACTCGAGATTTTCCATGTCAAGAGCAACTTTGACCAAAATCTCGGTCGAGATTTTCCAAAAACTAACAAGGGGTCGAGATTTGTAAAACTTTGAAACTGCTTAGAAGTTGCTTAGAAGTGTTCTGGGATGTTTCCCCACTCCTTCTACAGCTATGGAAGCATCCCGAGATGCTTCGGAAGGCAAGAATTCCTCAATCAAAGAGCCTCCTACTTTGGAGTTGAAGCCTCTTCCTTCACACTTAAGGTACGCTTTTCTAGGACATAACTTTATATATCCGGTCATTGTTAGAGCTAAATTGAATGAGGATGAGCTCAGCAAGCTGATGCATGTGTTGAGATTACATAGGAAAGCTTTAGGTTATACTATTGATGATCTTGTTGGTATTAAGCCTTCTTTATCTATGCATAAATTCTTATGGAGGATGATCATAAGCCATCACGTGAACCTCAACGATGGGTAAATCCGATTATGAAAGAGATTGTGAAGAAAGAAATTCATAAGTTACTTGATGCAAATATCATCTTTCCAATTTCTAATAGCAAGTTGGTGATTCCCGTTCATGTGGTTCCCAAGAAGGGATGAATGACCATTTTAACCAACAAAAACAATAAGTTGATTCCTACTAGAACAGTTACGAGATGAAGAATGCGCATTGATTACAGGAATCTGAACACAACAACATGAAAGGATCATTTCCCCTTCCTTTCATTGATCAAATGCTTGAGAGATTAGCACAACACTCACACTTCTGCTACTCGGATGGGTATAGTTGATTCTTCCAAATCCTCATCCATCCCGATGATCAAGAGAATACTACTTTTACGTGCCCTTAGGGTATGTTTTCTTATAGGAGAACGCCTTCTGGACTTTGCAACTCACCAACTACATTCCAACGGCGCATGATGGCCATATTCTAAATACATTGAGAACATTATGGAGGTTTTTATGGATGATTGTTCTGTCTATGGTTCTTCTTTTGATGATTGCTTAGCTAACCTTTCTCTAGTTTTACAAAGATGTGACGACAATAATCTTGTCTTTAATTGTAGAATTGAAGTGTCAATTTGTGGTTAGCGTGGGAATTGTTTTAGTTCACATGATCTCCAATCGTAGAATTGAAGTGGATAGATTGAAGATTGAGACTATTAAGAAGTTACCTCCACCTTCTTCGGTAAAGGGGGTAATAATCTTTTTTTGCACATACAGGTTTTTATAGGAGATTTATTAAAGACTTTTCTAAGATTTCTAAACCATTGACTAACCTACTGATGAAGGATGTGGTTTTTGAGTTTTCAAAGGAATGTCTAGATGCTTTTTATAGGTTAAAGGTGTAACACCCCAAATCGGTACATCATATACATAGGCGTACATAAACATCCCAAAACACACGCATCCTAAAGTATGGAAGCCCTCGGATAATCATCCCACCGGATCACTCCGCAGTCTTCCTATCTTGTAGAATATCTACAACATGGTATAAAACCGTTAGCCAACAGTTCAAGAATAAGAATAATAGTAAATGCACAAACAAACACATAATCACATCACAATATGCAATGCCCACACATCATCCATTTATTATCATCATTACGTTAAACCATTACTAATTCAACTAATTTTGTGACACAAGGAGCACCCAGAACCTCACCTCTGCCCCCTTTAACCATACAGGTTTGGAATTGGTAATCAAGCCTCACCCCTGTTGGGCTGGTCGAAAGAAACCCCCAAACTCTCGGCGAGCTTCAGGCAAGTTGTCACGACCCGATTATAATGCACTTGGGCCAATTAATGTACATATATGGTCGTCCTAGTCCGGTTTAGTTTATCACTTCAACATTCATATGCACAAGCACCACTATCTTGAACACTCAAACTCATAAATGCTAGCTTAGTAAGCCCGAAGGACTTACATGTCACAAGGTAAACCACAACCACGTGGTCATAGTTTCCCCTCGAGGAAATGATTAGTGATGCATCAGCAAGGCATACAATATCAACCTAACAAGCTCTCAAGATAACCTCAACATATATCATCATCAAGCTCACCATATACAAGCTATCAAGCTCTCAAGCTAACCCTGACACAAAGGAAAGGAAGGACACATAACACAATTGGTATGTCCTGGACAAAGACGCACCTGCGTAAACGGGAAGGCACAAGAGTGGTGACAGCCGCAGGGGCGGTGGCTCACAACCACAGGGGCAGTGACACAGCTCAGCTGCAAGGGCGGCCTTGACAGTGCGCGGGGGCGGCTACACGGCTGAGGGGCCATTCTCTAACTTCTCTTCGATCTCTTGCTCGACCTTCTTCTCTTCTATCGCGGGAAAGGCAACCATCAACATACACATACATATATACATCATCAACTGTCCAAGAAAACATACACACGATCAACTTCTAGGAATATCAATCTAAAGAAGAAAGGAGGAAGAAAAGAAGAAGAAAGGAAAGGAAATGATGAGGATGACTTATCACTGCAAAACCAAACAAGGAGGAACCCACTCTCAACTAACAACCACAGCACAACAACAACAACATCAACACATCATCTCATCTCATCCATCAAGGCTCTCTCAACAAAAGTTAAGAAACCTTCCAAGAAAACCAAGATGGAAGAAAGTTAGAACGTGGAGGAGAGGAAGAATAAGATGAAATCTGGAGCAAAAGGGAAATCCTTATCACAAGAGAAAGGGAAACCTTATAAAGGAAGCAAAGGAAAAAGCAAGACGGTCAAGGAAGGCGGCGCTCGACATCAAAACCGTGCGGGGGGGGAGGGGGGTCATCCTAGCCACGGGGGCAACGCCACACCTGCGGCCAAGCCTTGGTGCAGGGGCGGGATCCCTAAAAGACTAAGGCTATTACATTAGATCCCCCTAAAAATAAGTTTCATCCTGAAACATGAACAATTCTCAAATCCTCTCGAACCAATATGTCGAGGTATAAACACTCTTTTTATCGGAGGTATCACATTTCCGCTCATAAAGTATCAACTTATAACACTCTATAACTTCAGAACACAAGCATAAAGGAAGCATCCACTCCAGCATCATAATCAAGACCACTACCCAACGACATAGAAGAAAACCATCTCTAGCAAACCTATAACCACATCACAATGGCATGGAGGAAGAACCATCTCCATCTATAACCATAACTCGCTCTAGCAAACAAGATCTAACAAGATCATATAACATACATCACAGCTAGCACGAAAACATATCATAACACATAAGCACATAACTCACCAAGATAGCACTAAAATCTACTCGTCGATCCTACATGTGCACCTATTTCAGCATAAGACTCTGGATAGTTCCTCTGGATACTATCCTCTGTTTCCCACGTGGCCTTGTTAGGTCCTCGTCTCGAGCACTGTATCCTCATCATAGGAATGTCTTTCAAATGTAGGTGTCTCTTACCTTGCTCTAGGAATGCTATCGGATGCTTAAGAAAAGTGTGGTCCAACTAAACCACTAAGTCATCATAGCTGATGATGTGTCTCGGGTCTGGTATGCACTCCCACAATTGAGACACATGAAACAAATAATGAACATCCTCTAACCTCGGGGGTAAAGCAACTTTGTACGCTGATCTCCCAACTTGATCTAAAATCTCAAAAGGTCCTA
The DNA here is from genome assembly GCA_033239045.1 of Fagopyrum esculentum. Taxonomy (NCBI): domain Eukaryota; kingdom Viridiplantae; phylum Streptophyta; class Magnoliopsida; order Caryophyllales; family Polygonaceae; genus Fagopyrum; species Fagopyrum esculentum. Next base: position 66,616,460 of record BSUD01000001.1, on the reverse strand, counting down.
CATACCGGGGGCTCAACTTCCCCTTACTGCCCAAACTCTAATGCCACGTGTCTAGGATACTCTCAGACAAACATGAGATCCAACCCTAAAGTCTAGAGGTCAACACCTCTTGTTTGCATATGACTTTTGGTGACTTTGTGCAGCCAGCATTTACTCTCTAATCAGTGCTACTCGGGCAGTATCATCTTGAATCTGCTGAAGCACTATACCACTAACACTGCTAGGCTCATCCCGACACAATTGTGTACGACATCTTCGTCCATACAGTGCCTCATACGGGGCCATCCCAATCGATGCATGCCAACTATTGTTGTACGATAACTCAACCAATGGGAGGTGATATGTCCACACGTGCCCCTAGTCTAGCACGCAAGCTCTCAGTATATCCTCTAAGCTCTATTCTCTATGACTGACCATCTGTTTGAGGATGAAAAGCGGACGTAAAATGCAAACTCGTACCCATTGTAGTCCGTATCTACTGTCAAAACCTTGAAGTAAATCGTCCAACTCGATTTGAGATGATCGTCCTCGGTATACCATGGAGTCTCACTATATCTGCCTAGTGAACTCCCCAACCAACCGGCTCACTGGCCAGGTTTCCCAAATAGGGATTAAACGTGCAGTCTTCGTAAACCTGTCCACAATAACCCAGGTGGCATAAAAGCTCCTACTCGGCCTCAATCTTGTGACAAAGTCCATGTAGATATCCTCCCACTTTCATTGCGGCACTGGCAGTCGATGGAGCTCTCCTCTTGGTATTCAATGTTTTGTCTTGATCTTCTGACAGGTCGCACATTGTGCCACAGATCTGGCTACATCGGGCTTCAACCCTCCTCACCAACATGAATGTCTCATATCCTGATATATCCTACTCGTACCTAGGTGCACTGAGTAAGGTGTGGAATGACCCTCCTGCAAAATCATCTGTCTCATCTCCATTTTAGCGGGTACACAGACGCGCTCGAAGCGTCTCATCACTCCATCTACTCCAATGGAGAACTGTGGGGCCTCACCACTAGACATCATATCTCGAATCCGCATCAACATCGGGTAGATCTCCTTTTTTTGTTGGATCTCACCCAACAGATTAGGTAGAAGCTCTAAAGTAGAAAAATGAAAATCCTCATCAAGAAACTGGATGTCCATCTCTTGCCATGCTAGATATCTCTATAACTGAGGTTGAACCGTCAGTCGTACAATCGGCTTCTCTTGAGGAGTCTTCCTACTAAGGGCATCGGCGACCACATTTTCCTTCCCTGAGTGATACAAAATCTCAAGGTCAAAGTCCTTGATTAGCTCAAGCCAACTACTCTGGCGGTTATTCAATTCCGGTTGCGTTAAAATATACTTTAGACTATTATGGTTTGTGAAGATTTGGCATATAGATCCATACAAGTAATGCCTCCAAATTTTCAAAGCATGAACTACCGTAGCGAACTCCTGATCATGAGTCAGGTAGTTCTCCTCATACATCTTTAGTTTTCTAGACGCATAGGCAATCACACTACCCCGCTGCATCAAAACACATCCCAAGTCTAGCTTGGATACGTCATTGTAGACTACAAAGTCCTTTATGCCCTCTAGCTGCGCTAAGATGGAAGTGGAAGTCAAACGTCTCTTCAGATCTCAAAACTCTAAGTACATGGCTCGGACCATACAAACTGGGTAGTCTTCCTCAATAGACTTATAAGTGGTAAGGCAATCACATAGATCCCTCCACAAACCGACGGTAGTAACCGGATAAGCCAATGAAGTTGCGTACTTCCTTGACGTTCGTTGGTGTCGTCCATGCTGCTACAAACCAGATCTTTTCCGAATCAACCTTGATCCCCTTGGCGGAAACAATATGACCCAAAAATGCTACCTCTGGCATCTAGAACTCGCACTTAGAGAACTTGCAATAAAATTCTCTATCTTGTAAAACTCGTAAAACAATCCTTAGATGTCCTGCATGCGCTTCTCTGCCACGAGATTACACTAGGATATCGTCTATGAAGACCACGACAAGCTGATCTAGGAAATCGATGAATATGTCATTCATGAAATCCATAAAGACGGAGGGCGCATTCTTGTGCCCGAATGGCATCACTACAAACTCGTAGTTTCCGTATCGAGTCTGAAATGTCGTCTTATGCGTATCCTGCTCTCTCACCCTCAACTGGTGATATCATGAGCGCAAGTCAATCATGGAGAACACATTCACTCCCTGAAGCTGATCCAACAAGTCATCAATAGGAGGCAAAGAATACTTGTTCTTGATGGTCACCTTGTTCAGCTCTTTGTAGTCGATACACAATCCCAACAAGCCGTCCTTTTTCCGCACGAAGAAACTGGTGCTTCCCACGGGTATATGCTAGGGCGTATGATGCCCTTCTCATCCAATTCTTCGAGTTGCTTCTTCATCTCTAACAACTCGATAGGCGTCATGCGATATGGGGCCTTCAAGATTTTTCTCGTCCCCGGCTCCAACTCTATGCCGAAATCCATACTCCGTTGTGACGGTAATCTGATGGCTCGTCAAACGCATCTATGAAGTCGTAAATCACATAATATCCTCTAATTCTGGACGGTTTCTTTCCTTCATGGCATAACACCAAAAGGCCTCGCAACCCTGTGCAATCAGCCTTGCTGCTCGGACTACGCTGATAACCATACACGTCTTTCCAAAGTCCCAACCTCAGAAAATCTCTATTTGACCCGATTCAGTAGTGTCCGTCACGGTCTTCCTACTTACATCGAACAAAACACGGTGCCTATCCATCCAATCCATACCCAAAATGACTTCCTCATGCACCAGCGACATGACAAAAAAGTCCACAAACAAAGCACGGTTTCCTAAATGTATAGGACAACCATGTACCTCTCGGGTAGCTCTTACCTCACCCCCATCGGGTAACCCCATAATGAAGGGTATCCCCTCTACCGTATCTAAAGTCAGTCTATCAACACATACATATGAAATGAAAGAGTGTGTAGTACCCGTATTAAACAAAACACTAACAGGTAAACCATTAATCAGAATGGTACTTGTAGCAGCTGGCGTCGCCTCAGTGCTCCTCAACTCAAAAACTTGACCTCAAGCTCCTTTGGTATCAGCAGTACCTCCATCTTGAACATTGTCTTTACTTGGTCCTGGAGCGGAACCTTGACTAGCAGGATCGTCTGGGGCTCTCTATTGTCCCTGATGTGGTGCGGAGGTGGCCTCTTCCTACCTCCTGCTGCACTATGAGGGGAAGAACCCTACTGTGACAACGCATTGCCCTGACGGCAATAAGTAGCTCGATGTCCTGGCTTCCCACAAGAGAAGCAAGTTACAAGTGCCCTCGGGCAATCAGCTCGCATATGCCCAGGCTCTCTACAGTTCAAGAACTGTCATGCTCTCTCAAAAGTCGGTGCAGAAACTGGCTAACTCGAGCGGCCCTGAGTTTGGCCTCGCTCCTACCCTAATGCTCATGCACTAGTTTGTCCCGTACGCTGCCTCTTCTCAGACCTTCCTGTTTGAGAAGCCCTCATCGGACTAGCCCCCTCATGCTCGTAAGCTGAGGCTCTATCTTGATAATCTATCAAGGAATCATAGTGGAAACCCACCATGTAGGAACGGGTACTCTCCCTCAATAGGCGGGAGAAAAATTATACGTGTTGATCCTTTGGAGGTACAGATGGACCCAATACCGCCAGCTCCTCCTAGAATCTCCTAATCGCCTCCTCTATCGATATATCCTCAAAACCAGCCTCAACAAAGTTCTGCAGTTTCTCCCTCCTTAGTAAGGCAAGGGGCAGAAATGCTCTCTATTCATGCTCTGCATCTAGTCATAACTGGTGACTCAACTCCGCTGGGTCCTGCACCAGTGCTGGGCTAAATTGTCGGATAGAGTTTGTACTAACTCTATTCGTCTATCCTCTAGACATACAATAGACTCAGGGGCTGAGTCTACATGCCTGATCCACAGCTCGACTGTAACACCCCGAATCCGCGGGACACGGGATGCCACATTGGGTTAGGATCTCACAGTGGATCCTGACCCTAGCCTGACAAAAATTTCACTGGACCTTACAACATGGCATTTCCAAATATATAAACAAATACATAAAACGGTATAAAATTGTACATCAAAGGTATACAAAATCATATCCGAGTATAAAACATCATATCCTCACACATGAGGTATACGAACATCATCCTCACGCAGGAGGTATATAATATCCCGAAAATCATAACCACCTAATATACGAGAGTTCTCGGCCTGTCACCCTGCCAAATCACGCTGCAGCTCTCCTGTCCTACAAGCATCTACATCATGGTATAACACCGTTAGCTAACCATACATATATAAGGTAATGCATAAGCACAATAACAAGTCATGAAAGATAAACATATAATCACGCTGTCACACATTTACCCGTTTAATTATCTTTATATAAGGTCATACACTCAATCGTATATATATATATAGATATATCAAACTATGTGACACAAGGAACGTATCATCCTCGCCTCAAGGCCTGCTAGCCATCTGGAATAGTATCGGTCACATAACCCGTACCCTCTAGGAGTGGTGTTGTGCCCTTCCCGTATACCATGTCTGGCCTGACGTCAAAGAGCATCCCAAACTCCTTACAAGATGAAAGGAAAAGGTTATCACTACCACTGCAAGGGGGCTATCAATAAAACATAGGTCGGTAATAATCAACATCGCATACTATCATATCAACCATATAACTCACACACCACTGATGCATACACCCAAAATAAGGATGGTAGCTAAGTAAGTCCGAAGGACTTACCTCAACCTCTGATAGGCTCATCATCAATGCATAGAGATATATCAATCTCCTATCAATCAAAGGGGTCACACCTAGACCCAAGGGATCCATAGGCTCATCATCAACTTAAACCTCATAACCTACTAAACATCAAAGCCATAATCGGCATAACCTGATATCAACATCATCATCACACTCTCATCTATACCTAGCATTATGCTACACACTCAGACTAAACCTCAATGCCATCCTTATGCAAGCCCGGAAGGAAGACACACCAGCGTGACAAGAACAAAGCAAGGCTGGTGCAAGGAACCACATGGGCAGCCCTAGGTGGCGTAGGGGAGGCGTCTGGCCGGCGTTGGGTCATCCTGGCTAGGCTTTGGGGTTGCTGGTGTGCAGATTGCACACTTCAGCTCCTCTTCTATACGAGCCTTAGTCCTAGGAGCCTTGGAGACTTGCTGAGCCCTTGGCTGACCCAAACAGCCGCCCCTACGGACCCAGAGTGTCGTACCTGTGGCTAGGTGCCGTTTTGCCTCACAAGGTCCGCCCTTGCGGCTTTGTGTGGCTGCAGCCGCTTTCATTGACCTTTGACCCGTGCTTTGTGGATGGCTTCCCTTATAACCTTCCCATTACTTCACTATGAGGGTTTGCTCATCTTCTTCACCTCCCTTTCCTTATGTACGCTCTACTCTTCCTCTCCTCTTCCTTGATCTTCCTTCGATCTCTCCTTGATGTTGTGTGTGAGTTTGAGAGACTTTTGTTTTGGCTTTGATCATGGGCTTGATGTCGAGTATTGTTGCTGATGTGCTGAGGCTGTGAGGTGGTGTTGGTCGCTCTTCCTTGCTGCTTAGGGTTCTGTGTTAGCATGAAATATTGCGATTTTCTAGGCACTTATATTTGTTGTTTTTCCCTCATTATTGTGTACATGGATGAAGTTTAGAAGAAATTGTTAGCTTGTTCCTCTATTATTGTCGATATGGATGTCTACACTAGCTTTGTGTTGATTGTAGGCAAAAAGGAGCTAAATGGGAGCTATTGAGAGAGAAAAGAGAGGATTCGATTATTTTTGAGGATTAGGAATACATCAAGGAAGCTAAGGAAGGAGCTAGCATGAAGAATGTCACGACACAAAAGAAACTACAAGTATTCTACACTTCCACGCCTTGAATTATGGCCGTAAAAGAGTCCACGCTCTAAACCACGGCCGTGGATCTTGGCATCATGAGCGTGGAGCATTCTAGTAAGTTACACGGCCTAAAGTACGGTCGTGGAAGTCACAAGAGACCATAATCCAATTCCACGACCTAAACCACGGTCGTGGAAACTCTTGAGACCGTGATTTAGGCGATCTTTTGACGAGACTTTATTTGCCACGTTATTTATGTGATGGGCCTAGACGGTTATTTCTTTTCCGTCTTATAAAAAGGTCAGGAAAGAGAGTTTTGGGGATCCGCGCTTACGCCTGTTTACTTTGCTTGGAGCATTCTTGCTTAGGGTGGATTGAAGATCGCCGAAGGTTTTTACCTTTTTCTTAGGTTTTGACATTGAAGACGGATTGACAACCTGTTCTTCATACTTACCATAGATTCTTGTGAGGTTTTGTATTATACATTCTGAATCCATCAAACATTGCTTCTTGTGTTACGGATTTGAGAATTGGTTTTGAAGTTTTATTATGTATTCGAGGGTTTTCATCTTTTATTCTATTTGATTTGAATATTGATATCATGACAATGATTGTTGGCTAAAACCCTTTAGCAATTCTAAGGTGAAGGGTTGATAGATGTGGCTTAGATGATGATAGATCGATCGTAAATTGATTGGACCCTAAGAGTTAGAGAGATTTCGTCGACGAACCCAAATCACGGGCTGTTCTTGGAGTTCCACGGCCGTGGTTCTCAAGATCTGACCGTGATCTACCCTAGTTTACAAACTTTGCTTTTACTTTGATCCAAGGTTAAAGATTAGCTTTAATCTAGTCTTGGTTTACCCTTTTCTAGGTAGTAGTGAGACTCATCACCCTCTATTTCGATTTCGAGTGTCACAACCTTAATCGTTTTAGTTAGTCTTGATCCTTGGGTTACAAGTTTGGGTATTTGAGATTAATTCTTGTCCATAGATCCTTTCTATACTGAAGCCTCAACAACCTTTATAGAGAGTGTCTTTAGATAAGTCATATTAAGTCTTGGAACTTCACCGTACATTGCTTTACTTTAGCATACCTTTGCAACTCTTAACTCTGTCCTTAGTTCTTTAGTATATCTTGAATCGATTGCCACAATTAGATACCTGGATATTTAGGGTTGCTGTTTTCCCCAATATTTGCAAAGCTTTATACCTTTATTTGCTCGATAAGTTGAGATTGGGTTTTGTTTCACCAAATCCCTGTGATCGATACTCTGGAATATTTGCTAATCTACGTCGATCCGTACACTGCGGGTTCGCTTGCTTTTATTCTAGTTTTATAAATTTAAGACTTGATTGCATGCACGTTTTCGGGCGAACAAGTTTTTGGCGCCGTTGCCGGGGATTTGGTCTAAACCAAACTTCGGTTTTCGGTTGTCGAGCTTGGGAGCTTTGCTCTTGTTATTTGATATCTCTTGTGAGTGTTATTTGCAGGTTCTTTTAGGTATATGCGCAGGTCTAGATCCAACTAAGACCTCGTACCTTTTGATCCGGAACTTGAGAAAACTCTTAGGAAGAAAGCCAAGGAAAGAAAGATGGCTGAAAAATAAAGAGAGGGATGTCCAAGCGGAATTACATGAATCTAAACATAAACTTAGGTTGAGTGAGAAAGCTCGTATAGATGTAGAAACGAGTCATCAATTCCAAATTAATGAACTCAGGGCTATGATGTTGGACATGAAGTTGGAGTTGAATGATTCTAAAAAGAAGAAGAAGGTCAAGAAGCCAACTAAGTCCATTAGGGTGGAATCATCCGATGATGAGGAATTCGATCCGGATATGCCACCACTAGAGGAGATTGATCCAACGATCAATCCAGTCCGGATTAATCCAATATCAGTCTCAACTCCTCGTATCCCAGCTGGGGGTGCGAGAGCCGCTCGTGTAGAAGAAGAGCCAAGAACTCTTGGCCAAAGGGTGAATCCGATTCAGCAACCACGCCGTCTAGGTGTGAATTTTGATGCTGACGATATTCAGGGGTTTAGCTTTAACCCACAAGTTATTACCATTGTTCGCCAAAACCAGTTTGGAGGAACGAGTGGCAAATCTCCACATCAACATTTATAGAATTTTGAGATTATGATGGAGACAATGAAGCCAAAGAAAGCAACCACCAACAATTACAAGATCAAGCCGTTCTTCTTCTCTTTGAAGAGGAAAGCTTTATCTTGGTATCAAGCTCTTCCAAATGGAAGACTCAACACATGGGAGGATCTATCTTCGGAGTTACTAACCAAGTTCTTTCCGCCATCCAAGACGGCGGAGTTGAGAGGTAAAATTAATGCTTTTTCTATGAGATCTAATGTAAGTTTGTTTCAGTTTTGGGAAAGATTTCAGGATTTATTATTGGATTGCCCACACCATGGCATTTCCAAATTGGGGTTGTTGGAGATATACTACAAGGGGCTAGATGTGGAAACACAATTCAAGCTCCAACTCTTTCATTTGGCTCATTCATGGACATGAGGGAAGATGATGCTTGGGACTTCATTAAGAAGCAAGCCCGAGTCATTGAGAAATACTCTCATCGGAAGGCTGAAGCTAACCAAGTGGAGCAAGGAGTGAAGCTCACACAAGCTGCTCAAACTAAAATCTTTTCTCTCAACACCGAGATTACAGAATTAAAGGAAGTCATCAAAGCTATCTTTCAAAAACCTAAGGAGCAAGGTGTTAGTTATTTAGGAAACAACAATAACCATAATGGGAATGAGAATACCAATCGCAAAAGCCAGAACAACAACCGGAACAATTGGAACAACAACAACCGGAACAATTGGAACAACAACAACCGGAACAATTGGAACAACAATAGGAGTTCAAACAACAACAATTGGTGTTCCAACCAACAACAAAATTCCGGTAATTCTTATCCCAATTCAGGAAATTAACTAACTCCACCATCTTCTTCTTCCATTCCTTCGAAAAGCCAGGAGCAGACATCTAATAGTGGAAGCACTTCGGTGAAAGAGAAGCCCGATCCCATGCTGGAAACGATTTTAGGAAAGCTTAAAGGGCAAGAGAGTCACATCACTAAGGTTGATAAAACTCAAAAGGTTTTAGAAAACCAAATGTTCATGCTTGCATATGGCAGTGTCCACCTTGATCGTAAAGTATTTTACTCCGCAAATCTTCGTTGTACTCCGTTCTATATGATTCTTGATCCTCTATTATAATCTCCAATCTACGCTCTTGTCGTCTCTTGCAGGGTTCTCCAAATTCATCTCACGGCTTCATACGGCCAAGTTCCTTGGGTGTCTTCCTATTCCTTTTATTTGAGCTGGCTCAGGGATTCTTTTACCATCTGCTTGTCTCTGTGGTGAAATTTATCTCGACCTCTTTACTTCTTTGCCCACTCGTTCTGTGGATGATTTATAAGGTCACCAAGACGCCCACCAGAGTTTAATACTCAATCCTAGGTCTGAATCCATTGTCTCGCGCTGAAAATACTTCATGTCCTCTTCCGATTTATCATGAGGCGATAATCGCTTCATGATATCACAACTAAAGAATATAAGATATCCTTTAGGATACTAACAAGCTAACCAAACACATGCGTATAACATATAATAATAAACATCATAAAAAGTCTATATACTAACTCCTATCGATCCAAGTTTCAAAGATCCACGGAGAGTGATGGTGGTCCGACGTACTACTAATCCAACAACCCGACTATGCGTGTGTGTAAAAACAGAAATCCGTTTTGAAAATTTTAGACCCCTTTCGGGTTCTAGTTATTTTATACATTCGGTCTTTCAGATGATTTCAAGTGCTATTGTTGCCAACCCAGAGCCTTGATACCATATTGTAACACCCCGAATTTTGAGAACTCGGGAAGTTACTGGTTAGGACCTCACAATGGGTCCCGACCTTAGTTTGACAACAATTTTACTAGGAACTTACAACATGGCACAAACGTATTTAAAACAATTTCAAAACATATTATTTTTAATGTATGAATGTACACATGTGACAACCTTACAAAAACATATATATAGATACATAACATGCATGCCATATGAGAGACTCCCCTATCCCCATCTAATGAATACGTGGACCCGGCTGACCATCCGTTCCGGATCTCTCTGCAACTGTCTATCTCCACAAATCTACAACACGGATAAAACCGTTAGCTAACATTCTATGCATAAGTATAAAGGTAAAAGCACAAACACACAACATACACAATCAACATGCAACACTCAATCCTTTTATTATCTTTTAATTGGGTGATATGTCATTACTAATGATACTTATTTTGTGACACGAGGGATTCCCAAACCTCGCCCCTGTCCCCGTTTACCAACGAGGAATGGTACTAATGCATCTGACCGTCTACCTGACTGGGCTGGTCGCAGGGAACCTCCTAGACTCTCGCAAGAGCTAGGCAGATGATGTCACGACCCGTTATCATACACTTGGGTTAATTACATAATATAATAAAGTCGGCCTAATCCGGTTTCGTTGTTTATCATAACTAACAAACACCACCCATACACATTAGACTAATACAAGAAGCCAGCTAAGTAAGTCCGTGGACTTACCAGAATCAAATCTCGCCTCTCTTAACACCACTCAATCAGTAACTACAGAAAATCAGTTGCCTGTCAAAGGAGGCATGTGGGTCAATACATTTTCCTAGGTACTTAGAAGTCTGAAACTCCTAAGCTGTAAGATCCTATTTGGACATGATTTATTACAGTACTTATTTAAGGTAACATGACTATTTTACCATTGGTCCCGAGACTTCCAAAACTCGTAACACGTACTTAAATTCTTACTTGAGGCTAATTAACCATATTCTACTCCCTAGGATGATTTTAGGTAAAACTAGAGAAACTACCCACTTTTCTATTTCACGAAAAGTCACTAAGGTCCATCTACAACTTCAAATATGAAATTAAAATAAACTTATAAAAATTCTAAAATAAATCTCTAAATTATCTAGGATATCTAATCTACTCATAGGAGCAAGAATTTTCTAAAACTGTTCAATTATCACTTCTTAAAAAAATCCTTAAAGTTGGCTACAACACTAAAAACGTTCCTATACTTAGTCAAAAAAAATTTTTGGAAAAACAGCTCAACTACTCCACTTTGAGACCCTATAACTTTCAATCCGACCGTTCATTTCTTCTCACATTTTAACACAGTAAACTACGTATATCCCTCTATGATCTATCAAAAATTCAACGGTAGATCTTCAATATAACTCTTGAACATTGGTCTACAATATTGACAGTTTTCAACTTTTCAAAACTAAAGAAAACTCCATTATTTACAGCTGATTTGTTTCTACTATTTTTGTCACCCTCTTCTAACCCAAACTAATTATTGATCTCAATGTCCTAAGTTCATCAGCAGCACATAGTACACTTTAACTTATTAACTTACAGAAGATACGTATTCAAGGGAGGGAGAAGAGATCTAGTTACCCCTTGCTGAGACCTTTATTGCAACTTAGGAAAGATTCTGATGATGGGGAAGGCTTTCGATCTGTAAAACATCAGGGATGGAATATAAACTTTTGCCCATTGTGTGACTGAATAGAAAGAGGACAACTAGGGAGTGAGAGACCAACCGAACGTATGCAGAAACGTATGCAACAGCTCCTTGAGTCGAAGTGCACATAAGAGGCTGCTGATGTGCAATGTTGGTGCTTCAATGGGGATGCTGAGATCTGCATCGATATAGAAGAAGGGGAAGAAAGGTTTACGTGCATCTAGAAGCAAAGACGTTGCAACTACTTCTCTTCTGGCGTGAATGTAGGGTTGTTTCAGTTGTGGATTTGCCTCATTTATTCATTATTGTTACGTGATATAGGGAATGGAAAGAGCTGGTTGTTACAACGTGGAAGATAGGGCACCATCTCATGGATTTTTGTGGGCTGGAATTAACAGTCTTCTGGGTTGCCGCAAGCCTCATAAAGCAGCTGAGTGTGTGGGCTGTTGAAGGTGTGATTGCTAGGCCTCCTGGGCTGCTTGATCCGCCAGCAAAGGTTAAGGTAAGGGCTGGGAACAATCAATCCAATTAGGAACAATGGGCTGAAATATGGCAAGAAATAAGTGGGCTGAAAGTTTGTCAAAACTTGTCAAAAACTCGTCATGGCCTTGTCAGGCCAATGCATGTCCTTGTCACAGAGTTGTCAGGCTTCGTCATGACCTCGTCTCAGCTTTGTCATGTTCTCGTCACAGCTTTGTCACGGTCTCGTCACAAGTCTTCATTAAGCACCAATTAAAAGAATTAGGGTTTGATATAATTCTATCATTTTATGTGAATTAAATTGTACATAAAATGATAAAATTTATGGAGGAAGAAATACTAGATAGAATGCGAAACCGTCAACGGCTCGGAATCCGATTTGATTCGGAATTTAACGGAATAAAAATTCCGGATATTACATCAGTACCCCCTTAAAATAAGTTTCGTCCCGAAAAGTAAAAGATAACGACATATAGTCGGAATCCGATTTGATTTGTTCCGAAGATAGCCGGAAATAAAATTTCCGGGTATTATAGGTATTGAGCTAGATTGATGCTGGAGATCCGTATGCCGTGCCTTTCCCGACGATTTAGGGCCAAGAATCAAGCAAAATGATGGAGATTTGAGGAATTTTGAAGAATGGGTGCCGACTCGGTAGACGTGAGGAGAGAGAATAGGTTAGAGTTGAAGAGAAAGAAGATCTTCCCCTTTTTATACCCCTCGAAAAATTTGATTTCATCTCGGCCAAAATGGACGCCTGACCGAGATGCTAGACCGAGGTGATCTCCAGTTAACCTCATTTCGGTTGAGCTAACTTCCTCTCGGTCGAGATGCATTGATAGCATCCGAGATGTGTCGAACTTTGTTTTCTCAAAATTTCGAACAGTAATCCATCCATGTATTTCTTGAGTTGTTTTCTTTTGGGTAGTAGTTAATTCCTGTCTAAGAGGACACACAAACACGAAGCAAACTATCTAAACTAGTCTAGGAAAAGGGAAAAAGAAAGCAATACCTTGGGTTGCCTCCCAAGAAGTGCTTGGTTTAAGGTCGCTAGCTTGACCGTACGTCACTTTAAGCAAGATGTAAGGGTGGAATCTCCTCAGCTGGAACTTCCGGTTGATACTTCTTCAATCTATGACCGTTGACCTTAAAGCTTCCACTAGTTTCACCCCATACTTCAACTACACCATGGGTAAAAACATTTTTCACAATGTAAGGTCTTGTCTATCTAGATGTTAACTTACCTGGAAAAAGGCGGAGGTGGGAGTTGAAGAGTAGAACAAGATCCCCTTCTTTGAGCTCCTTAAAGATGATGTGCTTGTCATGCTATGTCTTAGTTCTCTCTTTATTGATCTTGGCATTCTCATAGGCATTGAAGCGTAACTCCTCCAACTCATTGATATCCAAAAGCCTTTTCTCTCCAGCTTCCTTGAGGTCGAAATTGAGTCATTTGATCGCCTAATACGCCTTATATTCCAACTCAACGGGAAGATGTCAAGAATTCCCATTTACCAAATTGTAAGGTGTTTTACCTGTGGGGGTCTTGAATGCGGTCATGTACGCCCAAAGAGCATTGTCCAACTTCATAACAAATCTTTCCTTGTTCTTGAGACGGTCTTCTCCAAAATTATTGTGATTTCTTTATAAGAGATCCCCACCTGTCCACTAGTTTTAGGATGATAAGGGGTTGTTACCTTGTGGGTTACCCCATACTTCGATAGAAGTGCCTCAAACTTCCGGGTTGTAAAATGTGTTCCTCTGTCACTAATGATGATTTGAGGCGTTCCAAAGCGTGGAAAGATAGTCCTATTGAAGAACTTCACTACCACCATGGCGTTATTAGTTGGAGGAGCAATGGCTTCTACCTATCGATCGACGCAATCAACCGTCAAGAGAATGTAGAGGTTTCCTACAGATGATGGGAAAAGTCCCATAAAATCAACGCCCCACACATCGAAGATCTTGACTTCTCGAATATTATTGAGAGGCATCTCATTCCGCCGAGATATATTTCCTGTTCTTTGGCATGCATCACAAGAAGCAACAAACGTTTGCACATCCTTACATAATGAAGGCCAAAAGAAACCAGAACGTAATACATTATCGCACGTTTTGTGAGTGCTAGCATGTCCTCCATAAGGAAGTGAATGACAATGCCGTATGACACTTGTAGTCTCGTCCTCCGGAATGCAGTGTCTAAGCATCCCATTCGGTCCTCTCTTGAAAAGTGGAGGCTCGTTCCAATAATAGTGACGTACGTCTTTGAAGAACTTCTTCCTTTGGGCGTATGTCAATCCTAGAGGTATTTCCTAACACACAAGATAATTAATAATATCAACATTCCAAGGCTCATTACCATTAGAAATTCGGTGAAGCCAATGCTCCACCAAATGCAATTGCTCATCGGGAAAAGAATCATCAATGGAGAGATCGTCCCTTTTGAACGAGGTAGGTGATAGCCGGATGAGTTGATTCGCTACAGAATTCTCATATCCCTTATTATCGCGAATCTCCCAGTCAGATTCTTGTAGCAAGAGAATTCAACAAATAAGACGCGGCTTTGCTTCCTTCTTAACTAGCAAGTATCATATAGTTGCATGGTCAGTATAGACCATAACTTTCGGTCCCACCGTGTACGAAACTTCTCAAATGCGAAGACAAATGCCAAGAGCTCTTTCTCGGTGGTGGTGTAGTTCAGCTGAGCCTCATCTAGCATAATAAATGGCGTTGGGCTGACCATCTTTCTTCTATCCAAGAACTGCTCCTACAGCCACATCGCTAGCGTCACACATCATCTTAAAGAGCAAGGTCCAATCAGGAGGTTGAATGATGGGAGCGGAGATCAATGCTTCCTTTATCCTGCAAAAAGCATCAAGACTTTCCTGCGAGAACTCAAAAACAACATCCGTATTCAATAGATTAGTAAGTGGTTTAGAGATATTATAGAAATTGTTCGCTTCAAACGGTGTGTGCAAGCTTTAAATTTATAACCCTAGACGTAAGCTTAAAACAAGGATGCGAACCTGCAGTGTACGGGTCAATCGTAGTAAAAAGCAAGGAATTCCAAGGGTCGATCACAGGGACTTAGTGAAACAAAGTCGGAATAGGTAAGCTTAAGCAATTACTAACCACAAAAGCAATTAAAACAATCAAGGATGATAAAAAGTCAATAAAGGAAATATGCAATTCTAGGGATTAAAGCATCTAGTTGTGGTTTTAACTCAAGATCTAAAGATAAGCGGACAAAGCTGAGATTTTTGCATAGGGAAGGTGTTACTAAAGTGGAATAGATCACCGGGTAAGTCTCACTACTCACTAATCCCAAACCGTAACTCTTATTACCGGGTAAGTCTCAAGGAATTAAGATAAAGAACTATAACCTCAAACTAACACACCATCTAAGGGAATAGAATCAACATTTACCGGGTAAGTCTCAAGCTAACTCACAAAGATGGGATGAAAGCACAGTCAAACCCCAATAAAGGATAAACCTTTATTACCTATACTTATGATCTTAGGTAAACAAACTAAGGAATTACCGGGTAAGTCTCATCCTAGGCTTGCATTGAACCAGGAAAGGTGTAATAAGAATAGGATTTGGCAAACTCTAACACTTAACTCTCAATTTCGGATCAAATAAGTCACCTCGGTCAGAAGAATTCCACCCCGGCAGAGATGTTCATCGACTGAGCGAGATGCTTAGGGTTAATGATAAAGACTCAAACTTTCAGGGTCCTACTGCGATTAAGATTATTCTATCATTGTTTTTCCCACAACCTTTAGCCAATCACCCTAGAATCACAAAAAGAGATTAGCCACTCATCATCATGAAAGTAATAATCAAATATGTGGGAAGAAAGAGAATGATTGAACAATAAAACCTTAAGAGAAAGGCTTCAATAACTGAATCAATTATCAAACAACAAGCGTTCCTTGGATAGAAATCCAACAAGACAATCAACAAAGAAGGGACTCTAAGATGATCTTACAACAACCCTTCAAAAAGGTATAAAAGCCATAGACTTTCTTCCTTTAACCTTCAAAAAGGTTCTTCAAATCTCCCAACTAGAGTATGGCTGCAGCGGTGTATAAAACACAATCGCTGGTATAGCATGATATGGATTTGTGGAAAATCCAACCCTTTTTATAGCATGATATGGATTTGTGGAAAATCTTAGAAAGATCTCTTCCCATAAAAATAGGTAAAATATATGGTCTAACTTATCTTCTTCCTTCCAGGAACCTAGCCCAAACATATAAGATCCTCTTTCCAAAGATAAAAGATCTCAGCCAAGAATAAAATATTCTCGCCGCGTCCCAAGTGTTCGCCTCGGTTGAGTCGAATCCTCTGGATCACCTCGGTCGAGGTGACTCTGTAGTCAACCGAGGTGAATCACAACTGAATGTGAAATCTCTCAAATCTGGTCCAAAGTGAATCTTTAATCCATGGCTATGCTTCCTGGATCATTCCTTAAGTTCCTGAATGTAGCTCCAATGACTCCATAGCTCCTTTTGCTCCTTTTTGATGCAAAACGTGCCATTTTACCTACGATTACAACGAATTTTAGGTGTAGACCTCGATTCCCGCAAAGGTAGATGAAACGACAATATAATCACATAATATACATACAAACATGCAGATTATTGAAGATAAAACGTCTAAACAAACCCCAAAATATAGACAATAATTCATGCTATTAGAAATCCTTGATGAACCTCTTGTAGAAACCTGCATACCCAAGGAAACTCCGTACACCTTTAACAGAATAAGGTGGGGGAAGTTTTTCAATAGTCTCGATCTTGGCTCGATCGACTTCTCTACCTCGATTTGAAACGAGGTGCCCTAGAACTATTCCTTCGCTAATCATGAAGTGACACTTCTTGATGTGATCGAACTCGATTCGAACACGAGGATCCACCGGCACAAGTTTACACTCGGATTGAAATCGGTGAAATGAAACTCTTTTTTTTTGGATTTTTGTGTTTTTGGATATGAAGAGCAAATTCCCTCGGCCTCTCACTTTGGGAATCCCTCAACTCGAACGAACTACCCTCGGAATCTCACTTTGGGGTTCGAACCTTTGTCCCTCGGCCTCTCACCTTAGAACCACCTAAGCATCTCACCTAGATGTTTGAAAACTAAGCATCTCACCTAGAATTCGGGTTTTGTTTAAAAGCAAACAACAACTTTGAAAGCACAAAGGCTAACTTACTTCATTTAACTTCACTTGGCTTACAATGAGAGGATACAAGGCTTTATATAGCCACAAAACTCAGCCTAAAAACTCCCTAATTAAGTGCTAGAAATATCAAAGGTTTATCAAAAGGAAATGCAAGAAATTCAAGAGTTTTTCTAGGAAATTCAAACACATAAATGGCCACATTTGGCCTTTAATCAAAGATGACTCTTGGATCCTATTCTCTTCACTTGGACAACACATCAAGGATGGTCTAATCAAGTCTTGGACGTCCATATTGAAGGAGAAGAAGACCATTGAACTACCTTGGCCTCCATTCAATGTATGTGTGTGAAGATGCCTTCAATGTTTGATTGAATGTTGACATGTTGACATTCACATGATCAATACATAAATTCATGCATAATATATGACTAATATGAGCATGGTATGCTGCATGAAATATGTATGGTAGGACGTGCATATGTTTTGTATAACCATCTTTCATGCCTCCATGTATGATCTTGTCCAACAATCCATACAAGTACCGTACTTGCTGCAATGTAGGGTCATTTTCACCCTCTTCCTCTTGCAATATCGACTTTGAGTAAACTAGAAAGTTGTAGATATTGAAAATACCTTTCAAAGTAGTACTCATGGGTATTTTAATTCCAAGTATTGCCTCAGTTATAGTCGTTTTACTGAGAGTGCGCAAACCTGACAGCTTAGCCGGAGAGAGTGAAAATTGGCTTGCATTGGGCATGCTCGGAGCAAGCTTTTTCGGTTTGATTTCAATAGGTTTTGGCTCAGTTTTAGGCATGACCTCCAACACATAACTATTAATTTTGATAAGTTCCGGCTGACTTTTGACTTGGACGGTTGGTGGCAAAACGATTGGTTCCGGCTTGATGACGATGATTTCTTCTCCGGTGGGGATCACATCATCCCCTTTCCCTTGAAAAGGATTCGTCCTCGAATCCGTCATGCCATCATTGGAAAATTGATTATCGGATTTATTACCATGGTAACTACTTCTCACGACTTCGACGCCGTCATGTTGAGATGCTTGAATACGATCCGGGGACCCAAGGGCACGACTATCAACATTTCGTTCTCGACGGTGGTTGATTTGTCCATTCCGGTTGGCATGGTTGCTACCTCCTTGGATTTTGTCATGAGGGTTCAAGGTAAGGAGAGGAAACCTTCTCAATAACTCAGCTAGTTGGGCTTCAAGCCTATCCAAACGTTGGTTGTTTCGATTACCACCGTTTGCATTGTCGTTGATGATCGTCATCCCCGAAAGCTTGAGGAACTCGCACCGTTGGGCTCTGATACCACTTGATGTGATCGAAATCGATTCGAACACGAGGATCCACCGGCACAAGTTCACAATCCGAAAGCTTGAGGAACTCGCACCGTTGGGCTCTGATACCACTTGATGTGATCGAACTCGATTCGAACACGAGGATCCACCGGCACAAGTTTACACTCGGATTGAAATCGGTGAAATGAAACTCTTTTTTTTTGGATTTTTGTGTTTTTGGATATGAAGAGCAAATTCCCTCGGCCTCTCACTTTGGGAATCCCTCAACTCGAACGAACTACCCTCGGAATCTCACTTTGGGGTTCGAACCTTTGTCCCTCGGCCTCTCACCTTAGAACCACCTAAGCATCTCACCTAGATGTTTGAAAACTAAGCATCTCACCTAGAATTCGGGTTTTGTTTTAAAGCAAACAACAACTTTGAAAGCACAAAGGCTAACTTACTTCATTTAACTTCACTTTGGCTTACAATGAGAGGATACAAGGCTTTATATAGCCACAAAACTCAGCCTAAAAACTCCCTAATTAAGTGCTAGAAATATCAAAGGTTTATCAAAAGGAAATGCAAGAAATTCAAGAGTTTTTCTAGGAAATTCAAACACATAAATGGCCACATTTGGCCTTTAATCAAAGATGACTCTTGGATCATATTCTCTTCACTTGGCCAATACATCAAGGATGGTCTAATCAAGTCTTGGACGTCCATATTGAAGGAGAAGAAGACCATTGAACTACCTTGGCCTCCATTCAATGTATGTGTGTGAAGATGCCTTCAATGTTTGATTGAATGTTGACATGTTGACATTCACATGATCAATACATAAATTCATGCATAATATATGACTAATATGAGCATGGTATGCTGCATGAAATATGTATGGTAGGACGTGCATATGTTTTGTATAACCATCTTTCATGCCTCCATGCATGATCTTGTCCAACAATCCATACAAGTACCGTACTTGCTGCAATGTAGGGTCATTTTCACCCTCTTCCTCTTGCAATATCGACTTTGAGTAAACTAGAAAGTTGTAGATATTGAAAATACCTTTCAAAGTAGTACTCATGGGTATTTTAATTCCAAGTATTGTCTCAGTTATAGTCGTTTTACTGAGAGTGCGCAAACCTGACAGCTTAGCCGGAGAGAGTGAAAATTGGCTTGCATTGGGCATGCTCGGAGCAAGCTTTTTCGGTTTGATTTCAATAGGTTTTGGCTCAGTTTTAGGCATGACCTCCAACACATAACTATTGATTTTGATAAGTTCCACCTGACTTTTGACTTGGACGGTTGGTGGCAAAACGATTGGTTCCGGCTTGATGACGATGATTTCTTCCCCGGTGGGGATCACATCACTTCTCCCAATTGAAAACGAGATTAGTGTCTTCACAACGTTGTAACACTAGAGAAAGGTTAACCAAACAGTTATCAAAAGAGGAACCATATACAGAAAAATCATCCATGAATGTTCCCGATGGACAAGTGAATGGCATCCTCCGATAAGCAAATGTTCCCCATGAATGTTCCCCATGGCAGGCGCGTTACACAATCGAATGGCATCCTCCGATAAGCAAATGTTCCCCATGGACAAGTGAAAGTGGTCTTCTCTTGATCATCCGGATGGATAGGAATATGAAAGAAACCACTATAACCATCTAAGTAGCAAAAATGGGAGTATTGTGCTAACCGTTCAAGCATTTGATCAATTAATGAAGAGGAAAATGGTCCTTTCTCGTTGCCAGTTTCAATCTTCAATAGTCAATGCACATTGATAACACGATTTATGAGCTAGTTTTAGATAGGCATTTAGATAGTATTCTCGCTCAATCATGCATTATCTAGCACTAGTCCAATACGTTTTGCACTCAAAACATGTGTTTTGTCGAGATAGACGTCTACACGGGCTTGTGTGCGTTTTGTAGGTATTTCGGAGAATTTCGAGCTAAAACGACGCGTTTGAAGATCACCCATTCAGAGGACGCGTTTCCAACTCATTAGAGCACAAAGAATGACTCAAGGAACCTTGCCAACAAAGGCCATGCACCAAACCACAGCCTAATGATCCACAACAAAGTTTCTGCACAGAATCACGGTCATCTGAAAGACCACGGCCGTGGAAACAACCGTGGAAAGCGCAAGATTCTCGTGACAGCTGTGCCACGACTCTCATGGCCAGCTCATGAAGAAATTGGTTATAAAAGTGGTCCTTGATAGTTGTTAGAGGCAGCTGGGATTTTGGGGGAGTTTTGGGAGCAGCTCACACATTCTCTATTGCTTAGAACAAAATATATTGGAAGAAGAGGAAGGATTTTTGAGGGAAGTGCAAGAAGAAGAAGAAAGGAGCCATTGCCATTGAAGAGGAGAAGAGAAGACACATCTATCTCTTGTATTTCGGATTTATTTCTAGAAGTTTTTGAACTCTTGAACCTTCCTTTGGAAGGGTTGTAAGTCGTTCTAATTCAATCTTCAGATTTGGATTGTGTTTGGAGTTTATTTGTTCATCTTCTTTCTCTTATTTTTCTTGCTATGGAGATTATGAATCTATGCTTGTTTGTTTTGAATCCCGATATGAATGTTGTAGGCTAGATTGATGTGATTCTAGGGTTAGGAAAGGATGGTTATGGCTAGATCTATGATAGGATGAACTTAGGTTTACCTTTGGATGATTTTTGTTAATGGACGTAGCTACTGTTAGGAATCACGGGTAGTTCTTGAAGAACCACGGCCGTGGTTTCTGTAGAACGAACCGTGATTTTCCTGGTTCGAAGGATCTCATCTTAGGTTCATAAAATTGTTGAAACCCTAAGTTTTTGCTGAGTTTAACCTACCCTAGGGTATCCTAGTGTAGAGACTAAGTGTTAGGAGAGACTTACCCGGTAATCCTTGCCCTTAGAATCTAAAATAGTAAAGCCTTAGGTAATGGTGAGCCTAATAAGCCGCCATTGGATTTAGTGTGCTAGGATAGTTGCTTAGAACTTCCTTTTCCGAGACTTACCCGGTAAGGATAGGATAGACCTCTAGGTAATAATCCGGTTTGTGTTAAAATCCTATCCTTAGGTTCTTGGAGACTTAACCGGTAATGAGACCTTAGGTGTGGACTAGTTGGATCATGAGACTTACCCGGTAATTGATCCCATTTTAGAAACACTAAATCCCAGCATATCGTAATCAATCCAAAGAATGAGTAGATAACTTGAGATTTATGCCATAACCGGAATTTCCAACCCCTAGAATCCGTTTTCCTTCTCTATTGATCACATCTTGTTCGATTTGTTCATTTGTGCCGATTTTTCCGATTGAATTTGATTTGGTTGTTTGCATGAGTTGCGATCTTTGATTTGATCATTTTAAAACCGACAAAAACAAATTGCGATTTTCCTCTTTCCTTGCTTTCTTTTTAGACTAGACCTTGCTAAATTCAATCACAACTTAGTTCGATTTCACCATAGTCTTTGTGTTCGATCTTGGAGTACTTATCTTTCTACATACGTCCCGTACACTGCGGGTGCGCTAAGAATTAGGATAATTATAACAAGTATAAATTTAAGGCTTATTGCGTACACACTTTCTAGCGTAACAAGTTTTTGGCGCCGTTGCCGGGGACTAGGTCTAGATTGAGTCTATTTTGTGATTGATTCTAGTGTAGATCTTTCTTGTTTCTTTTGATCTCTTTTTGGTTTGTGTCTTTGCTTTTCAGGCAATCTATTTCTCTTTAGGTGTATGCGAAGATCTCGTGGCAAGGATCTAGCTCCATTCGATCCCGAACCGGAGAAAACCCTTCGATCTAGATCTAAGAACATCCGAAAAGAGAGAGAGATGGCCGGTAGAAATCTTCAAGCTGAATTGGACGAAGCCTTAGAGCAAATAAGGCTTATAGATGAACTCTTGGAGGAACAAAGGAGACTTGCCAATGAAAGGCAAGAAGAAACTAGGAGGGAGATTGAAGAGATTAGGCAAGCCCTTGTCCAAGGAGAGCTTAATCGCCGACAACCTCCACCACCTCCACCACAACCGCAACCGGCGGCTAATGTTAGGGTTGTTCCCATTGCTATTGAGGAACCACAAACCCTAGGGAGACGCATGGATCCGGCACAAAGAGCACACCGACCGGGTGTGAATCTAGGAGATCCCGCAACCCACAACTATGAGCTCCGCCCTCAAGTTCTACAAATGATCCGGCACAATCAATTTGGAGAGATGGAAGGAGAGTCCCCTCATCAACACTTGATGAATTATGAGATCTTGATGGAGACTCTTAGACCACCAAGATTGGAGAGCAACAACCATAAGCTAATGGCCTTTTCCTTCTCTCTTAAGGACAAAGCCTTGGCTTGGTATCAATCTATTCCACAAGGGAGAGTTGGTACTTGGGAAGAGATGACAACCGAATTCTTAACCAAGTTCTTCCCACCGTCCAAGACCACCGAGCTAAGGGGAAAGATCAATGCCTTCGTGATGAGGGATAGAGAGAGTTTGTTCAAGTCTTGGGAGAGATTCAAAGATCTTCTTCTAGATTGTCCGCACCATGGTATACCAAAGATTGAGCTATTGGAAATCTACTTCAAGGGGCTTGATGAAGATAGCCAATTCAAACTTCAATCACTTTCCGGTGGGACATTTATGGAAAAACATGTGGATGATGCTTGGGAGTTTGTGGAGAAGCAAGCCCTAGTGATTGAGAAGTACTCTCATAGGAAGAGTGAAGGAAGAAAGGCGGGAGCATATGAGGTGAGTGAAGTCACCATGAGCAATTTCAAGCTTGACGCCATCAACAACGAGTTGAAATCCTTGAGAGAGTTGTGCACTACAACCTTAAAGAGCCAAACAACTCCTCAAGCACCTCCACAAGCAAACTTGTCTTCCAAGGAGGTGGATGTCAACTACATGGGAAGGGGCAACTTCAACAATTACCAAGGCCCAAGGAATTTCAACAACCGGAAATTCAACAATTACCGGCCAAACCATAACCATCCCGGATTTTCTTACTCAAATCCGGATGGAGCCTTGAACCCTCCCGCCTCCACAAGCACCACTCCACCACAAAGAGCTTCACAAGAATCTCCACCCGGTTTTCCTCAACCTTCAAAGGATAGAACCGAAGTCATGTTTGAACAATTGCTAGGAAGATTGAGTGGACTTGAGAGCACCGTCACTTCAATCTCTAAGGCTCAAAAAGTCTTGGAAGCACAAGTCTTTCAAAAGGGGGGGGGGGGAAGCACATAGAGATCCGGGGAAGCTTCCCGGAAGAACCGAAGACAACCCAAGAGGCCAAGTTTTGGCTATCACAACAAGGAGTGGGTTGAGCATGGAGGATCCTTTGCCCAAGGACCAAGCTAAAGGGAAGCAAGTAGTGGTAGAAGAGGGAAGAAAGCAAGATGATGGGGGGAAGAGCAAGGATGTAGAACCAACTTATGTGGCACCGCCTCCATACAAGCCACCACTACCGTTCCCGCAATCAAGAGCAAGAGCTCGTTTGGACAATCACTTTGGTAAGTTCCTTGAACTAGTGTCCAAGTTACATATTAACATTCCGTTCATGGATGCCATCTTAGGAATGCCGGCATACGGAAAGTTCTTGAAGGAAATACTCTCCAACAAAAGGAAGTTGGAGGAGTATGGGGAGATTAGGATGACCAAGAGATCCTCGGAGTTGATCCAAACGATGAAGGAGGAAATGCCTCCCAAGCTAAGGGATCCGGGCTCTTTTTGTGTTCCAATTGGAGTAGGAGATGTGAAGTACGAAGCCCTTTGTGATCTTGGGGCGAGTGTAAGCATCATACCGCTTGCACTTAGTAACAAGGTCGGGCTAGGAGAGCCAAAACCGGTCAAGATGACCCTCTATATGGCGGACCGATCCATCACTCATCCGGTTGGGATTCTTGAAGACATTCCGGTGCAAT
The DNA here is from genome assembly GCA_033239045.1 of Fagopyrum esculentum. Lineage (NCBI taxonomy): Eukaryota > Viridiplantae > Streptophyta > Magnoliopsida > Caryophyllales > Polygonaceae > Fagopyrum > Fagopyrum esculentum. The sequence goes on along the minus strand of BSUD01000001.1, from coordinate 66,592,128 downwards.
TGGGAGGATTCTATGTGCCTATCGACTTTGTAGTATTGGACATTTCGGCGGATTACCCGGTTCCCATCATCCTAGGAAGGCCTTTCCTAGCCACATCCGGATGTCTAGTGGATTGCAAGAATGGGACTCTCTCCTTCAACATTGGAGAGGAGAACATCAAGTTCAAGCTATCCACAATGATGAAAGGACCGACCCTTGATGAAGATATCTTCAACATAGTCGAGCAAGAGGAATCTAGAGAAATGGTGAGCTCGATTTTGATCAAGGATCCCTTAGAAAAGGTTCTCACCTTGAGTATGATGGAGGAAGACATTGAGGAGAATTGCAATGAAGAGATCAAAGCCTTGGAGGCATTGGAAGAAGAGCCAAGAGCTGGATTTGAGAGCCACGAAGAAATTGTGAACAGCTGTAAGTTCCACGGTCGAGATTTAGGAACCACGGCCGTCAAACTCTCTGGACAACTCCGAAAAACAAGCCTGGAAGGAACCACGGCCGTGGAAGTCGAGCCAACCGTGATTCCAACCGTGGTTTCCCCTGAATCAGCTCTCAATGATGATAAAGCTTCTAGGAGCCAAGGGGAGTCTTCATTTGCTTTGGATTCATCTCATCCAATCTTATTTGGATCTTCTTCAACCGAAAAAGGTCCTCCCTCACTTGAACTCAAACCCCTTCCCTCTCATTTAAAGTATGCATTCCTTGGTGAAAATTCTACATATCCGGTGATTGTTAATGCATGCTTGAGTGATGATGAACTTGCTAAATTGCTACATGAATTGAGATTGCATAGGAAAGCTATTGGTTATACCATTGATGATTTGGTTGGCATTAAGCCATCTTTGTGCATGCATAAGATAATGATGGAAGATAACCACAAACCTTCTATAGAACATCAAAGGAGATTGAACCCTATAATGAAAGAGGTGGTCAAAAAGGAAATCATTAAGTTGCTAGATGCGGGAATTATCTACCCTATCTCGGATAGTAAGTGGGTTAGCCCCGTTCATGTAGTACCTAAGAAAGGTGGAATGACGGTAGTAACTAATGAGAACAATGAACTAATACCAACTAGAACGGTCACGGGATGGAGAATGTGTATAGATTATAGGAAATTGAACATGGCCTCTAGGAAAGATCACTTTCCCCTCCCCTTCATTGACCAAATGCTAGAAAGATTAGCTCAACACTCTCACTTTTGCTATCTAGATGGGTATAGCGGATTTTTCCAAATCCCTATCCACCCCGATGACCAAGAGAAAACAACTTTTACATGTCCATGCGGTACCTTTGCATATAGGAGAATGCCATTTGGGTTGTGTAATGCACCCGCCACCTTTCAAAGGTGTATGATGGCTATCTTTTCGGAATACATAGAAAATATCATGGAAGTATTCATGGATGATTTCTCTGTTTACGGTTCTTCTTTTGATGATTGCTTAGCTAATTTGTCATTGGTGTTGCAAAGATGTGAGGAGACAAATCTTGTCTTAAATTGGGAGAAATGCCACTTCATGGTAAGTGAAGGGATTGTGTTGGGACACTTGGTGTCTAACCGTGGCATTGAGGTTGATAGGGCTAAGATTGAAACGATAGAGAAGTTGCCACCACCTACCTCGGTGAAGGAGGTACGGAGTTTCCTAGGGCATGCCGGTTTTTACCGGAGATTCATACAAGATTTCTCTAAAATCTCTAAGCCTCTAACTAACCTACTAATGAAGGATGTTGATTTTGTCTTTTCCAAGGATTGTATTGAAGCATTTTGTAGGTTGAAGAACGCCTTGATCTCCGCACCTATCATGCAACCTCCGGATTGGAGTCTACCATTTGAGATCATGTGCGATGCAAGTGATGTGGCCGTAGGGGCTGTTTTGGGGCAAAGGAAGGAAGGGCGCACTCATGCTATTTACTATGCTAGCAAGACGCTAGATGATGCCCAACTCAACTATGCTACTACCGAGAAGGAGTTGTTAGCGGTGGTGTATGCATTTGAGAAGTTCCGCTCGTACCTTGTTGGAGCGAAGGTCATAGTTTATACGGATCACGCGGCGATCCGTTATCTACTTACAAAGAAGGATGCCAAGCCAAGGTTGATTCGGTGGATCCTTCTTCTCCAAGAGTTTGATTTGGAGATTAGAGATAAGAAGGGATCCGAGAACTCGGTGGCGGATCACCTTAGTAGACTCCCACCATTGGAGCTTGGGAAAGACAACATCCCGATAGATGATTCATTCCGGGATGAACAATTGCAAATGGTGGAAGAATGCTTTTTCCAAGTGGCTAGAGGAAGTGAACCATGGTATGCCGACATTGTGAATTACTTAGTGTGTGAGGAAGTGCCTCCCGGATTATCGTATTCGCAAAAGAAGAAGTTCTTCAACGATGTAAGGCATTACTATTGGAGCGAGCCACTTCTATTCAAGAGAGGCCCGGATGGGATGCTAAGAAGGTGCATACCGGAGGATGAAGTGGAGAGTGTGATCCGGCATTGTCACTCCTTACCATGTGGAGGCCATGCTAGCTCACACAAAACGTGTGCCAAGGTATTGCAATCCGGTTTTTATTGGCCTAACTTGTTTAGAGATGTGCAAGGATTTGTAGCGGCATGTGATGCTTGCCAAAGAACGAGAAACATTTCAAGGAGGAATAAAATGCCCTTGAATAACATCCAAGAAGTTGAGATTTTTGATGTGTGGGGTGTAGACTTCATGGGACCGTTCCCTTCTTCATGTGGCAATCTCTTCATCCTATTGGCGGTGGACTATGTATCAAGATGGGTAGAAGCAATCGCCTCTCCTACAAATGATGCCAAAGTGGTGGTGCGGTTCTTCAACCGAGTGATCTTCCCTAGGTTTGGAACACCAAGGGTGATCATTAGTGATGGAGGGAAACACTTCACAAATAGGAACTTTGGAGCACTTTTGGCCAAGTATGGGGTGACTCATAAGGTAGCAACACCTTACCACCCTCAAACTAGTGTCCAAGTGGAGATCTCCAACCGAGAGATCAAAGCCATACTCGAGAAAACGGTGTCTAGGACAAGGAAGGATTGGGCCATGAAGCTCAATGACGCACTATGGGCATATAGAACCGCCTTCAAGACACCTATTGGCACCACTCCCTACAAGTTGGTCTATGGAAAGTCTTGCCATCTTCCGGTGGAAATGGAGCATAGAGCTTATTGGGCCATTAAGTGGCTAAACTTTGACCTCAAGGAGGCGGGAGAGAAGAGATTGCTTGATATCAATGCCCTTGAGGAGCTCCGGTTGGAAGCTTATGAGAATGCCCGGATTTACAAGGAGAGAACCAAAAGGTGGCATGACAAGAGGATCATTCCAAAGGAGTTGAGTGAAGGAGATCTTGTCCTTCTCTTCAACTCAAGGCTAAGACTCTTTCCCGGAAAGCTCAAATCAAGATGGACCGGGCCATATGTGGTGAAGAAAATCTTTCCCCATGGAGCAATTGAAATAGGAGGGGAGCATTGTGGAAATTTCAAGGTAAACGGGCATCGCTTGAAGAAATACATTCCGGGAGCACCGGTAGACATGATTGCCCCGCTTCACCTTGCATAGACACTCCCGAGTTTGGTCAAGCTAATGACCTTAAAGAAGCGATTGGTGGGAGGCAACCCATCGGTAACGTTTTTCCTTCATTTTAGCTTAGATTTTTCTGTTTTTGTGTGCTTTGTGTGTGTTTTATGTGTGCTAGAACATTAGTGGCATTGGAAGCCTTTCTTGGAAATGGTGATGATGAAACCCTCACCAATCATGGGTGGAGCGGACGCGGAACTTGGACGGCTAGCAGGGCCTAGCGCGGGTTTCAAAGCTTGAAGGACGTTTAGAGCTCCCTACCATGGTTGAAAGGATCATCAAACATCAATCCTCTTGAGAATTCCCAAATACCGAAGCGCACCATTTTACATTGTGAGAACCTTCTTTCACTCTCTTTACTTGAATACCACATTGGGGACAATGTGTTTCTAAGTATGGGGTGGGGTTTGCATGATCCTTTGCCTGAAGAGCATCTAGGATAGGTTAATATTAGCACATGTTTTGCATTGTACATACTTAAATCGAAAATTCCATAAAAATCAGAAAATTTAAAAAAAAATTTTGTGCTTTCTAGGCTTGGATATGATCCTAATGATGAAAACTTGTCTTGAGATTGGCTATGAATGGCCTTATGTGTTAAATTGATAAATGCATATGTGGACTTGAACTACTTCTCTTGAATTCCATGAATGACTTAAGAGCATGATGATTGCCTAGAATGGATTAAGTATTGAAAATCGAAATTACATGATAGTTCTTGCATACCATCTAGGAATGAATAAGGCATTTCATTTTTCTCTACTTCTCATCTTGATCATGATTGTTTGAGCACCTCAATTGATATAAAATGGACCTCCTTTTAAACCCATCCGGGAATAGGAGCATGCTAGTGTGTTTGAATGTGTGAAAAGCAAGTGCGGGGTGAAGATGTAATGAAAAGAATGTCGTGAATGGAATGTTGAAATTATTGTGAAGTGTAGCCAAAATAGGTTTGGGGGCGTTGGTTTAAATGACAAGTAACTCGGTACACTTCACATGATCGGGTGTTGGTGCCTTGCCAAAGTCAAATAAACCGATAGCCCTAACGAGCTTTGGTATGTGTGCCCGGTGTGGATGCACCTCGAAAAAGAGAAAAAGCCCGAGGATGGCTAATCACCGAGGTTTCGGCTATTGTACACCAATGCCATTGTCTCAAAAATGAATCAAAAGAAAAAGAAAAGAAAGCAAGATAGGGAAAAATATGCACTTGGGGGAAGTTGATCGAGGACAAGGAGTGAAGTTAGTTCCATTCCCGGATTAGCATCACACACCTAGAAAATTCCTCTCCCAATTACAACGTTTCTTGGCCTTTTATGTCACAAGCCCTTATGACCTACTTGCATGTTTGTAAGACTTAGTAGTCTAGATTGAATAGACTCTTGATCTTCTTGACATCTCCGTCCTCCTAACTCATGCATGCTTTTGAGTTAAGTACAATTGTCTTTCCATGACTTTATCATTTGATACATAATTGCTTATTCAATTGCCATTGATCATGACTATGAAGGAGATCCAATAGTAGAAGCACAAAACCAAAAAGATTTTGCCATTTTTCTGCATACATAAATCATGTCATCTCTTAGTCTATAGTTGGGAATTTGCTCGGGGACGAGCAAACCTTAAGTATGGGGTATTTTGATAACACGATTTATGAGCTAGTTTTAGATAGGCATTTAGATAGTATTCTCGCTCAATCATGCATTATCTAGCACTAGTCCAATACGTTTTGCACTCAAAACATGTGTTTTGTCGAGATAGACGTCTACACGGGCTTGTGTGCGTTTTGTAGGTATTTCGGAGAATTTCGAGCTAAAACGACGCGTTTGAAGATCACCCATTCAGAGGACGCGTTTCCAACTCATTAGAGCACAAAGAATGACTCAAGGAACCTTGCCAACAAAGGCCATGCACCAAACCACAGCTTAATGATCCACAACAAAGTTTCTGCACAGAATCACGGTCATCTGAAAGACCACGGCCGTGGAAACAACCGTGGAAAGCGCAAGATTCTCGTGACAGCTGTGCCACGACTCTCATGGCCAGCTCATGAAGAAATTGGTTATAAAAGTGGTCCTTGATAGTTGTTAGAGGCAGCTGGGATTTTGGGGGAGTTTTGGGAGCAGCTCACACATTCTCTATTGCTTAGAACAAAATATATTGGAAGAAGAGGAAGGATTTTTGAGGGAAGTGCAAGAAGAAGAAGAAAGGAGCCATTGCCATTGAAGAGGAGAGGAGAAGACACATCTATCTCTTGTATTTCGGATTTATTTCTAGAAGTTTTTGAACTCTTGAACCTTCCTTTGGAAGGGTTGTAAGTCGTTCTAATTCAATCTTCAGATTTGGATTGTGTTTGGAGTTTATTTGTTCATCTTCTTTCTCTTATTTTTCTTGCTATGGAGATTATGAATCTATGCTTGTTTGTTTTGAATCCCGATATGAATGTTGTAGGCTAGATTGATGTGATTCTAGGGTTAGGAAAGGATGGTTATGGCTAGATCTATGATAGGATGAACTTAGGTTTACCTTTGGATGATTTTTGTTAATGGACGTAGCTACTGTTAGGAATCACGGGTAGTTCTTGAAGAACCACGGCCGTGGTTTCTGTAGAATGAACCGTGATTTTCCTGGTTCGAAGGATCTCATCTTAGGTTCATAAAATTGTTGAAACCCTAAGTTTTTGCTGAGTTTAACCTACCCTAGGGTATCCTAGTGTAGAGACTAAGTGTTAGGAGAGACTTACCCGGTAATCCTTGCCCTTAGAATCTAAAATAGTAAAGCCTTAGGTAATGGTGAGCCTAATAAGCCGCCATTGGATTTAGTGTGCTAGGATAGTTGCTTAGAACTTCCTTTTCCGAGACTTACCCGGTAAGGATAGGATAGACCTCTAGGTAATAATCCGGTTTGTGTTAAAATCCTATCCTTAGGTTCTTGGAGACTTAACCGGTAATGAGACCTTAGGTGTGGACTAGTTGGATCATGAGACTTACCCGGTAATTGATCCCATTTTAGAAACACTAAATCCCAGCATATCGTAATCAATCCAAAGAATGAGTAGATAACTTGAGATTTATGCCATAACCGGAATTTCCAACCCCTAGAATCCGTTTTCCTTCTCTATTGATCACATCTTGTTCGATTTGTTCATTTGTGCCGATTTTTCCGATTGAATTTGATTTGGTTGTTTGCATGAGTTGCGATCTTTGATTTGATCATTTTAAAACCGACAAAAACAAATTGCGATTTTCCTCTTTCCTTGCTTTCTTTTTAGACTAGACCTTGCTAAATTCAATCACAACTTAGTTCGATTTCACCATAGTCTTTGTGTTCGATCTTTGAGTACTTATCTTTCTACATACGTCCCGTACACTGCGGGTGCGCTAAGAATTAGGATAATTATAACAAGTATAAATTTAAGGCTTATTGCGTACACACTTTCTAGCGTAACACACATTCTCCAGCTTGTATCGGTCCTTGTGGGGATCAACTCATTGTTCTTGTTGGTTACAACGATCATCCCACCCTTCTTGGGAACTACATGTACCGGACTCACCCATTTGCTATCTGATATGGGAAATATGATTCCTGTATCAAGCAATTTAGGAATTTCTTTCTTCACAACCTCTTTCATGATCGGATTTAACCGTCTTTGAGGTTCCCGTGAAGGCTTATGATCATCATCCATTAGTATCTTATGCATGCAAAGAGAAGGGTTAACACTAACAAGATCATCAATAGTATAACCCAAAGGCTTTCCATGTGTCTCAACTCATGCGTTAGCCTAGATAGTTCATCTTCAGTAAGAGTAGCACTAACAATGACAAGATATGTAGAATCCGGACCAAGGAAAGTGTACCTTAAGTGATGTGGAAGAGGTTTAAGCTCTAAGATAAGAGGTGTCTTAAGTGTTGGATTCGTACCTCCCTCTTCTGTTGAAGAGGATTTGGTAACTTTGGAAGAGATGGAAGAAATATTTGCATCACCTAATAAGAAAATGTTCTTTGAAGAAGTGGAGGTGTCGTTTGCCTCAGGTTGGACTCGGTCGAGGTGTTTTAGTTTCAACCGAGATGATGGACCGAGGTGATCTCCGGTTGACCTTATCTCGTTTGCTTCAGAAGTCGTCTCGGTCGATATGTTGGGTGATGGACCAAGGTAACTTCCAGTTACCCTCATCTCGTTTTCTCCAAAATCCATCTCGGTCGAGATGTTGGGAGATGGACCGAAACCTGATGTGCTTTTAGGCTCTTTGACGAGTTCTTCAAATCCATCTCTTGGATCGTCTTCCAAGCAGTCAACCTTCTTATATCTACATCACATGAAACATCTACACCTTCCTCCATCATACTAAAACTCAAAACTTTCTCAAGAGTATCTTTAATTAGGATAGAGCTCACCAATTCTCAAGAATCCTCTTTATCATAGATGTTGAAGATGACTTCTTCCAAAGGTTGTTCCTTCATTGTGGCTAAGAGTGTAAACTCCACATGATCTTCCCCAATATTGAATGACAATGTGGCGTTCTTGCAATAAACCATGTATCCCGAAGTTGCAAGGAATGGTCTTCCAAGAATGATGGGGATGGGATAATCTGCAGGAATGTCCAGCACCACAAAATCAATAGGTATGTAAAACTTACATATCTTGACGGGAATGTCCTCCAAGATTCCAACGGGACGAGTAATAGAACGATCCGCCATGTATAGAGTCATCTTCACGGGCTTCGGTTCCCCAAGACCGATCTTCTCACAAAGTGCCAAAGGAATTATGCTAACGCTTTGTCCTAGATCACAAAGCACATTGTAAGTCGCACCCCCAACTTCGATCGGAATGCAAATTGAACCGGAATCTCTTAGCTTTGGTGGCATATTTCTTTCATGATTTGAATGAGATCCGAAGATCTAGAGGTCATCCATACTTCGCCAAAGTCATCCAACTTTCTTTTCTTTGATAAGATTTCTTTCAGAAACTTCCCATAAGCGGGCATACCTAAGATTACATCAATGAAAGGTATGCTAATATGTAGCTTATTCATAAGGTCTAGAAGCTTACCAAAATTTTTGTCTAGACGCGCACGCGCCCTAGACTGAGGAAACGGAAGTGGAGGCTTGTAAGCAGGTGGTGGGACATAGACATCGGATGTCTCTTTTGCTTTCTCAGCTTATATCTCGACCGGCATCTCGACCGAGGTGTTCTTCAACAGAACGTCATCCGACCGAGGTACTGGGTCTGTCGTCCTTACTCCACTTTGTGTGGTGATTGCAATGACTTGCCCTTTTGGGTTGTTCACCGTCCTTCCTGGGAGTTTACCCATATCTCTAGGTGCTTCATTAGCCTTGTTGAAAACTTGATGTTCCAAAGCTTTTTGTGCCTTTGAGAATGTATTCATAGAGTTTTCCATGGCGTTCAGTTTGGTCATGATTGATTCAACTACAACATCCGTATTTTCCTTAGGCTGTTGGGATGAGCTAGAAGATGGCTCTAGACTCTTCAATGGAATATAAGAAGAAGATGGAGGAGTTAGAGCATTTTCAGCATGAGAATAAGGGTTACCGGAATTGTTTTAATTTGATCTCCAATTGTTGTAGTTCCTGTTGTTGTTGTTGAAATTGTTATTCATCTACCCTTGATAGTTTCCTCGCCCTAAGTATCCAACATCTTGCTCCTTGGCTGCTCCTTTAGCTTGAGATAATAGAAGTTCTTTCAAAGCCTTAACTTCATTGTTGAGGGTAGTAAGTTGAGTTGCGCTCGAAGTGGTGAGATTCAGCTCCGGAGGTCCAACTCGTTTTCCTCCATCTTCAACCCTTCGATGGGAATATTTTTTCCATGTGCAGGGCTCGCTTCTCAATAAACTCTCAAGCTTCATCAACCGCTGTGTCCATAAAAGTGCCTGCAGAAAGTGATTGGAGTTTGAATCGAGTTTCTCCATCCAACTCCTTGAAGTAAATCTCTAGTAACTTTATCTTTGGAATCCCATTGTGAGGGCAATCCAACAAAAGGTCCTTGAAACTTTACCATGACTTGAACAAGCTTTCTCTATTCTTCGTGACAAAAGCATTAAGCTTACCCCTCAACTCCGCAGTTTTGGATGGTGGGAAGAATTTTGTAAGAAATTCCATCCATTTATTTCCATGTGTTAACTCAACCGGATGGCAGAGATAGATACCAAGCAAGCGCTTTATCTTTCAAAGGGAAGTAGAAAGGCCTTAACTTGTAGTTGTTGTTCTCCACCCTTGAAGGTCTCAAAGTCATCATAAGAATCTCATAGTAATACAAGTGTTCATGTGGAGATTCTCTTTCTAATCCTCCAAACTGACATTGTCGGATCATTGAGATGACTTGAGGTCGAAACCCGTAGTCATACTCAGCCGGATCTCCTAAATTAATGCCCGGACGCCACACTTGTTTATTCGGGTCCATCCTTTGACCTAGGGTTTGTGGTTCACCTACAAACTGGTTGACTCCATCAACCCTAGCTAGAAACCGAGGTGTTGTAGGTTGTACATCGACCAGTGTAGGTCGCACATCGACCGGTGCAGGTGGTATCTCGACCGGTGCTGGAGGTCGTATATGGGCCTGTAATTCTGCCATATCAGCTCGAATCTCCTCTGTTCTTGCACGAGCTTCCTCTCTTTCTCTTTGTAAAGCTTCATTACTAAGCCAAAGTTGTTCTAGTTCGTCTTTCAATTCAGCTTCAAGATTTCGATTGTCTTGTGCTGCCATCAAAGCTTCTTCCAATCTTCTTTTGTAGATCTTTTCTGGTTCGGGGTCATAGGGAACCATTTCTTTCCCAACACGATTTCTTCGCATAAACCTAAAGAAAGATCTTGCAAAATCACTCAAGTAAAGCAATCATTAGTAACAAGGGCAGCAACCCTGAATGACAGCCAAATACCGAACTTGGTCTTGACCAAGTACCCAACAACGGCGCCAAAAACTTGTTCGCTCTCAAGTGTGCGAATAACGAACGAAATAAGCTTTAAATTTATAACCTAAAATAAAAGCCTGAACAAAATTCAAACCCGCATTCTACAGATCAATCGCAGTATGGAAAATACTTCATGGTTGAACACAAGGACTATATAATGAAATCAAGCACGATAAATATCAGGTTGTCAATCAAGAATTAAGCAGCAAAACAAAGATGATATATAAATCAGGTACGGGAATGCAGATTCTAGAGGTAAAAGCATTCAGTTGTGGTTTAAACTCAAGATTTCTAAGGATAACGTGGACAAAGCTGAGGTTTGCAAGGGAAAGTATTTCTAAGGTGGGAATAGATCACCGGGTAAGTTTCACTACTCACTATCCCAAACCAAAGATCCTATCACCGGGTAAGTCTCAAGGAACTAAGGAAAGGAACTATAATCTCAAACCAACACACCACCTAAGGGGATAGAACTAACCTTTACCGGGTAAGTCTCAAGCTAACTCTCAAAGGTAGGATGAAGGCACACTCAAACCCTAATAAAGGATAAACCTTGTTTACCTAACACTCATCATCATAGGTATACAAGCAAAGGAATCACCAGGTAAGTCTCATCCTAGGCTTGCGTATAAACCACGAAAGGTGCAACAAGGATAGGATTTGGCAAATTATAACTCAAACTCAGATAGGTCGAATCAGGTTCTCGTCTCGCCCAGTTCTTATTATCTCGGCCGAGATGCTCCATGAAATGACCAAGACGAGGTTCAGTTTGGTTAAGGCTCGAGCTTTCAGAGTTCACTAGGATAAAGGTTCACTCTTTCATCGTCTATCCCACAACCTTCAGCTAATCACCGTAGAATCGCAAGATGTTAAGCCAACAATCATCATAATTATAACAATCAAATAAATAATTGAAGAAGCAATAAGGTAACAAGAAAACCTTAACAAAAAGGTCTCAATAATCAAACAAACAAACAATCCAAACAAGCAACAAACTTGTCTCCTAAAGAATCGAATCAAAAGACAATAATTAACGTTCCCTAAGAAAACCTTACAACTTTTCTTCAAAACCTTCAAACTTCTGCTCCAAGCAATCTTCCTTCGATTTCCTTCCTCTCTCTAGAATATATACGTTCCAAAGATAATCAGCCGTCCTTCCATCCATACACTTCCTTCTATCTTATAGGAAAATGATAGGCCAAAAATAAATATCTCATTGGGTTGTGGGCCAACCGTCTCGATCTAGGCCCAGATAGCCATCTCGACCGAGATTCTAATGTGGTGAACCGAGATGGTTAAGTTTTTACATGCAAATCTCCATAACTGGTCCTATATCTCGTGTCTATCCAACTTCCAAGGTTCCTATGCTTTCCCTGTAGTTCCTTGATGCTCCATAATGCAACTCCTATGACTCCTTAGATCCTTTGGCTCAATATCGATCCATAACGTGCCATTTTCCCTACAATTACAACAAAACTAGGTGTAGACCTCGATACTTGCAAAGGTACACAAAATGACATAATCATCGAGAATACATTGCCACGCATGTAGATTTTATGATGATAAAACGTCCAAACTAATCCCAAAATATAGACTATAATGCATGCCATTAGTTGCTAATGAGGACACTGATGTCATGGACACTAGGACAAACGTTGGTCCTAGTGGAGCTGCTAATGATGACGACGAGGCGATAGAGGATGAGGATCTTATCATTGGGGTTGTAGACAAGGGACTTGGAAGGTAAGACGTGTCGGTGAGGAGAGTGAGACATTCGACCTCCTATCCACCTTGGTGCGGGTCCCAGTACAGATCTGTGTTAGATGAGCTCCCCGAGATGATGAGGAGGTTTGATGTGAGGATGGATACCATGGAGACATCCGTCACGGCCTTATGGAGAGATATGGGATGCCATGGTAGGATGTTGAAGGACATCTACCGCCAGCAGTTCGGCCAGCCTTTCGATCCAGCTTACTATTCGTTCCCGCCACCACCACCACCACCTCCGTAGATGAGATCACCTTGTCTTCCACGATTTCACCTTTATTTTCCTTCTTATGAGACATTGTGAGTTTTTTTCTCTTTTTCTTTTTATGCACATTGGGGACAATGTGTAGTTTAATTATGGGGTGGATTGTTTGTAATAACTAATGTTATTCTGATACATTTGCTCTTTTATGTCTATTATATTACATTTTTATTTCTATCTGACACGTTCCTTTTATGTCTTGCATATATATGTTTTGAAAATCCAAAAAAAATTGAAAATATTTAAAATTTTTGTGTTTCTAGGATGGATATGATCTCTATGGGGATATTGTTTGTGGAATAGCTATGATGATCTTTATATATTAGAATTGATTTATGACATATGAGGGATTTGAATACTTTGATAGCATTCATGTGTGACTGGTAATTTGCTTTTGTCTAAATCAGATTGAGCATTGAAGGTTGAAACCGCATGATAAGTTCTTACGCATCTTTTTGGAATGATTAAGACAATTCAATTTTCTTTTCTTTCTTCATCTTGATCATGTATACCATCTCTTGAAAAATATTTATATTTGCCTCCCTTTACCTATCCGAGAATAAGGAAGCATGTTAGTGAAAAGAAAAGTTGATGTGGGACCGTCCTTGATAGCATCTACACCTATTACATGGACCATTCACTGATCCAGGAGCTCAAGGAAAGGGCTCTTACAAGCTAAAAACATGGGAGGAGTCGATATAGTGAAGATTTCATGGAAGATGCAAATCTCGGTCAAACCTACAGGAATCTCGGCAAATATATCCACCTGAGATTTTGCCTTTGACGCGTATTTGATGATCCGGCCAAGATCTTTTAATTTTTCCAACTATCTTTTATTTTCTTACCTTAAAAGCTCTCAAACATTCTTTAAAGTAGTTGTTAGTTTTTGATCCTATCTTTGGGATTATTTTTATATATTTCCTATATTATCTTTTAAAAAGATATCTTTCTTAGTTTACATAGGAAGATCTCCCTTATAAATAGCCTTAGAAAGGGGATTATTAGATATCTCAATTTTGAATTTTATTTCCATAATATTTGAGACACTTGTGACTTCATTCATGTAGTTTAGGAGAGTTTTTGATTGAAAAGTTATTAATCCTTGTTGGGTCGTTCTTGTGTGTGTTAATCTTTTTGAAGGTTGGTGTTACAAGTCAGACTAGTCCCTCCTTGTGTTTGTCTTATCTAGAAGTCTTGTGTAAAGTTAAAGAAGGAGGGGTGAAAGGTAATTCTTTGCATTGGGTTGTGACACATAATAGGTTTCTTGCCAAAGTTTGATTGAGTTCTAACGAGTCAGGGTATGTGCATCAGGTTTGAGGGACCTCGAAAAAAAGAGGCTTGTTGATTTCCCAGGTTTCGGCTTTTGTGCACTTATGTCATGTTCTCAAGTGAAAAGTAAAAAAAAAAAACTAAGTTTAATCGCTTATTTTTTGTGGATGTTGAGTTGTTGTTGTTGTTGACTTTTTCCTTTTTTTTTCCAGATTTGCACCACTTATCCTAGAATGATACCCATAACACATTTCTTGGCCTTTTTTTGAAAGTCCTTAAAACCTTATTGCACATGTGTTTTGACTTGGTGGTTTAAATTGGATTCCTCATTATTGATTTTGATATATTGTAAGTTATTATGCATGTTGTGATTTAATATAAAGTGTGATTATCCTTTCCATGACGCATTTCTTTTTGGCATATATGATTTGTCATTAGCTATGAAGCATTCTTTGATGGTGATCTATGAATTGAAGCACAAACAAAAACTATTGTGGCTTTTCTATGTTTTTGCATATGCATAATCCATATCATCTTGTATCTTAAGTTGGAACCATGTTTTGGGACAAACAAGAGGCAAGTATGGGGTATTTTAATGACATGAATTATGACCTTAGTATAGACACTCATATAGGTAGTTTTTCCCTTTCTTTTGAATGCATAAGCATATATCCATGGCATTTGAAATTATACTTGCCTACTTTGTTAGAATAGAGATCTACACATAGTTTTATTGCAATTGTAGGTAAATTTGGCAAATTTTGAAGTGAAACGGAACATACATGGATAAGGAATCAAGGTGGATCACATAGGAAGCATTTTGGAACACAAAGGAGAGTTAGGATATCATCAAAAGAATACAAGCAAGGAGCTAAAGATAAACACATAACAAAATACAAATCTCGGTTCATTCATGGAAATCTCGCCCAAGATTATTAATGGGCCCAACCGAGATATAGTGCAAAACGGACCAAAACGCTAACTTCGAACCCTAGGTCCTTCTATAAGATTTCATGGTTGCATAATCAAAAGAGAGGCTTTTTCACGTACGACAACACATAAAGTTCTTTTGGATTACATTGAGAGATACAACATCATTAGTTACAACAACATTGAGAATGGAGAGAGATTGTGAAAATTCTTGGAGAGAATAGTTAGTTTTTAGATTTCATTGCTTTCGAACACAAGATTCGATCTTTGTTATTGTTTTTGCTACAGTTTTGATTATTGCTACAATTCTTGGAGAGAATGGTTGTGGTTTAGATGATGATAGACTGAGCCTTTAAGTTTAGGTTGGACCTTGAGAGTTGTTTTACCTTTGCTGTTAACGAATCTCGGTATGTTCTTGAGAATCTCGGCCGAGATTTCACCAAGAAAAACCCGTGATTTCTTCTGTTGTTCCGTTTATGTTATATCTATATGAGTTCTAGGTAAAAAAAGCTTTATCCTTTATTAGGTTTGAGTGTGCCTTCTTCTTTCCTTTGTGAGCTAGCTTGAGACATACTCGGTAAAGGTTAGTATTATTCCCTTAGGTTGAGCGGTTGGTTTGAGATTATAGTTCCTTCCTTTAGATCCTTGAGACTTAGCCGGCAATAGGAGCTTTGGTTTGGGATAGTGGATAGTGAGACCTCCCCCGTGATCTTTCCCACCTTCGAAACACCTTTCCTTAGCGATTCTAGCTCTGTCCATGGTTCTTTAGAAGTCTTGAATCGAAAACCACAATTGGATACCTTGATCTCTAGAATATGCACTAACCTGATTATCGTATATTCAGATCATTGCTTTTTGTTCTTTTCAGTCATTGATATTTGCAATTATCTATTCTAGACTTGATTTGTTACTATTTGGTTTAACCATAGTCCTTGTGATCGACCGTGAAATATTTGCTTTTGTTGCGATTGATTTGTACATTGCGGGTTCGCTTATTTGCTTGGATTTTATTTCCGGTACAAATTTAAAGCTTAATTTTATTCATATTTCACACACGTATGAGAGCGAACAGGATGACTGGTTTATTATTGGCCCAAGAGTAACGGGTGGTGGCATCTACCCAGCTCATGAGGAAGCCTGGGAGGTTCTCCGCAACTTGCCCAAACATGGTATGTGGGGAGGGGGACTGAACCACTCCACATGGTATACGGGGAGGTGCGTAAACCACTCCTATTGGTATACAGGGACGGAGGAGAGAGTCTTAGACTTCTCTTGCCACAAGCATAAATTGGAATTAGAAGTGAATGACCTTAATTAAGATGATAAAAGAATTTTGTGAGAGCATGCTATGTGTTTCTTTTCTGTTTTGCGTGTGTTTGTGCTTTTTTTATCTCTTTATAGGTAGGTCGTTCGCTAACGGTTTATCCGATGTTGTTGTAGATGCTTTGCAAGATAGAGTAGCTGCCGAGTGATCCGGATAGTGTGGTCAACCGGGGTTCCCGTACGATATAGGACGGGTGTGAGATTTTATTATATGCATTTCAGTTATTAACTTTAGCATTTTAAGTTTAGGACGTTGTAGTATACTCGGCCGAGAATCTTTTTCTATCATGACATTGCATGTTTTTTATTCAGTTTTGATATTTTTACATTTGTGCCTTATTGTAAGGTCCGGTAAAGTTGTTGTCGAGCTATGTTCTGGACCCATTATGAGGTCCTAACCCTTAGCGCCCGAGTTTGAGATTTGGGGTGTTCCACAAACCTCATCGTTGACTCGATTTCTACATCCAAATGCGTCAATTGATTGTCTTAGGTCTCATTGAACGATCATTTTGATCGATTCATTAAGTCTCTCTAGCAATAGCCGGATTTCTTCTCACTTGATCTCACAAACATCCATTACATTATATTGTTAGTTACATTACACTTTGTAAAACCAAATCCCTTTTCTATAGTTTGAACAATT
Organism: Fagopyrum esculentum; assembly: GCA_033239045.1. Classification (NCBI taxonomy): domain Eukaryota; kingdom Viridiplantae; phylum Streptophyta; class Magnoliopsida; order Caryophyllales; family Polygonaceae; genus Fagopyrum; species Fagopyrum esculentum. Next base: position 66,575,428 of record BSUD01000001.1, on the reverse strand, counting down.
ATCCGGAAACATCACCCTGAAAACAACACATTTAAATAGTTTCACAGAAGCAACACAAGATTCACGTGCAAGATATTAGTTTCAAATATGCTCAACAAACCATTATGAAGAGGGACCATCCACAACACCTCCTACTACTCATGGACCAATCACTAGATCAAGAGCAAGACTATTGAAGGAAGGAGTCTCAGCCATTACCATTACCTACCATGTAAGGATCTATCACTAGATCTAAAGCAAAGACCATTCAAGAGGAGGTTTCTAGCTTGTTGGCATCCTTAGTTTCTAAAGAGACCAATGGTGATCTTTTTGTGTCTCAATCTTCCTTAGTCACATTAATGACAATTCCAACCATGAAGGACATACAGGAGAGGTCATACACGTATGAAGACATGGAGGAAGCCACGACCTATGTTTTAAAAGGCTTCTAGTTATTTTTTTAATGCCTTTAAAGCTCTAAACATTCTAAATGTATCTTTTATCTTATATTTTTTAGGAGTATTTTAATCTTTAAGGTTAATGTTTTTGGCAATTTAATCCCCTCTAGGGTCGAGGTAGTTATTATTGATTATTTGAAACTCGTTATTGAGAGACTTGTTGCTTCATTTATGACGACTTCATTTTGTTCATTCATATTCAATCAAAAAGAGAGCCTTTGATTGAATCGTTGTGAGTCTTTGTTGTAACACCCGAATCTGTAGCACTTGGAGTGTCACGGGACTAGGACCTCACATTGGGTCCTGACCCTAGCCTAATAGAAACTTCACTGGATCTTACAATAAGGCACAAATAAATATAAAACAACCTTTATAAAACATAAGCATCGAGTATCATAATACAAACAAAACCCCACAGCCGAGTATAAAACATCAACAACGTATACATAACACTACCCAAAATCCCATAACATCCTAGATATACGGAAGTCCTTGGCTGATCACATATATAAGATAATGCATAAGCACATACACGCATCGGAATAACGATAAACACCAAGCATGCTATCACACATTTACCCATTTTATTATCTTTATAATGCTATACACTCAAACCATATTTATGGTTGTGACACGAGAAGTATATCCTTCTCGCATTTGTGTCACATAACCATCTGTAGTGGAGTTAGTCTTCCTATCTTGCAAAGGATCTACAACACGGTATAAAACCGTTAGCTAACAATTTATATATAAGATAATGCATAAGCACATACATGCATCAGAATAACGATAAACACCAAGCATGCTATCACACATTTCCCCATTTAATTATCTTTATAAAGCTATACACTCAAACTATATTTATGGTTATGACACGAGAAATATATCCTTCTCTCCTCTGGGTCACATAACCATCTAGAGTGGAGTTAGGCGCACGCCCCGTATACCATATGGGATGGTGGCGTACCCTACACGTATACCAAGTTTGGCCTGCCCTCAAAGAACCTCCCAAACTCACTACGGATGGAATGGGAAAGGTTATCACCGCCCGCTTCAAGGGGGTCAATCAGGTCGGTAATAATCAATATCGCATATTGTAAAGCACATAACAATCACCACTCACACATACATAAAATATAGGAAAGTTACTAAGTAAGTCCTACGGAATTATCTGAATTAAAATGTAATCCTCAACCACGATCAACCTCAAATTCCCATAGGAATGAGCATTGCCTAATATCAAGGCATAAGCATACATCAATCCTCCTATCAGTCAAAGGGATCATACCTAGACCCAAGGGATCAATATGGATCATAAACATCGAATAAACCTCGAATACTATACTAAACCGTAAAGCCACATCAGGGCATACCTCCATATCAAGATATCATCATCTTACTCTCATACATAAATCCTAGCATGCTTCTAAACCAAAGCTCAAGGATAAGGAAAGGAGGAAAACATACAAACACTTGGTATCTTCTGATGGAAGGCGCACCCGCGGGAAGGAATAGGCGCGGGGGCGGTGATAAGCCGCAACAACGGCACAAAGACGCCGCAGGGGCGGTGACAAGCTCTAGTTGCAGCGGTGGCGATGACAATCCTTTGGGGTGGAAAACCCCACAAAAGGCAGCTCTTAAGAGTTGCTCGATAACTCTCTCACTCCAAACCAAACTCCTCCACTAGGAGTTACTCAGGCAACTTTTGTCCATCCCCATATGCACATATATATCACATATCAACATTCATAACCCATCACAAAAAGATTTAACTTGTTGGATTGAACAAAGAAGAAAGAAAGAAGAACAAGGAGAAGAGAAGGAGAAAGCTCACCACTCCTCTGTCCAAGCCTGAAGAAGAATCTCAGCTTCAGCTCTTCAACAAACCACAACAATCTTAATCATCATCAGCACATCATGTGTACTTCAAATTTAGAAGAAGATCAAGGAGAAACCAAGAAGAGAAAACTCAAAGAAGAAAGAGGGAGAAGAACGTAGGAGAGAAGAAGCTATGGAAGAAGGCTGAAGAAGTGGAAACCCTCATCTTAAGAAAGAGGAAGAATACTTATAAGGGAAGAAAGTGGAAAGCATTGGTTAATGAAGACGGCATGACCACCACCTATGCCGCGACCACGGCCCAGGAAAGCAGCGCCTGCGGGCAGGAACCGGCGCGGTTGCGGGATCCTAATAAAGAGAAGGCTATCACATTTGATAGGTTTTTCTTGTGTGTGTTAATCTTCTTAAAGGTTGATGCTCCTAGTCAATTCTAGTGCCTCCTTGTGCTCATCTCAATTTGAAGACTTGTTTAAGTTTGAAGAAGGAAGGGTTAAGGTAATTCATTGTTCGGGTTTTGATCCAATTGATCAATGTTCTTGCAAGTATATCTTGTTTATTTTATTCCTATATTGCCATTATTATGATTTCATTCCATCTTGTTAATCTCACTGTTAGCATAAAATATTTCAATATTCTAGGCACTTTTTCTAGTTGTTTTTCATCGATTATAGTTTTCATTGATAAGGCATTGAAGCAATTGTTAGCTAGTTTGTCTATATTGTCGATATAGAGGTCTACATAAGCTTTGTGTTGATTATAGGTGAATAAGAGCTAAAACCGAACCAATTGAGAGAGAAAGGAGAAGATTTGAGAACATCCAAGGATTAAGGACACATCAAAGAAGCCAAGGGAGATGCTAGGATGAGGAACGGCACGACACAATGGAAACCACAAGCAATTTACACTTCCACGCTCTAAAATACGGTCGTAGAGAAGTCCATGCCCAAAACCACGGCCGTGGATCTTGGCAACATGAACGTGGAGTATTCCAGAGAGTTACACGGTATAAAGTATGGTCGTGGAAATCATGAAGAACCGTAATCCACTTCCACGCTCTAAACCACGGCCGTGGAACTCTAGGAGACCGTGATTTAGGCGATCTTTTGACGAATAAATATTGACACATCATTTACGCATATGGGCCGGACGGTTATTTTACCCTTCCTTATAAAAGGGGTGGAGGAGAGAGATTTCGGCACTTCGGCTTACACGTGCTTAGGGCTGCATTGGACGTCCGGAGATTTGCATTTTGCAAACGGAAAATCACGAGGGTTTGAAGATTTGGAAGTTGTTTGTGGCGGAATTTGCGCCTTTTGTCCTTAGGTTTGATTAGAAGACGGATTGACATCCCGTTCTTCATTCTTATCGAGGATTGTTATTGGTTTGTATTTATTCCAAATCTGATATACATTATTACCCTTGTTTGTGGATTTGAGATTGATTTGAGATTTATTGAAGGTTTTCGAAGGTTTTCATCTTTCATTCTTCTTAAACTTGATTTTGATATTATAATGACAGTTATTGGCTAAAACCCTTTAGCAATTCTAAGGTGAAGGGTTGATAGTTGTGGCTTAGATCATGATAGATTGATCATAAACAGATTGGACCCTGAGAGTTAGAGAGATTCGCCGACGAACCAAAATCACGGTCTATTCTTGAGGTTCCACGGCCGTGGAACTCAAGAACTACCCGTGATTTACCCTAGTTTACGAACTTTGCTTTTACTTTGATCCAAGGTTAAAGATTAGCTTTAATCTAGTCTAGGTTTACCCTTTTCTAGGTGGTAGTGAAGCCTCAACAACCTCTACTTCGATTTTGAGTGTCACAACCTTAATTGGTTTAGTTAGTCTTGATCCTTGGGTTACAAGTTTGGGTATTTGAGATTAATTCTTGTCTTTAGATCCTTTCTATATTGAAGCCTCAACAACCTTTATAGAGAGTGCCTTTAGATAAGTCATATAAAGCCTTGGAACTTCACCGTACATTGCTTTACCTTAGCATACCTTTGCAACTCTTAACTCTGTCCTTACTTCTTTAGTATATCTTGAATCGATTGCCACAATTAGATACCTGGATCTTTAGGGTTGCTGTTTTCCCAATATATTTGCAAAGCTTTACCCTTTTTCTTGCTTGACAACTTTACAACTGAATTTGTTCCCCACAAATCCCTGTGTTCGATACTCTGGAATTCTTGCTTTACTACGCCGATCCGTACACTGCGGGTTCGCTTGCTTGATTCTAGTTTTATAAATTTAAAGCTTATTTGCACGCACGCTAAGTGGCGAACAAGTTTTTGCAAAAACTTGTTCGCCACTTAGCGTGCGTGCAAATAAGTCTGGATGCACATACCATAATCCGTTAGGAATATCGCTCAATCCGACTTTGGCAAGACACAAACACCCGGCTATGTGAATGGTGCCGAGTTACTCATCGTCATGATTGACTTCCCCAAACCTACAACTTTTTTCTATTCTTTGAATGCAAAATTTTGCTTTCATGGCCCTCCCACATCAAACATGCCAAAATTCAACTCCTCCAAATTCCTGGATAGTTAAGGGAGGCAATTATTTCATTGAGGGGCTAAATGATCAAAGAAAGAAGAAAGAAAATCGAATTGCCTTAATCATTTCAAAAAGAAGTATAAGAACTTATCATGTGATTTCATCCTTGATATCTCAATATGATTTAGATAAAACTCTTCACATTATGAAACTTGCAAGAAAGGAATAATCAACACATTCAATTTCTTTTCAATTTATTATTTGTTTAGGCATACAATTGTCATCAAAACTCAATTCACAAGTAGTGATTATCATAGAAATCATCTCAATTCCTAGAAGCACAAAATTTTCAATTTTTATGGGTTTTTCAAAAGCTTTTTCATGCAATGCGATAATGAAACGTGTGACAATGGAATGAAACATGCAAAGTGTTCTCAATTAAGGCAAGTAAAGTGAGTAGAGTTATTACAAATGATAGTCACACCCTACTCCATACTTGAGACAAACATTGTCCCTAATGTTCAAAAAGAAATAAAGAAAAGAAAGAAAGAAAATGAACTCACAAGACGGTGGTGGAGTGGCTAATGCTATCAATCATCCATGGTCATCATTGAGGAGCTGATGGTGGTGGAAACGGGAAGAAGCTGGAGTCGAAGTTCCGCCCAAACTGCTGGCGGTAGATGTCCCTCATCATCCTATCGTGCTCGTCGGCTCGGACATCTCTAGCATCCTGTCGGACCTCCAAAGCTCCTACTCTCCTGGAGAGGTCGGTAGTCCAATCTGGAAGCTGCTCGTACCATCCCGGCGCCTGGCTGTACAAAGCTGGTGCATCCGATGGTGCTAGTGCTGACGGCGGCTTTGCATGCCAAGTCGATGGAGCTCCCATCCACTCCGGTTGTGTCCTATATCAATCGGGAGGGGTCGCCATCCATGTCGGCCTCTCACTCACGTTGGCACGCTGAGAGGAAGAACCAGAAGGTCTAGTAGGGCGGGGAGACTGTCTAGGGAGGTCGGGAAATGTATCTAACTGATCCGGAAAAGTACCAAAGTCGTGCTCCTCACCTCCTCCCTCAAAACCGTCATCTCCTCTCATCTCCTCCTCATCTGCAGCTGGCACCTCAGGGGAACGTAAGGAGGGGCTACTAATCTGTTCGTATGCATAGCTGGGAATGCTTGCTTCCAATTATGGCGTCCAGCCATAATGGAATACTCAGGGAGCCATGTCACACCTCTACCTCCTCTATCTTCCGAAGGCATGGCAGCGGTAGGTGGACCTCTATGCCTAGGAAAGATCATACCTTTAGTCGTGAGGCTCTGAAGTCCTAATGGTCTAGCTGCTATCCTAGTACATGCAGAAAAATCAATCCCCAACTGTCTAGCAATGTGGGTGACCATCCCACCATATCCGATATTGTCAGCCCTCTTGTTCTTTAGCTTACTCATGGTAGAAGCTAAGAGGGTGGCACAGTCAGCAGGTCTACCGTGCAGCATGCAATACAACAAAAACAACTCATCAGTCTTGATCTTCTGAGGAGTCTCAATCCTAGGGAAGAGACACTTAGAAAGTACTCGGTGGGCTATCTTCAAGGCTAAGTGGTAGATGAGATTAGCCTTGGTATCAGCAGGTTGCCAGCGGTCCTTGCTGGCGTAAATCATAGCAATGTCCTCCCAGAGACCATTGAAGGTCTCATGGAACCCAAAGAAGGCTCCAAACTCTAGGATCGAAAACTCATAGTTCCTCTCCATCAGCCGAAAAGAAATTGTCCTATCTACGTAACTGTGCTCAAAAGAGGTCACAAACTCTCTAGTGATCTCCTCATATGCATCTTCCCGAATGGCGGAGAAGATGATCAACCCAACTCTATCTAGTAACCAAGTAAGGTCACCTACCACATTCAGTGGCTCTAATTCCTCAAGAAGCAAATAACGTGGTCCTATGAACGGTCTCTTTGCGATCCTCTCTAAGGCGTCGAGGTAGTCATCATGGATCTTTGGAATTATAGGGGGTGGGGGTGATGGTGGCTCACTAGGGGGTGCCTGGAAGGAGGAGGAAGCATCACCTTTCCTTTTCTTATTCCTACTAGACATTCTCCTAACAAAGTCCATTTATTGCCCAAAATTACGGCCTCTTCTTGGTTTCCATGGCGTGGAATGCCTAGTGACCGTGGTTCGGCTCGTAATTTCTTAAGATCCACTTAATCAACACCAAAATCAACAGACAACAGCCCTAGACTTATTCCAATCCAGTTCCAATCAGTTCTCCTAAAAATTCTTGCGAAATTGACTCAAATCGACAAAGTGAAGGAGAAAGAAGAAAACCTAGGTTTTTGGATTTTAAAATCCAAATTCCGTCTTCTCCAGTGATTGTCCACTCGATTTGTTGCTTGGATCTTGTAGATGGTTGAATTTGCTTCACTTTGGGTTCAAGAATCGTTCGAAACGATTAACGAACAAAGATTTGAGAGAAGGGGATCGTTTTTGGTGATTTTGGGGCGTGGAATTGGGTATTTTTGGTGTTCTTTGTGAAGAAACGTGGTTTAAATAGTGGCCGTAAAATTTTTGGAAAATTCCGGTCACTCGGGGGTTTCCACGGCCGTGGAAATGTACGGAACCGTGGTTTTGGTGATTTTTCTCAGGCTTTTGCAAATTACGGTCACTATAGCTGCCACGACCGTAATTTTGGCTGTGGAACTCTCTGTAATGTGCCAAAGTCCAAGTTTCGTCAATTTCTTCTAACTTTTCCTTCTCCATTGTCTCTTTCATTGATCCTACATCCAAAAACACGAACATACCGGAAGGTATCGAAGGCAAAACAAAACAAAAAACGTCTATGCTACTCTAATCTACGAATGAAAAACAAAAATATAAGTGCAATACCTTGGGTTGCCTCCCAAGAAGCGCTTGTTTAAGGTCCGTAGCTAGACCGTACTTGCACCTATTCAAGTGCGGTAGGTGCGAACTCTTCAGCTTGGAGTTCCGGTGAGTACTTCTTGAGTTGTTGACCGTTCACCTTAAAGCTTCCACCCTTTTCACCTCATACTTCAACTGCACCGTGGGGGAAAACACGTTTGATTAGACAAGGTCCAATCCAACGAGATTTAAGCTTACCTGGAAAGAGACAATTGAAGTGGAGAACTTGATCTCCTTCTTTAAGGTCTTTTGGAATGATATGCTTATCATGTCAACGCTTCGCTCTTTCTTTTTAGATCTTGGCGCTTTCGTAGGCGTTAAAGCGAAGTTCTTCAAGCTCGTTAAGGTCCAAGAGACGCTGCTCTCCTGCCTCCTTCATGCTGAAGTTCAACCAATTTAGTGCCCAATACGCTTTATGTTCCAACTCTACCGGCAAGTGACAAGACTTCCCATACACAAGGTTGTATGGCGTCGTACCTATGGGAGTCTTATATGTAGTCCGGTATGCCCATAATGCATTATCTAGCTTCAAAGACCAATCCTTCCTTGTCCTTGAAACCGTCTTCTCTAGGATTCCTTTAATCTCCCGGTTTGAAATCTCCACTTGTCCACTTGTTTGTGGATGGTAAGGGGTGGCGATCTTGTGAGTCACCCCATACTTAGCTAATAGAGCTTCGAATCGTCGGGCAATGAAGTGAGAGCCTCCATCACTAAGGATGGTCCGTGGTGTCCCAAATCGTGGGAAAATGGTCTTGTTAAAGAACTTAACCACAACCATGGCATCATTAGTAGGAGAGGCTATTGCTTCAACCCATCTCGAAACATAATCTACAGCGAGAAGTATGTATTGGTTTCCACAAGATGATGGGAAAGGTCCCATGAAGTCTACTCCCCAAACGTCAAAGATCTCCACCTCTTGAATGTTGTTAAGAGGCATCTCGTTTCTCCTAGATATGTTCCCTGTTCTTTGACAAGCATCGTAGCAAGAAACAAAGGTTTGCCCATCTTTAAATAAAGTAGGCCAAAAGAATCTAGATTACAATACCTTAGCGCTAGTCCTGTTCGAACTAGCGTGTCCTCCACAAGGTAGTGAATGACAATGACGAATTACACTTTGCATCTCGTCTTCCGGCACACATCGTCGAATGATGCCGTCAGGACCTCTCTTAATGAGGAGAGGTTCATTCCAAAAGTATTCCCGAACATCCTTAAAGAACTTCTTTCTTTGTGCATAGGATAATCCGGGTGGTATTTCCTGGCAAACCAAATAGTTAACAAAATCAGCAAACCATGGCTCATTACCTTTACTAATTTTGTCGATACACTCCTCTATGATATGTAAATGCTCGTCCGGAAAGGAGATATCTATGGGTAGATTGTCGTCCTCAAGATGTGGTAGACGACTCAAATGATCCGCAACAGAAATTTTCGAACCTTTCTTGTCACGGATCTCTAGATCGAATTCTTGTAGGAGAAGAATCCATCTAATTAGCCTTGGCTTCGCATCCTTCTTTGCAAGTAAATACCAGATCGCAGCATGATCCGTGTATACAATCACCTTTGCACCTACAAGATAAGAGTGAAACTTTTCAAATGCGTATACAATTGCTAAAAATTCTTTCTCGGTAGTGGCGTAGTTGAGCTGCGCTTCATCTAGCGTCTTGCTAGCGTAGTAGATAGCGTGGGTTCGTCCTTCCTTCTTTTGCCCAAGCACAGCTCCTATAGCTACGTCACTTGCGTCACACATAACCTCGAATGGAAGATTCCAATCCGGAGGTTGAATAATCGGGGCTGAGATTAGAGCTTCCCGAATCTTATTAAACGCATCTAAACATTCCTGCGAAAAATCAAAAACTGCATCCTTCATCAATAGATTAGTAAGCGGCTTTGATATCTTAGAGAAATCCTTTATAAAACGTCTATAAAATCCAGCATGTCCTAAAAAACTTCTTATCCCTTTCACCGAAGTTGGAGGAGGAAGCTTTTCTATAGTCTGTATCTTAGCCTTATCCACTTCAATCCCTCTACTAGAGATTAAGTGTCCTAATACAATGCCTTCTTTCACCATAAATTGACACTTCTCCCAATTAAGAACTAGGTTAGTGTCTTCACACCTTTGTAGCACAAGAGCAAGGTTAGAGAGGCAATTATCGAAAGAGGAACCATAAACAGAAAAATCATCCATAAAAACCTCCATGATTTCCTCTATGTACTCTGAGAAGATAGCCATCATGCACCTTTGAAAGGTGGTTGGGGCGTTGCAAAGCCCAAACGGCATTCTCCTATAAGCGAACGTACCCCACGGGCATGTGAATGTGGTCTTCTCTTGATCGTCCGGATGTATCAGGATCTGAAAGAAACCACTATAACCGTCAAGATAGAAAAAGTGTGAGTGTTGTGCTAACCTCTCATACATTTGGTCGATGAAGGGTAGTGGGAAGTGATCCTTCCTCGTTGTGTTGTTTAGCTTGCGGTAGTCTATGCACATCCTCCATCCAGTCACGGTTCGCGTAGGAATGAACTCGTTGTTCTTGTTGGTGATGATTGTCATTCCTCCCTTCTTTGGAACCACCTGTACGGGACTCACCCACTTGCTATCGGAGATAGGGTTGACGATACCTGCATCCAGTAGTTTAAGAATTTCCTTCTTGACAACCTCCTTCATGGTCGGATTTAACCGCCTTTGAGGTTGTCGCGAAGTTCTAAAGTCTTCTTCCATTAGGATCTTATGCATGCATAGTGAAGGTTTGATTCCTACTAGGTCCTCTATAGTATATCCTAAGGCTTTCCTATGTTTCTTAAGAACAACCATAAGCTTACTATGTTCATCTATACTGAAATCGGAACTAACAATTACCGGAAAGGTAGAATTATGTCCTAGAAATTCGTATCTTAGATGTGCGGGAAGTGGCTTCAATTCCATCACTATAGGACTCTCTAATGGCTCTTGAGGAGTGTCCAATGCTTCCTTAGAAGTTTTTAAGGGTGTAGAAGTTGTTGGAGAAGAGTCAAAAGAAGTGGTGGAAAAAACACAATTGCCTTCAGATTCACCCAATATTACGGCTCCCTTGTTCCCTCCACGAACGTGGTTTTGGGTGTGGAAATCAATTACGGTGCCTCTGTTTGTTCCACGGCCGTGGTTTTGGCCGTGTAACCTACTGGAGTCCTCTGAATAGCTGATTACGGTCATGTTGGTGGAAACCACGGCCGTGGAATAGCACGACTGGCCGTGATTCCTCACGTTCTCTAACCCATCGTAGAGTTTCTCAAATTCTTCTTCATACACTTCCTTTTGCTTCTCTAAAGCTTCAATTTCCTCATTGCATTCCTCTTCTTCCCCTTTGTTCATAATGCTCATAGAGATCACCTTTTGCAAGGGATCTTTGAAGAGAATCGAACTTACCTTCTCTGTAGATAGCTCTTCGTCATGGATGTTGAATATATCCTCTTCAAAAGCTAGTTCCGTCACCAAAGTGGAGAGAACAAACTCTACCTTTTCTTCTCCTATGTCGAAAGCGAGTCTAGAATTCTTGCAATCAACCATACAACCGGATGCTGCAAGAAACGTTCTTCCGAGTATGATCGGGACCGGATTATCTGCAGGAATGTCAAGCACAACAAAATCTATAGGAACATAGAACTTAAAAAAGCTTGATTGGGACGTCTTCAACTATGCCGACGGGACGAGTTATGGATCGATCCGCCATGTATAATGTCATCTTCACAGGTTTAGGTTCGCCTAAACTGATCTTCCTGCATAAGGCAAGCGGAATGATGCTCACGCTTGCTCCTAAATCACATAATGCATCATATGTGACATCTTCCACTCCTATGGGAATACAAAACGACCCCGGATCCTTCAGCTTTGGGGGCATCTTTTCCTTCATTGTCTTAATGAGATCCGACGAATCCGAACTCATCTTGACCTCTCCAAAATCTTCTAATTTCCTCTTGTTAGAGAGGATCTCCTTTAAGAACTTCCCTTAAGCTGGCATACCTACAATTGCATCAATGAAAGGTATATTAATATGCAAGTTGCTCATGAGTTCAATAAACTTACCGAATTGTTTGTCTAGACGCGCTCTTGCTCTAGATTGCGGGAATGGTAGGGGAGGTTTGTAAGCTGGAGGAGGAATGTGGATGTCTTCCTTCTCCTTCCCTTTCTCTTTCTCCTTCTCGACGGGAACTTCCACAAACTTAGGCTGCGGGTCGGTGGTTGTTGCTCCGCTCCTAGTTGTGATTGCCATCACCCTTCCTTTTGGGTTATACTTCGTCTTTCCTGGAAGTTTTCCTTGATTCCTAGGAACTTCTTCAGCATTGCTAAACATTTGGTTTTCTAAAACCTTTTGAGCTTTATCAACCTTAGTAATGTGATTATCAACTTTAGTGATGTGACTCTCCATTCCTTGAAGCTTTCCCAAAATTGTTTCCAACATGGGATCGGGCTTTTCTTTCCCCGAAGTGCTTCCACCATTAGATGCTTGTTCCTGACTTTTCAAAGGAATGGAAGAAGAAGAAGAAGAAGGTGGAGTTAGTGAATTTCCTGAATTGGGATAAGAATTACCGGAATTGTGTTGTTGGTTGGAACGCCAATCGTTGTTGTTTGAACCCCTATTGTTGTTCCAATTGTTATTCCGGTTGTTGTTGTTATTCCAATTGTTCCGGTTGTTGTTCCGGTTGTTGCGGTTTGTATTCTCATTCCCATTGTGGTTATTGTTGTTTCCTAAATAACCCACATCTTGCCCCTTTTGATTTGGAAAGTAAGCCTTTATGACTTCCTTCAATTCTTTAATCTCGGAGTTGAGAGAAAAGATTTGAGTTTGAGCGGCTTGTGTTAGCTTTGCTCCTTGCTCCACCCGATTTGCTTCTACTTTCCGGTGAGAATACTTCTCAATGACTCGGGCTTGCTTCTCAATGAAGTCCCAAGCGTCATCTTCCCTCATGTCCATGAATGTACCACATGAAAGGGATTGGAGCTTGAATTGTGTTTCTATATCCAGCCCCTTATAGTATATCTCCAATAGCTCCAATTTGGAAATCCCATGGTGTGGGCAATCCAATAGTAAATCCTGAAATCTTTCCCAAGATTGAAATAAACTTTCGTTAGATCTCATCGAAAATGCTTTAATCTTACCTCTCAACTCCGCCGTTTTAGATGGCGGAAAGAATTTGGTGAGGAATTCCGAAGAAAGATCCTCCCATGTGTTGAGTCTTCCATTTGGAAGAGCTTGATACCAAGATAAAGCTTTCCCTTTCAAAGAGAAGAAGAATGGCTTGATCTTGTAGTTGTTGGTGGTTGCGTTCTTTGGCTTCATTGTCTCCATTAAGATCTCAAAATTCTGTAAATGTTGATGTGGAGACTCGCTACTCTTTCCTCCAAACTGATTTTGGCGAACGATGGTAATGACTTGTGGGTTGAAGCTAAACCCTTGCATATCATCAGCATCAAAGTTCACACCTAGACGGAGTGGTTGCTGAATTGGATCCATCCTTTGGCCAAGAGTTCTTGGTTCTTCATCTACACGAGCGGCTCTCGCACTCCCATCCACGACACGATAATTGACAGCCGGTCTTGGATTAAATTGATTCATGTTGACCGTCGGATTAAGATCCTCAAAAGATGGCATGGAAGAGTCGCTATCCTCATCGGATGAGTTGGCTCTAACCGATCTTGTTGGTTTCCTTCTCTCCTTCTTCTTGGAATCGCTCAATTCCAGCCTCATTTGAAACATCATATCCCTTAGCTCATCAATTTGCAGTTGATGACGGTCCGATTCTTCCTTGCGAGTCTTCTCGCTCCATCTAAGTTGAGCTTCGGATTCCGCTAACTATTTTTGATAATCCCGCTCCTTATCTTCAGCCATCTTTCTTTCTTTGAGCTTCTTCCTCAAAGTCTTCTCAAGTTCTTGATCAAGAGGTAAGAGGTCCTTGTTGTTCCTAGACCTGCGCATATACCTAAAGTAACCTGCAATTATCACTCAAAGAGATATCAAATAACAAGAGCAAAGCTCCCAAACTTGACAACCGATAACCGAATTCGGCCTAAACCAAATCCCCGGCAACGGCGCCAAAAACTTGTTCGCCACTTAGCATGCGTGCAAATAAGCTTTAAATTTATAAAACTAGAATCAAGCAAGCGAACCCGCAGTGTACGGATCGGCGTCGTAAAGCAAGAATTCCAAAGTATCGAACACAGGGATTTGGGGGAAACAAATTCATTTGTAAAGTTATGAAGCAAGAAAAAGGGTAAAGCTTTGCAAATATATTGGGAAAACAGCAACCCTAAAGATCCAGGTATCAAATTGTGGCAATCGATTCAAGATATACTAAAGAACTAAGGACAGAGTTAAGAGTTGCAAAGGTATGCTAAGGTAAAGCAATGTACGGTGAAGTTCCGAGGCTTTATATGACTTATCTAAAGGTACTCTCTATAAAGGTTGTTGAAGCTTCAGTATAGAAAGGATCTAAAGACAAGAATTAATCTCAAATACCCAAACTTGTAACCCAAGGATCAAGACTAACTAAACCAATTAAGGTTGTGACACTCGAAATCGAAGTAGAGGTTGTTGAGGCTTCACTACCACCTAGAAAAGGGTAAACCTAGACTAGATTAAAGCTAATCTTTAACCTTGGATCAAAGTAAAAGCAAAGTTCGTAAACTAGGGTAAATCACGGGTAGTTCTTGAGTTCCACGGCCTTGGAACCTCAAGAACAGACCGTGATTTTGGTTCGTCGGCGAATCTCTCTAACTCTCACAGTCCAATCTGTTTACGATCAATCTATCATCATCTAAGCCACAACTATCAACCCTTCACCTTAGAATTGTTAAAGGGTTTTAGCCAATAACTGTCATTATAATATCAAAATCAAGTTTAAGAAGAATGAAAGATGAAAACCTTCGAAAACCTTCAATAAATCTCAAATCAATCTCAAATCCACAAACAAAGGTAGTAATGTATATCAGATTTGGAATAAATACAAACCAATAACAATCCTCGATAAGAACGAAGAACGGGATGTCAATCCGTCTTCTAATCAAACCTAAGGAAAAAAGGCGCAAATTCCACCACAAACAACTTCCAAATCTTCAAACCCTCGCGAATCACGTTTTGCAATCGCAAATCTCCGGACGACCAATGCAGCCCTAAGAACGTGTATGCACCGATAAGCCAACGTCAAAACCGTAAGCAGCCGACCCCAACTTCCCCCTAACATCGGGGCTCCAAGTCCGCCTTTCAATGTTGAAGGCTATCGAATATATGTAGGGATCAATCTAGGGTTTAAAGATAAAACCCTAAATATTTGGGCTGACAAGAAGTCGAATCCGCTGGTATCAGAAGATACTCTGGGCCGCGTCATAAGGTATCAGAAAATACTTTGGCGCGTTAGACGGTATCAGAGAATACTTTGGCGCGTCCTAAATTCCTTTTATGCTCCTTTTTGTCCCGCTTCAAGGCTTAATCCTTAAATGTGCCATTTTTGCTCCATAATTCGCCAAATTACCTACCAATGCATTAAAACTCTGTGCAGACCTCTATTCTTGCAAAGTAGGTAAATATAACCATAAATGTCATGAATGTATGTCTATGCATGCAAAATTAAGGAAAAATCTATATAAATACATGCCTAAAAATAGGTCATAATTCATGTCATCACTCACCATTCAATTCCATACAACTCACGTTCTATTCCTTCGAGTTTTCGCAAATCTCGGCCTTCAAGTTTATTGATCTCAACAGTACCAATATTTTCCTATCGAGGTATTCGGCCGAGATTCACAATCCCTCGCCTCATGCTAAACTTGGCCCCTACAAATTGTTCAAGATCGAAGCTTTTTCTGGACTTTTAATCTAGATTTATCAATTGCGGCCTCAACCCCGCATCGAAGTGGTATCAGAGTAATCGATTGAAGTTCAACCCATCCATACATCACGGTTTGAGTATTTTTTTTTGAGTCTTTTTTGATTCTTGCTAAAAAATTGTCTTTGTGTTTTCATCTTTCGATAAGAGTCTATTTGAGTTTAATTTGCTTTGGTCTTGTCTCCATTGGATAAGAGAGAACATCCATAGCCAAACACAAGCCAACCATAACCCAAGAATAAAACCTTGCCGGAACCCTAGCACCGAGATCTCACTATTGTCAAAAATCTCGCCCGAGATTCTCGAAGATTTGGCCGAGATATTACGTCGCCGGTAAGATTGTTATTTCTCTCAAAATCCAATCGAATCAAGCAAGATATCTGGATCAAATCTTATCAAATATATAATATCTATTTGCTACATCAAGGAGGAAAGAGATCTACAAAGTTTGTGAAAACTCCACCTTGATTATATATTTGTATAGGTGATGATGATGGAAGACTTAAACACAAATGAAGTGGTTTTCTATACTAACAATTTATCGATTATATATCTAGTTGCTTGGTTTGGTTTGATGTTTTGTTTAGAACGTGTGCAGGTCTTGAAACGCATTTCAAGGGACCTTCGGAGGTCTTGAAATCTATAACACCCCGAATCCGCAGGATATCGGAATGCAACGGGTGAGACCTCACAACGGGTCCCGGCCCTTAGCCTGACAACAGTTTCACTGGACCTTTCAAACAAGCACAAATAAAGGCCAAAACCGAAAACAAGTTGAAGGCAATGATATGATTCCCGAATACAACGAAAGGAAAGACATAAAGCCGTCTAATCAACAACGCCAAGAATACACAATATACAACAATAATACATGGACTCAAATCCCCAAACTCGACCTATGATGTACGGAACCCCGGCTTCCCACTCCTCCGGATCACTCGGCCACACCTAACCTGCGCGTCAACTAGAACAATCGGTATAAAACCGTTAGCTCACATTCTAGGCATTATAAAGATAGCAAGGGCACAAACACACACGGAAGCACACATAACACACATCATGCTCATATACATACACATTCGTTACTTATATTCTTTTTAGGTTATTCCATATCTAATCCATTCGTTCAAGTGTGACACGAGAGTCTTATATATCTCGCCTATGTCCCCGTGTAACCAACAGGAATGATGCGGCGCACAACCCGTATACCCTAAGGGGGTGATGAAGAAGTCCGCTCGTATACCATGTAATCATGTATGGCCCGGTCGCAGAGATCCTCCCAGTCTCCCTCGTGAGCTAGGCAGTGATGTCACCGCCCGATAATAATAGTAACCATGGGGCAAATAATATATATAGTCAAGTAACCCTAATCCAGTTTCAAGATCAAAGCGATAAAACACACACCACCATCACATATCAAAATAATGCACAAAAGCGAGCTAAGTAAGTCCATAGACTTAGCTCGTCTCAAAGCTAACTAAAACCGATCTGAACTTACCTTAGGAATACAACCAAGGCCTGATCAAAACGAGGCACACATCAACAACACTCTCAAAGGCTAGAAGTCCTTGCACTTCACAATCTAGCAAACGAACACAAGGTCCTACAACTCATAAGCTAGGGAACGTTCCTAGGCTCCAAGGTACCATAACTCATCAAGAATATATAAAGGCACTACCACATCCCACTCTCCTACAAGGATAACTCATCAGCAAGCTAGAATGAAACTAGTCTAAGAGGTATAACATGATCATCACACTCGAGTCATCCTAAGCAACAACCGAGACTCTAAGGTCTCATAAGGTCCACATCCACTAGATGGCATTCACAACTATCCTAGGTCCACCCTATGCATGCTACTAACATGGAACAACTGCACAACTAAGGAAGGAACAAAGAAGAAGGGAGAAGAAGAGCCTACTGTTGAAGAAGCGCAGCCGCGGAAACAAAAGGCGCAACCGCGTGCTGAAGGTCACGACCCCCGCAGCGCTAGTAACCGCCCCCGCAGCGCTTGGAAATCTTGATGTCGCCCCCGCAGAACTGATCACCGCCCCTGGGGCTGGGTAGGTTCCCCCCCTACGTCGCCAGATGCCGCCCCCACGGTAGAACTCCATAAACAACGATTTCTTCGATCTTCGATTGTCACTTGAGCTTCTATGGCTTCCTTCTCTGGTTGGACCTTCTCCAAACACTAACCACTGATCTTAGACACCTCTCCACGACATAATCGAGCTAAGAACAAGCACATGTAAAAGATTCAACAAGGTCTCTCTTCACAAGCTTCCTCCATAGCCATGGAGGAGAAGAGAATAAGGGGAAAGGAAATCAGCAAGAAAGGAGAAGAGGGGAGAAAGGAAGCTTACCGGAACTGAACCAAAGCTCTTCAATGTTGTAGATCACTAGCCAAGAGCTTCCAAGGAGAAAAAAGAGGAAAGAGCACAAGAGGGAGGATGAAGGAGAGAACTAACGTGAAAGAGGAGAGTGGAGAGAGAGGGAGTGAAAAGTGATCTGTAAAAAGGGGTGGGAGTCAGCTATCCCATATTTCTCCTCACTCAAGAGAACGAGGGGTCAGAATGGAAAAAGAGGAAACCAAAGGGTCGGAACGGGATTTTCGGGATAAAACCCGTTAATCATCACCTTGTGCCTGCGAAAGGACAGAGCCGCGCCTGCGGGAAGGTCGGTAAATTGCTAACCATCCGGAATAAAAATTCTGGATGTTACAACTAATCCCCCTAAAAACAAGTTTCGTCCCGAAACTTGCTAACCTAGAACTCTTTGCATAACTAACTCGGTAACCACTCAAAATCGTAACGTACCAACAATCTACTTGATAACCAACACATACTTGTATAACCGCGACAAGACCTCGCAAGGCCTATACACATACTCACATGAATCGTATAACGCATAACTAGGTCAAGATATAACCCATCATACAACACATTCCCTCTCGGGACACAAAACACATAATCTCACTCTTGCCCAAAGAACTAAACGGCCAAAACAAGGCAACTAGCTCAGCGTAACCACTCAATCAAAGGTACTTTCCCGTCTCCTTGTGGTAGCCTCATCGGATCCTTGTCTACCACTAGATCATCACGACTAACAACATAACTCGAGTTATCCATGTAATCCCTTGACTGTCACAAGAACCTCGGGTGAATACTTTCCACCCATTGTGACAACACCAATCTGTAAACCACATACTACTTGTTCTCATCTCTGAAAAGGGTCCGTAAAACGGAAACTCAACTTCTTTAAAAGCCAAATCATTACACCATGCGCCTGTAAAATTCTCGACTCGACCGGACCTACTCCCTAACTGAACTCTAAAGGTCTACGGCTCTCATCAATATATACTCCTTCCGGCGACTCAACTCGGCTAGCATCCACCTTTGGACCACTGCTACTTGAGGGAGGTCATCCCGTAACTCTTCAGGTTATCTTTACATAAACTATCTAATTCCGACACCACTGGGTACTATACTCCCGTCCGCAAAAATGCCTCCCAAAGGCCATCACAACAACTAATCCCTACTAAAATAATACAAAAGTTCGATCAAAGGGAAGTGTCCGGGTTACACTTATTCTCACTTTGGCATAGAGGCTCCCAACGAATCCTTTAAGGCTTGAAAAGCACTCTCTAACCGACCATATGTCTCAGAATGAAACTGTCATGAAAGGCAACTGGCCCCTCAGCGGCACTATCCCGCTTCCCTACAATCTCGAGGTGAATCATTCATCTGAATTCGAACGACGGTACTTCGTACCCCAAGTAATCTCACCATGGCTTAGCATATCCCAAAACTAGCCGACTCATCGGCCCTATTTACCAAAAAGGGTGCAAAAAGCGTTATCTCCATAGGCCACTCGATAATGCCCCAAACACGTCACAACAGTCACATGGTCTCAAACCGGTATTACCCTCTATGGAGGTATCCTTCCACTCCCCTTGCATAACTTGTGGTGGATGAAGTCTTCTACCTCGGCCTTAAGGCCGTCTCTCCAAGGTGAACATCTCCAAACCAGATACCTCTTACTAGTACCATGGTGAACTAGTAAGGGTAGTGCGAGCATCTTGGAGGCTATCTCAGCTCTCCGCTATAAGTACACATAGACGCTCTCGGGACCTTCTATTCCGGATCTTTCTCGAAGCCTTTCAAATCTCATGATTTTGTCCGATCTCTTTACTTATCATCTTCGTTAACAAACTAAGGATGAATCGTCAGTTAAATTGTTGCTTCCTCTCAAAGCTTCCACTTAGTAAGGATTTTGGTGGTCACATTCACCTACCCCGGATGATATCAAAATCATAAGATCGCAGTCCTGAATCAACTTTATCCATCACCTCTGGTGGGTATTCCGCCCTTGCAGAGTGAATATATACACATATTATACTCTTACTATTCATGCACAACTAACGTGTCGCTAATCACATAAATAACGTCATCTTCTTAAATGTGCGCATTAAAGCGACTAAATCTTGACCCTTCCTCGGTCATTCTCCTCATACGCCCACAATCGTCTTACACCCATGCCAAAATTCTCTCGTTATTTCACACATGTCCCAAGCTCCACTTGGACGTATCCAAAAAGCCATACAGTCCCCTTGACTCGATGTATGTGTCAGAGAAAACAGAGTGGAGGTCACTCACCTCTTTTGCTTCTAATACAACTCCATGAACACATCTCGGTCCCACAATCTAACAGACTTCCTTAGAAAGGAGGAAGTTTCAAAACCATCCCGCAACTCGGCGGTTATGGTCCACCAACTTATAGGTGGTATAGCTCCTCTACATACCTTGGAGGTATCGCTGAAATTATCACCTCATCCCCATTGGATTAGCTTGATACTATCAAAAATCGTTGTGTCTCTTAGGAAGTCACCTCGGACGTCCTATCTTGATGATACAACTATGCTTATCCTCTTACCTTGCATAACCCGTATCACCGTCTTCTCATGTCATGCTTGTTCCTCTAAATTCCCAGAGTATAACAAGCCGTTCTCAACAAAAGATAACTTGAAGAACCACTCGTACACCTCGTACATCAATAGTTGTCATGAACTGTTAGGTCACGGTCCACCTCATATCACAACTCTTACTAGTCTGCAACACTAGCATAAGCTTAGGGTTCAGATTGGAACCACCCAAAACCACAAAATGAATGTCGCTACTAGAATTTGCTTCATAAACTCGATAAATGCTCATCATTAACAACTTAAACTCACCAATCGCACTCGTGGGTCCAAAAAACCTTCACTACAACCTGTAGTGACCAAACCGGCCCGAAACGCCATCTTTCGATGGTCCTTTCTTTACTCCACCCAAATCTGGTGGCATCTCGACTTCAAGTCGATCTGATAAAACGTAGCAATCATATGCAACAAGTCTTAGCTGGCCCCTTTCTATAGAGAAGATACCTTTACTTGTCGTTAATCATACCCATCTCTCGATAATCGAAGTACAACCTTTCCGCCTCGTACCTTTCCTCAAAATCGTACCAGAATGCCTTGTGGGGAAAATCAGAATAAATTCCCATTCGAAACTACCGCAACTCCTAACTCGTAAATTCTCAAGTACCACCATCTTAAACTTAAAGCTTATAACGTAACTAAAATCTCGGTCCTTAAATACACACCATGGCCACATGGCTCCCTCGGGTGAGTCAAGAAACTCTAAGTCATTTCTCGTTCGCGACAACTGGTTCATAATGAGAGAATATCATGCACCTTCTTAATCATGCTCAAAGGAAAACCTCACATGTCAATCTCATGACCGCAAAAGGCCATGTAAGGTCGTTACAATCCCTCCCTAGAAGGTCTAATCATAGTTACTTGCTTTAACCTTTTCACATTATATGACCAAGACACAAGCGCCTTAGTCGATACCCTACTTACCATTGACATTGAACCACCGGGCATACACCAACTCTCAACATCGATCCGCTATATTCCACAATCTTGTTTACTCTTCCCTTCCGTGCTCGTCGCTAGGCAATCCCACACACGTGCGTTCTTAATTGCCACCGGTCAGGTTATAGTTGGCCTCCTTGAGTTTATCAACTTAACTTTCTTCTATACTCTTCATGTCACCTTTAGCCCGAAGGCTACGCTCCTTGGGGTACTCTTACTTTAACTCCGTTAATTCAGTCTATACTCTTAGACTCTTCTCTTTCATAGATAATTATATCATTCTCGACCTTGTTGGGTCATATGACTCACCTTACTAAGCCTAAACACTTTCCCATGAAGTCCTCCAAGAGCACCTTTTTGCAAATATCTCTAACGTTTGGCTAGCGTCCATCCACATTTCTCTTTGGTTGGTAACTTTAGTCCTTTCTTAATAGAAAGCTTCTTGTTGTGTTTCTCATCCTTTCGGGATCAACATCCACTCACTCTTGTTTCTTCTTGGAGTTTCTTAGCCTTATCACCATAACGGAAAACGGTCAACTTCACCAAGAAATTTCCACCATGTGAATCCTCACCTCGCCATTCTTCTCATAATTCTCGTAAGTCCAAAGAAGTCAACCCGCCGGTATCCTAGAGAACTTGACACTTCATCTTTTGGTACCTCCATAATTTTAACTTACGGGACTCCTAATCCTATTTCTTGGTCATACGCCTCATCACGAATCCCGTGCTTAGGAGTGTCTAGGGAAAATATGCCTTAAATGGGATCGCCACTTGCAATCCTATACACTTAATCCACTTCTTCCTTTTATCGTCACATCACTTGAACTTCTCCATAAGTTGGTTGTCTCTAGTAACTCTCATTCCCGCTCAATCATTGTTTCTTCAAAACGACTCTACATCTCCATGTTACGTTCTTGCTGGTATTGATCTCGATTTATCTTAGGTTATTTCGATTTTTCCTTCTACTTGTTCGTCCTTGCGGCGATACCTTCAATAGCCCTCTCATGGTTGCTTTGCCATCCTCGAAAGGAATCCGATGACACGTCAAGGCGTTCGCCAACACGAGATGCTCCACTCGATACATGAGTTGAATCTTCCTCGCATGCATACTATTCTAAGCCCAACAACGTTGTCCAAGGCGATGATGTCGAACTATCATCTTAACTATAAAGTCCCATATCTCTATAAGCTACTATATATAATAAGCATATATATATATATAAGACTATATAAGCCTTGTGTCCATATCACTACCAACATATCAACTCCAATATCATACCAAGTCCATCATGCGTAACTACAATCCACATATACAACAATTCCAAAAATAACTTACAATCCAACATAAATCCATAGTAAAAAACATCCTACCCCAACTGAGGAAGTGGTGGTCCCGTACATTCTACCCCAACAAACTCATGCACATGATTTAAAAACGAAAAAGTCAGAACCCGTGTGGGTTCGGTTTATTCCTCATTCGGCCTTTAGAAGGTTTCGAGTGCCATTGTTGTCAACCTAGGGCTCTGATACCACTTTCTAACACCCCGAATCCGCGGGATATCGGAATGTTACGGACGAGACCTCACAATGGGTCCCGACCCTTAGCCTGACAACAATTTCACCGGACCTTCCCAACAAGGAACAAATAAAGGCCAAAACCGAAAACAAGATGAATGCAATGATATGATTTCCGAATACAACGAAAGGAAATACATCACTCGTCTATACAACAACGCCAAGAATAAAAAATATATAACAATAATACATGGACTCAAATCCCCAAACTCGACCTATGATGTACGGAACCCCGGCTGCCCACTCCTCCGGATCACTCGGCCACACCTAACCTGAACGTCAACTACAACAATCGATATAAAACCGTTAGCTCACATTCTAGACATTATAAAGATAGCAAGGGCAGAAACACACACGGAAGCACACATAACACACATCATGCTCATATACATACACATCTGTTACTTATATTCTTTTTAGGTTATTCCATATCTAATCCATTTGTTCAAGTGTGACACGATAATCTTATAACTCTCGCCTCTATCTCCGTGTAACCAACAGGAATGATGCGGCGCACAACCCGTATACCCTAAGGGGGTGATGAAGAAGCCCGCTCGTATACCATGTATGGCCTGGTCGCAGAGATCCTTCCAGTCTCCCTCGGGAGCTAGGTAGTGATGTCACCGCCCAATAATAATAGTAACCATGGGACAAATAATATATATTGTCAAGTAAACCTAATCTGGTTTCATGATCAAAGCGATAAAACACACACCACCATCACATATCAAAATAATGCATAAAAGGGAGCTAAGTAAGTCCGTAGACTTACCTCGTCAAAACCGATCTCAACTTCCCGTAGGAATACAACCAAGGCCTGATCAAAACGAGCCTCACATCAACAACACTCTCAAAGGCTAGAAGTCCTTAGACTTCGCAATCTAGCAAACGAACACAAGGTCCTACAACTCATAAGCTAGGGAACGTTCCTAGGCTCCAAGGTACCATAACTCATCAAGCATATATAAAGGCACTACCACATCCCACTCTCCTACAAGGATAACTCATCAGCAAGCTAGAATGAAACTAGTCTAAGAGGTATAACATGATCATCATACTCGAGTCATCCTAAGCAACAACCGAGACTCTAAGGTCTCATAAGGTCCACATCCACTAGATGGCATTCACAACTATCCTAGGTCCACCCTAGGCATGCTACTAACATGGAACAACCACACAACTAAGGAAGGAACAAAGAAGAAGGGAGAAGAAGAGCCTACTGTTGAAGAAGCGCAGCCGCGGAAACAAAAGGCGCAACCGCGTGCTGAAGGTCACGACCCCCGCAGCGCTTGGAAATCTTGATGTCGCCCCCGCGTCGCTGATCACCGCCCCTGGGGCTGGCAAGGTTCCTCCCCTGCGTCGCCAGATGCCGCCGCCGCGGTAGAACTCTAGAAACAACGATTTCTTCTATCTTGATTGTGCACTTGAGCTTCTATGGCTTCCTTCTCATGTTGGGCCTTCTCCAAACACTTACCACTGATCTTAGACACCTCTCCACGACCTAATCGAGCTAAGAACAAGCACATACAAAGGATTCAACAAGGTCTCTCTTCACAAGCTTCCTTCATAGCCGTGGAGGAGAAGAGAAGAAGGGGAAAGGAAATCAGCAAGAAAGGAGAAGAGGGGAGGAAGGAAGCTTACCGGAACTGAACCAAAGCTCTCCAATGCTGTAGATCACTAGCCAAGAGCTTCCAAGGAGAAAGAAGAGGAAAGAGCACAAGAAGGAGGGTGAAGGAGAACACTAACGTGAAAGAGGAGAGTGAAGAGAGAGGGAGTGAAAAGTGAGCTGCAAAAAGGGGTGGGGAGACCCAAGGGTCAGCTGTCCCATATGTCTTCTCACTCAAGAGACCGAGGGGTAAGAAAGGGAAAAGCGGAAACCAAAGGTTCAGAACGGTATTTCCGGGATAAAACCCGTCACTCAGCACCTCGTGCCTGTGAAAGGACTGAGTCACGCCTGCGGGTAGGTCGGTAACTCGCTAACCATCCAGAATAAAAATTTTGGATGTTACAAAATCGGATACAAGGGATAGACGAAGAGTTTGGAGAGATTCAACACGGAGGCCTTGAAAGCCATTTCAAGGGACCAGAAGCCAAGTCCTTGAAATTGTTATAGGATCAACGCAAGAGGCTGAAAGGAATTACTACTTCAACAAACTAAATCTACCAAGCATCAAAGAAGATCTTCTAAGGAGATATGCCCAACAAAAAGATACGCTCGAAGAAGATCTCAACCGACCAAGTAGATTTGATTCAAAACAGGATCTCGCAAAGATCCTCAACCAAAAGCGAAAGACCTCTCTCAATGGATTACGAATATCTTCACAACAAGTATGACAAGATTACGGACAAGGGAGATCAACGTGCTTTAAACAGATGAAGACAATAGAAGATATACAACGTCTACCTCATCTCAACCAAGAAGCGGTTTTCATGGAGAAGAAGAATCATTCTCAACGGCCATCTTCCCAACGGCTAGAACACCTCTCCATAGAAGACTATAAATGATGATGTCGATTTAAGAACAATACAGAAGTTTACACGGAAGCATCCAAAGTCTTTAAGCGATCCAAAGCATCTTCATTCGATGAAACAAGTTTTTCTTTCTCTCTTTTACATAAAAGAATTATCCCTTAGAGAAGGATAAAACTCGAGAGCTTCATTGGTATATCTAAAGAGTGTTATACTAGAGTGTTTGTGTAACTCTGCGAAATAACTAGGCTACTATAGCAAGGTGAAGAGTTGGAGCTAGATCTTAGTGTTGGCTACAATGAGAGAAGAAGGGGATTTCTTCTAATTTGTATCTAGGACTCTTTGAAGCTGATAATAGATAGTTAGATGCTACTACTATACCACTTGGACGGAGATTAGGCTATTTAGAGCCGAACTTCGTAAACATATCCTCGTGCCGATCTTTTACATTCCGTACTTTATATGCGGATCGACATCAAGGCCTTTGAAATCAGTTTCAAAGCCTTGAGATAAGTTTTTGCGAAAAGTTCTCATACTCTATTCAACCCCCCTCCTCTTCTAGAGTATCTTTTATCATTTATATTTACCTAACTGTTCTTCAAATTGATTGATTTTAAGATCTTATCTAGTAGGTGAGATCTTATCATATCTTTCAAATCGCAACCGACTTTCTCTCTAAATTTTTGGACATATCTTCTCTCCTACAACTATATAAACATCACCAATCCTCTTAGATTAAACGTTTTCCATACACAAAAATCCTCTCTTTATTTCACCTACCTTTCTTCACCATTGGCATTTACACAAGAGACTAAGAAGAGAGCTTTACTTACCTTGCACTTGAGCAATTAGAGAGAGAGATATAGCGGTTGGGTATTTATCTCGACAGTGGAAATATCATGCTAGAGAGTTAAGGCAAACATTGGAGAACCTAAAGCAAGGATCTATTAGTGATGAAGATATTTACACATCTATGCAAATGGAAATGGTGAAAGTCAATATTATAGATGATGAGGAGACAACAATGACTCTTTATTTATGTATCTTGCATCCATCTTTAACAAATGAAATTGACTTATATCCTTATGATACTATGACAAATTTGTTGTATTTGGCCATCAAAATCAAAACGAAGACTATGGGAAGAAGCAAAGCAACCAAGTCCAATTTTAGAATTACAAGTTCATGGAAAGAACAAAATAGTGTAAGAGCCTTAGTTTTAGGAGTTGAGTTATGTTGAGCCAAGGATGAGCCACCCCTGCGCCTCAAGAGGGCCACTCTTGCGCCTTGCCTGATCCGCCCCTGCGGGTTTGTGCGGCTGCAGCCACCTTTGTTGACCTCTTGACCTTGCTTTTGGCTAACTTCTTATATAAGCTTCCCATAGCTTCAGATGAGGGGTTTCCTCATCTCTCCAGCTTCTCTTCTTCCTTGATCTTCTTTGGTATCTCATTGATCTTGTGTGTGAGTTTTTGAGAGTTTGTTTGAGATTTTGAGCTTGGATGATCATGAGGATGATGTTGAGAGTCTTTGCTGATGTGTTGAGGTTGTGAAGGTGTTGATTGTTCTTAGTTGCTGCTTAGGGTTCTGATGAGGTGAGATCTTTATCTCCATCTTCCTTCCTTGTTTCTCCTTGCTTCTTTCTTTCTTTTTTAGTTTAGGATCACAAGATGAGCTTGTGTGGATCCTTTCCTGGACATTTTGATGTTCATACATGTGTATATATGTATGTGTTATGCTGCTGTGTGATGGAGAAGTGAAGAGAGTCATGAGAAAGATCGAAGAGAAGTTGGGGCCGACCTTCTCCACAGACAGCCGCCCTTGCGCCTGCCTTGAGCCGCACCTACGCCTGGTGTGTGAGCCGCCCCTGCGCCCTGAGCCATCCGCCCCTGCGTCCTTTGTTTCCCCTGGTGCGTCCAGGGCATACCTTGTTGGTATGATTCTTTCTTCCTTTCCTTTACCCTTGGCTTAGATGATAGCTAGGCTAGCTTGGTTAGGATGAGTTATATGTTGGAGTTGTGCCTTAGGCACTTGTGTTGATGTTAAGGATATGCCTTAGGCATTTGTGAGCATGTTATGATCTTGAGGTTTAGATTGAGGTTGTAGGTTTGTTATGGTTATGGAGACGAGTCTCCTAACCCTTGTAGTATGTGATGTTGTGTGTCTTGCTATTGCAGGCGTTGATTACTTCCCCAAGGGGAAGCTCTAGCGAGGTATTGGATAAAAGTATTACACGTAAGTACATAGGACTTACTTAGCGTTAAGTTATGGATTTGTGTGATTGTGATGGTTGTGTGTGTTCATATGATTGTGCATTTACAACCTAAACCGGACTAGGACGACCTTTTATTACATTAAATGGCCCAAGTGTATTATAACGGGTCGTGACCACCGGTCTCCGTCTGTTGGAAGGAGGAGGTGCCTTGAAGATGATATCACATGAGGGAACGAGTGATGTTCACCCCCATGCAAAACTCTTTTGTTATGTTGGATGGGACAAGGTTCTTGAGGCTCCTCGTGTTACAAAAGAAGTTGAATTATTAATGCAATAACAAAATTGAAAGATAATAAATAAATGTGTGTCGCATTGCATGTATGAGATGTTGATGTGTGTTTGTGCTATTACTTTCATACTTATTCATTACTGTAGCTAACGGTGTATGCCGTGTTGTAGAAGATCTGCAAGTTAGGAAGACTGCAAAGTGAGCCAGATGGTGTGACAAGCCGAGGACTTCTGTATATTAAGATGCGTGGGATATGGGATCTTTTGTATCAGATGTTTATGGTTGATGTTTTGTACTCAGCTTTGTGTTTGTAAACTCTTTTGATGTATTATATACAGCTTCTATGTATTTGGTTTTAATCTACGTGTGCCTTGTTGTAAGATTCAGTGAACTTGTTGTCAGGCTAGGGTCAGGATCTATTGTGAGATCCTAGCCCAATGTGACATCCCGATTCCCGTGGATTCTAGGTGTTACAGAGTTGGTATCAGAGCCTTAGGTTGACAACAATGACACTTGCTGTCTGAAATAAAGGTAGAGTGGATAAATAAACAAAACCCATATGGGGTCTGACTTTTAAAAAGGTTTTTGGTTTTAAAGCGAGTATAGATGTTTTGGGATAGTATGTACAGAAGCCGTCACCCATCTAAGGATCTCGGCAGTATAAATATATAGATATAGATAACTTCTATGTGTTGATGTGTATGCATGTACTATTAAGTATTATATATATCTATACATATGGCCTATATATAGCCTTATAAGATTAGGTGTGTATATTCTACAGATGGCTCAGACTAGAGCAGCATCTGTAGTGGGACGAGGTAGGGGTATACCCCCTCTTCCTCCAGTAGTGCTAAGTCAGGGACCAGTTTCCGCTGTTGTTCCACCGATGGCAAAAGATGAGTTTTAAGAGGCTGATCATGACTTCATGAGTAGATCCGAGTTTAAAGAATACATGCGCCAAGTATACGAGGCTATAATAGCGGGTAGACCTACACCGGATCTACCAACATTTGTGGGATCAACTGAAGTTTCCAAATCAAAGAAGAAACAACGGGTTGAATTAGTGAAAGATGAAGTAGGACTTCCAGGTGGTAAACAGAGTCCGGCTTGTGGACGTTTGAGTAGTTTCCGCTTTACACGGACTTCTGGTGAGAGGAGAACTTGTTACAATTGTGGGAAGTCTGGACATATACGACCACAATGTCCAAGATCGCTAGTGACTTGCTTTACCTGTGGTAGACAAGGTCATAGAGCTGCCTTATGTAGGCAAGGTAGAGTTACTTCACGACAAGGTTCCTCTTCTTCTAGTATGACGGGAGATGGTCAAAGAACACTTCAACATCAGATACAGGGACAACCGAGAGTTCTAGATTGTCAGTCTACTCAGGGATCCATTCCTAGATCGAGTAGAGATAGGGGTCGTGGTAGGAGTGCCATAGATACCAGAAGAGCTCAGGGTAGAGCCTTTGAGCTGAGCAGTGCAGAGGATTCCCCCGTACTAGTTGCAGAGATGAGACTTTTATGTCTCAACTGTGGCTATCCAGATCATTTGCACTCTGAGTGCCCCTTGGCACCGATAGCTTGCTTCACCTATGGCAAACTAGGCCATCTAGCCCCTTTCTGTCAGCAAGGTAGTGTTTCTTCTCAGCAAGACTTTCCTCTTTCCGGTGCAGAAAGAGTAGAAGTGGAGGTTATGCAATGGGACTGCTGACGTTAGCTGTTACAGGTACCATTCTCATTAATGGTTTACCTAGTGGAGTTTTGTTTGTTGTGAGTGCTATGCACTTCTTGTCTTTCGATGCATACGTTAATAGTGGACTGTGGAAACAGTAGAAGGTAGACTTTCCTTTACAGGATTTCCGGTTAGGGTTTTGAGGTACCCGCGCGATATGTGGTTGTCCCATTTATTCAGGGACTTGTGTATGGTTTGCAAACTTCTTTGTCATGCCGTAGGTGCATGAAGAAGTCATTATGTGTATGGTTTGGATGAATAGATTTATACAGTGTTAGATATTAGTAGGAACGCTATTATAGTCTTTACTGAGATGGATTAGATAGAGGTCTTCCGAGGTTAAGGCCTTTGAAGAGACGGGCTTGTCATCAGGTTTGTACAAGCAGCGAGTTGATAGCACAAGGATGTGACACCTTCTGGTGTATACCATGAAGGAGTGAGATAGTCTAATATTGGAAGGTATTCTAGTGGTTTATGAGCTTATAGACGTGTTACTGAACCGTCTAGTTGCCACCCCAGCGGAGTGTGGACACTGTTATCGAGTTGAAGTATGATACGAAACTGATTGGGAAGGCTCATTTCATATGACGCCTGTTAAGATGTTGTAACTGATGACTTGAAAAGTTAGTTGAGACGGGCTTTAGTCGCCCTAGTGTATTTAATATCTCGTATTGAAGACCTGATGACTCAGCTTCAAGAAGCAATGGTGTTTCCCAGGATTTCCTTGCGCTCATGATATCACCAATTAGGGGTGAGAGAGTAGGATGTGTATAGGTTAGCCTTTCATACCCGTTATGGGCACTACGAGTTGTAGCGATGCCATTTGGGTTGACGGATGCTTTAACAGTCTTCAAGGAGTTAATGAATAGCACCTTCATCGATTTCCTCAATTTGTTTGTGGTGATCTTCATTGATGACATGTCGGTATACACTCATAGCAGAGAGGAGCAGACCGATCATCTGAGGATAGTTCTGCAGATTTCGAGAGATAGAGGGTTGTATGCTACGCTCTCTAAATGCGAGTTGAGATGCCAGAGGTAGCCTTCTTAGACAATTTTGTCTCCGCCAGTAAGATCATGGTTGATCTGGCGAGAATTAAATATGATGCAGCATGGACGATACTGATGAACAATAAGGGACTGAGTAGTTTTATCGGCTCAGTCAATTACTACCGATGCTTTGAGGAAGGATTTTATGTGAATGTGTATCTACTTACGAATCTTCTGAAGAAAATCACCAGAATTGCGTTGTCAAGTGGTATACCAGAGCTTTGAAGAATTGAAGAAGCACTGGATCTCTACTTCCATTATGTTATGGTCAAAAGATTCTGGGGATCCCGTGAATTACGGTGATACATCCCAGCTAAGTTGAGACGTGTGTTACTACAGAGTAGTAGAGTTATTGATATGTGTCTCTATAGCTGAAGACGTATGGGGAGAACTATCCAATTCATGATCTAGAATTAGCAGTGGTACTTCCAGCCTTGAAGATTTGAAAACAGTACTTGTATTTTCATGTTAGGGTTCTGATGACATGAATTATGGCCTATTTTTAGGCATGTATTTATATAGATTTTTCCTTAATTTTGCATGTATAGACATACATTCATGGCATTTATGGTTATATTCACCTACTTTGCAAGAATAGAGGTCTACACAGAGTTTTATTGCATTTGTAGGTAATTTGGCAAATTATGGAGCAAAAATGGCACATTTAAGGATTAAGCCTTGAAGCGGGACAAAAATGAGCATAAAAGGAATTTAGGACGCGCCAAAGTATCTTCTGATACCGTCTGACGCGCCAAAGTATTTTCTGATACCTTATGACGCGGCCCACAGTATCTTCTGATACCAGCGGATTCGACTTCTTTTCAGCCCAAATATTTAGGGTTTCATCTTAAAACCCTAGATTTATCCCTACATATATTCGAGAGCCTTCAACATTGAAGGAGAGTCAAAACCTCCAAAAGAAGAGTCAAATTCTCCAAAGGGAGACTAGAAGGGGTCATTTTCTCCAAAGGGAGACTTAGAGAGAGTCAAATTCTCCAAGGGATGGTGACAGCCCCAGGATTTGGATCCCCAAAGAGAAGGACGCTTGAAGGTTTTATTGCGTACAAGGAAGATTTGGGGAAGGACGTACTTTCCTATTTTTGGAGTTGGAAGATCTTAGGGTTTACGTTTGAAGGCGGATTTACATCTCGTTCTTCATTGTCCCTAGAAATTTTGTGAGGTTTTTCTGTTCCTTTGATTCTACATCCATTGAACGCGGTTTGCGATTATTGTGTTTGATTGACATTTATTTTGAGTTTATTATTGAGATTTCAAGGTTTTACCTTTTCTCCCTTTCATATTTGATTATCGATATCATAATGATGATTATTGATTAAAACCCTTTAGCAATTCTAAGGTGAAGAGTTGATAGTTGTGGCTTAGATTATGATAGATCGATCGTAAATTGATTGGACCCTGAGAGTTAGAGAAATATCGTCGACACCCTAAATCACGGCCTGTTCTTAGGTTTCTACGGCTGTTGAACTCAAGATCTACCCGTGATTTACCCTAACTTACGAATTTTGCTTTTACTTTGATCCAATGTTAAAGATTAGCTTTAATCTAGTCTAGGTTTGCCCTTTTCTAGGTAGTAGTGAAGCCTCAACAACCTCTACTTCGATTTCGAGTGTCACAACCTTAATTGGTTTAGTTAGTCTTGATCCTTGGGTTACAACTTTGGGTATTTGAGATCAATTCTTGTCCATAGATCCTTTCTATACTGAAGCCTCAACAACCTTTATAGATAGCGTCTTTAGATAAGTCATATAAAGTCTTGGAACTTCATCGTACAATGCTTTACCTTAGCATACCTTTGCAACTCTTAACTCTGTCCTTAGTTCTTTAGTATATCTTGAATCGATTGCCACAATTAGACACCTGGATCTTTAGGGTTGCTGTTTTCCCAATATTTGCAAAGCTCATACATTTACTTGCTTGACAATTTACAAACTGAATTTGTTCCCCCCAAATCCTTGTGTTCGATACTCTCGAATTCTTGCTTAACTACGTCGATCCGTACACTGCGGGTTCGCTTGCTTGATTTCTAGTTTTATAAATTTAAGACTTATTTGCACGCATGATAAGTGGCGAACATGTTTTTGGCGCCGTTCCCGGAGATTTGGTGTAGACCAAATTCGGTTTTCGGTTGTCTTGCTTGAGAGCTCTTGCTCTTGTGATTTGATTTGTCTACTTGAGTGATCTTTGCAGGTTCTTTAGGTATATGCAAAAGACTAGATCCACTAAAGATCTAGTTCCTTTCGATCCCGAATTGGAGAAAACTTTGAGAAGAAAGTTGAAGGAAAAGAAAATGGCTGAGAACAATGAGATAAACCTCCAGGCTGAACTGAACGAAGCTCAACGCCAACTTCAGTTGAGTGAGAAAGCACGTCTAGATGCTGAAACGAGTCATCAATTTCAAATTGATGAACTAAGAGCTATGATGTTGGACATGAAGTTGGAATTGAACGAATCCAGGAAGAAGAAAGTCAAGACACCAACTAAATCCATTACGAATGACTCATCCGATGATGAAGAACTTGATCCGGACATGCCGGAACTTGAGGAGATCGATCCACTACTTCGTCCTGTTCGAAACACCCCAAAACCACGGGTTATTCCTCGCCTCCCAACTAGGGATGTGAGAGTTGCTAATGACGGTGATAGACCCCAAACTTTGGGGCAACGGATGGACCCAATTCAGCAACCACGCCGTCTAGGTGTGGATTTCGGAGCTGAAGACATCCAGGAGTTTAGCTTCTCACCACAAGTTATCACCATGGTTCGCCAAAGTCAATATGGCGGAGCAAGTACTGAATCTCCACATCAACACTTGAAGAATTTCGAGATTCTCATGGAGACTATGAAGCCGAAGAAGGCTACTCCAAGCAATTACAAGATCAAACCGTTCTTCTTTTCTTTGAAGGACAAGGCTCTAGCTTGGTAGCAAACACTTCCAGCTGCAAAGCTGGCTACATGGGAGGAATTGTCTTCAGAATTCCTCACCAAGTTCTTCCCGCCATCCAAAACGGCGGAATTGAGAGGTAGATAAACGTTTTTTCTATGAAAACTAACGAAAGTTTGTTTCAATCTTGGGAAAGGTTTCAAGATCTCTTGTTGGATTGCCCACACCATGGCATTTCAAAGCTTGAACTATTGAAGATCTACTACAAAGGATTGGATGTGGAAACACAATTCAACCTCTAATCTCTCTCTTGTGGCACATTCATGGACATGAGAGAGGATGATGCTTGGGACTTCATTGAGAAGCAAACCCAAGTGATTGAGAAGTATTCCCACCGGAAGGTGGAACCAAATAGCCGGAATCAAGGTGATTCAGGAGTTAAATTGAACCAAGCTTCTCAAACACAAATATTTTCCCTCAACAATGAAATCAAAGAGTTGAAGGAAGTAATCAAAACAAGTCTTCAAAGGACTAAGGAACAGGAAGCCAACTATATGGGAAGGGATAACGATCAAAGGAATGACTACCGGCACAACAACCGGAACTCTAACTGGAACAACAACAATAGGAACTCCAATAGCAACCATTGGAGGTCGAATCAACAAGCTCCAGGTAATCCTTATTCCCATGCTAAAAAAGCTCTAACACCTCCATCTTCCTCTACTCCTTTGAAAAGCCAGGAACAATCATCAAATGGATCGAACAAACCCGATCCCATGTTGGAAACGATCCTAGGGAAACTACAAGGATTGGAGAGCTATATAACTTCGGTTGATAAAGCTCACAAAGCTTTGGAAAGCCAAGTATTTAACAAGGCCGGAGAAGTTCCAAGAGACCAAGGGAAACTTCCCGGGAAGACGGAAGATAACCCAAAGGGAAGGGTTATGGCAATCACTACTAGGAGTGGCGTAACAAATACCGATCCTCAACCTAAAGTAGTTGAAACCACCGCCAAAGAAGGAAAGGAAAAGGAGAAGGAAGACGTCTATATCCCTCCTCCCGCCTACAAACCACCGCTACCCTTTCCTCAATCTAGAGCACGAGCGCGCTTAGATAAACACTTTGGTAAGTTTGTTGAGCTAATGAGTAAATTGCATATTAATATACCGTTTATGGATGCAATTTTAGGTATGCCGGCTTATGGGAAGTTCCTCAAGGAGATCCTCTCTAACAAGAGGAAATTAGAAGACATTGGAGAAGTCAAGATGAGTATGGAGTCATCCGAACTCATCAAGACTATGACGGAGAATATGCCACCTAAGCTCCGTGATCCGGGATCCTTTTGCATACCCATTACTTTGGGAGAGGCTACTTATGATGCACTTTGCGACCTTGGGGCGAGTGTGAGTATCATACCCCTTGCTCTATGCAAAGCAGTTGGTCTAGGAGAGCCTAGACCGGTGAAGATCACACTCTACATGGCTGATCGTTCCACCACTAAGCCAGTAGGGATTCTAGAAGACATTCTTGTGAAACTTGGTAAGTTTTACATTCCTATAGATTTTGTCGTTCTTGACATCCCTGCATATTATCCGGTTCCCATCATTCTTGGGAGACCATTCCTTGCAACATCCGGATGCATGGTAGATTGCAAGAATGGCCAGCTATCTTTCAATATAGGTGAAGAGAAGGTGGAATTCATACTCTCTTCCTTAATCAAGGAGCCAGCCTTGAGAGACGATGTCTTTGATATCTTTGATGAAGAAGAGTCTAGAGAGGTAGTAAGTTCAATTTTAATGAAAGACCCTCTTCAAAAGGTTCTTAGTATGAGCATCATGGAGGAAGGAGTAGAACATGATTGCAATGAGGATGTGAAAGCATTAGATGATATGGAGGAAGAACCAGGAACAAGATTTGAAGAACTAGAATTAACTCCCGAAACTGTGAAAAAAATCGACCTGCATAAATTAAATCGTCCGATTTTGGAAAAGGAAACCCGATTTTCGACAACAGAAAGAAAAATCGTGCCTCAGATCGTCCGATTTACTTCAGGGGAGGTCGATCCAATGGGAAAATTTCTGGATTCTCCAAACTTCACCGCAACTGTTCTCAACTCTAATGATACATCATCCCCACCTTCTGAGGCTTCTCCCATGACATCCGAAGGTCATGAATCATCATCAATCAAGGCACCTCCATCTTTGGAATTGAAACCACTCCCCACGCATTTAAGGTATGCATTTCTTGGCATTAATTCTACATATCCGGTCATAGTTAAAGCGAAACTAAATGATGCTGAACTAGAGAAACTTATGCATGTTCTAAGACAACATAGGAGAGCATTAGGTTATACTATTGATGATTTAGTAGGAATAAAACCTTCCCTATGTATGCACAAATTCTAATGGAAGAGGATTACAAGCCTTCACGCCAACCTCAAAGACGGTTAAATCCGGTCATGAAAGAGGTTGTGAAGAAAGAAATCCTTAAGCTACTTGATGCAGGTATCATCTTTCTTATTTCCGATAGCAAATGGGTGAGTCCAGTATAGGTAGTACCAAAGAAAGGAGGCATTACCGTTGTTGCCAACAAAAAAAACGAACTTATTCCCACACATACAGTTACAAGGTGGCGAATGTGCATCGACTACCGTAAATTGAACGTGGCTACTAGGAAGGACCACTTTCCCCTTCCTTTTATTGATCAAATGCTGGAAAGGTTAGCCCAACATTCTTACTTTTGTTATCTAGATGGATATAGCGGTTTCTTTCAGATTCCCATTCACCCGGATGATCAAGAGAAGACGACTTTCACGTGCCCTTGGGGTACGTTTGCTTATAGAAGAATGACATTCGGTCTATGCAACGCTCCAAAGGTGTATGATGGCAATCTTCTCCGAATACGTAGAGAATATCATGGAAGTCTTCATGGACGACTTTTCGGTATATGGTTCTTCCTTTGATAATTGTCTCTCTAACCTTTCACTAGTTCTTAGGAGATGTGAGGACACTAACTTAGTCCTAAACTGGGAAAAGTGTCATTTCATGGTCACCGAAGGAATTGTGTTAGGTCATCTAGTATCACAAAGAGGAATAGAGGTTGATAGAGCTAAGATAGAAACTATCGAAAAGTTACCTCCTCCCTCTTCGGTAAAAGGAATAAAAAGTTTCTTAGGACATGCAGGCTTCTATAGGAGATTCATAAAGGATTTTTCTAAGATTTCAAAACCTTTGACTAATCTTTTGATGAAAGATGCAACTTTCGAATTTTCGAAGGATTGTTTAGATGCTTTTTGCAGGATCAAAGAAGCTTTGATTTCAGCGCCAATCATCCAACCGCCCGATTGGAACCTTCCTTTCGAGGTTATGTGCGATGCAAGCGGTGTCGCTATAGGAGCCGTTCTTGGACAGAAGAAAGATGGTCGCACTCATGCCATCTACTATGCTAGCAAAACGCTAGACGAGGCTCAATACAACTATGCCACCACGGAAAAGGAACTATTAGCTGTAGTTTACGCTTTTGAAAAGTTTTGTTCCTATCTTGTAGGTGCAAAAGTAATTGTCTATACAGATCATTCGGCAATACGCTACTTATTCACGAAGAAGGATGTGAAGCCAAGGCTTCTTAGATGGATCTTACTCTTACAAGAGTTTGATTTGGAAATTCGTGATAAGAAGGGGTCGGAAAACTCCGTGGCCGACCATCTTAGTCGTCTTTAACACCTCGCCGACGAGACGGATGAACTCCCTATAGACGACTCATTCCCTGACGAGCAACTACATGAGATTGAAGAGTGTCTTCAACACATTTCAAAAGGTAATGATCCATGGTTTGCTGACATTGTGATTTACCTTGTTTGTCAGGAGATTCCCCCTGGACTTTCATATGCACAAAAGAAGAAGTTCTTTAAGGACGTCCGGCACTTTTATTGGAACAAACCTCTTCTATTCAAAAGAGGTCCCGATGGCATATATAGAAGATGTATCCCAGAAGATGAGGTGGATAGTGTCATCCGCCATTACCATTCTCTTCCATGTGGAGGACATGCTAGTTCCCACAAGACTTGTGCTAAGGTACTTCGTTCCGGCTTCTTTTGGCCTACACTATTCAAAGATGTGCAAAAGTTTGTTGTTGCTTGTGATGCTTGTCAAAGGACAGGTAATATATCAAGGAGGAATGAAATGCCTCTCAACAACATACAAGAAGTAGAGATCTTCGATGTATGGGGCGTAGATTTTATGGGACCTTTCCCATCTTCATGCGGAAACCAATATATACTTCTTGCCGTAGACTATGTCTCAAGATGGGTAGAGGCAATCGCTTCTCCTACTAATGATGCAATGGTAGTGGTGAAGTTCTTCAATAGAACGATCTTCCCAAGGTTCGGAACTCCCCGGACCATCATTAGTGACGGAGGAACGCATTTCACAGCCCGTCGTTTTGAGACTCTATTGGCTAATTATGGGGTGACCCATAAGGTAGCTACACCATACCATCCGCAAACTAGCGGACAAGTTGAGATCTCCAATAGAGAGATCAAGGGAATTTTAGAGAAAATTTTCTCTAAAACGAGGAAGGATTTGTCAATGAAGCTTGACGATGCATTATGGGCGTACAGGACAGCCTTCAAGACACCAACAGGTACGACTCCATATAATCTTGTCTATGGTAAATCTTGTCATCTTCCTGTAGAGCTAGAGCATAAAGCATATTGGGCTATCAAGTGGCTCAACTTTGACATGAAAGAAGCCGGAGAAAAGCGGCTCTTAGACATCAATGAGCTGGATGAGATCCGGCTAAATGCGTATGAAAACGCAAAGATCTACAAGGAACGGACATAGCGTTGTAATGATAAGCATATCATTCCAAAAGATCTGAAAGAGGGAGATCAAGTCCTTCTATTCAACTCGAGGCTTCGTCTATTTCCAGGTAAGCTTAAATCCCGTTGGACAGGACCTTATGTAATTAAACCAATTTTCCCCCATGGTGCAGTTGAAGTATGGGGTGAACAAAGCGGAAGTTTCAAAGTTAATGGTCAACGGTTGAAGAAATACACACCGAAAGCTCCGGTCGAGGAGATAGCTCCTATCCTCCTCCAGTGAACACAAACCATACACCGTCCAACTAAAGACGATAAATCAAGCGCTTCTTGGGAGGCAACCCATGATAGTATAGTTTTTCCCTCCTT
Organism: Fagopyrum esculentum; assembly: GCA_033239045.1. Lineage (NCBI taxonomy): Eukaryota > Viridiplantae > Streptophyta > Magnoliopsida > Caryophyllales > Polygonaceae > Fagopyrum > Fagopyrum esculentum. The sequence goes on along the minus strand of BSUD01000001.1, from coordinate 66,536,551 downwards.
TCATCACTTAGTTAGAATAGATTAGTTGCTTTTCTTTGTTTTCGCTTTTTATTTGTTCCTCGATGCACTCTTGGTTTGTCGTGTTATTAATCGTAGGAAATTAGGTCCAAATTGAGAGATCCATGGAGAAAGGGAGCATAAATCAGTTCAATCTTCAAATTCCACGAAGAACAAGGAAGGAAATCGAGTTACATTAAGTTAATCGGTCAATTCAGGAACAGAGCAGGTCGATTTTTGACAACAGAAAGATAAATCGACCCACCAGATCGACCTACAGAGAAAAATCGTCCGATTTTTCATGTGTTCAGAGAAAATGTAAGAAAATCGCCCCGACGATTAAATCGACCCAGAAAATCGCCCGATTTTCTTCACATATTCTCGAGCCTATATAAAGACTTACACACTCGATTTCCTCATTCCAAACACTCCCACTCTCGATTTCTCTCTCTCAAGAACTCCGAAAATCGCCCATACCCTACAATCCTCATTCCTTAATCGTTTTGCACGATTCTTGGCTCCAAACTGAAGCATTTTCAACAAGGAACAAGGATCTAGCAACAACAAGCACGGCAATCGACTCTTCCATACGGAATTCAGGTTTTTCATTCCAAAACCTAAGTTTCTAATTCGAAATTGAATCTTGCTTAGAAAGTGTTTGTTTGTTGAGATTGATTGAGGGGTCTGCTTAGGAATCATTATAGGAAACTGTGTGTGGTGATAGCTTAGTCAGAACTTTACAGAATTGTGAGAAATGTTGAAATCGAGATAAAAATCGACCTTACCCAGAAAAATCGGCAGATTTGTGTGAAGAACAGGTCGATTTTTTGCTGCAGAAATGGATATTGTGAAGAGAATAACTAGAAATACGGGGAAGAAGAAGGGATCTTCTTCCAGAGCCCCTCCCCCACCTCCATCACCCTCTCAAAACACTCCAAAACTCCCCCCCTCCTCTATCCAAACACAAGAAAAGATACGAACGTATCTTAGATCGTCCATTCACCCCTCCTCGATACATTGTACTAGATGACCTAGATTCCTTGTTTGTTCGAGAGTATGTAGATATGATGCTTGATAGAGTTGGGCTGAGACAGTTTGCTATGATTAGGGAGGATGCATATACCGAGATCACCCTAGAGTTCCTTAGTACATTTGAGCATGACCCTAGAGAGAGGACGGTCACATTCCGCGTTATGAACCAAGATCATGCTATGTCTATTGCTACTTTTGGAGATTTGTTTGGCATTTCACATTCTGATGCAGGCACTTTTGCGAGAGGTGTTAGTGCTAGTGCCTTTTGGGAGTCTATTTCGGTGGGCGAATATGGAGGAGATAAGTGGAGACCCGGGAACTCTAAGGAAACTAGCATGTACAACCTCTCCTTTAAGGTAGTATATAGGATTCTTAGTGAGAGCCTATTCGCACGGACAGAGACTCCACAGAAGCTCAAGGCTGATGAGCTTTTTATCCTATAATGTATGATATCCACCACCATCCCCGACATCACCTCCATGCTTACTGACTATCTAGGAAAGATAGCTAACAAAGCTAAGGGTGACATTTGTGCTGGAGGCCTTGTCACTCATGTGAAAAAGGCATTGGAGTTAGACTTCTCGGGATGCACTCTAGTTGAGAGTGTCCTACCTTTAGGTTCACAGCGGTTGGTTGTTCGACAGGTTTTGATTCCTCGAGGGAGAGGAACCCTTCATGTGCCCATGCCATGGCACAAGGATCCAAAGAAGAAGCCATCCGAGATCATTTGGAAGTCCGAGTACACTATTCGGAGCAAGAGGAACTGGAAGGAGACATTCGAGTTGATGCTTGAGGAGTTATCTCCTCCTATTTACTATGATGATGATGCAGGTGACACTGAGGATGAGGAGGACGATGAGGATGGAGGCCAGGAGACCATGCTCGAGTTTGAGAGTAACACTCACAGTGGTCACGCCACGGATGCCATGGACACCGACACTCATGGTGGGGGACCTAGCAGGACTAGTAGAGGTGACGAGGAGACAGAGGATGACATCCAGCCACCTCGCCACTCCTATGCACATGCCCCGAGCCATGGACGAGGACGTCGACTTCCCCGCCACTATAGAGACTTAGTCTCTAGCTTCCAAAGCCTCCGCACCGACTATCGCGCTCTCCACACCGACTATGACACCTTGAACACTCAGTTCAGGGAGTACAGGCAGGAGACGGACGCTAGGCACTCTTCCTACGACGGCCAGATGAGAGACTTATACTACCATCAGTTCGGCCACTTCTACGATCCTAGTGCACCGATGTATCCTCCACCACCACCGACCGAGGATTGAGCTTCCACTTCTTTTACATTGTAAGTATTTTTCTCCATCTTATGCTTGATTTTCACATTGGGGACAATGTGGATGTTAAGTATGGGGTGGGGGTACTTACAATACCTTTTATTTCATCTTAGCAATCTATGCACTTTACACTACTCTTGATGATTTGGCATGTAATAACTCTTACGTTACTTGCTTTCCACTATGACATTTGCATTTGCATAATCTTCTTCAAATTCTATGAATTTTCAAAAATTGTGTGCTTCTTATGATGGAAATGACCTCTATGATGAGAATTGTGATGTGGATAGGCAAAAAGATGACTTGGTTGTGTTGAGATTTTAATCATAGCATGAATAAGCTTACTTTTGTTACTTGAACACATGAATAAGTTATATGATTTAGATGTTTTGATAAGAGAATGAAATAATAGTCGAAGCTATATTGCAAGTTCTTTTACATCATATAAGGATGACTAAGGCAATTCACATCTTTTCTCTTCTCATATCTTGATCATGCTAGCCCCTCAATGAAATAGGTGACCCTCCTTTTACCATCCGGGAATTAGGATAAGTGATAGAAAAAAGGCATGTTTGATGTGCGAGGGCCAAAGAAAATGTGTTAAATGAAAGTGTAGCAATTCATAAGTTTGGGGACGTTGAACATGAGGATGAGTAACTCGGCACCATTCACATAGCCGGGTGTTTGTGTCTTGCCAAAGTCCGATTGAACGACAAGTCCTAACGGGATATGGTATGTGCATCAAGGGTTTGAGGCATCTCGAAATTGAGAAACGCCGATCTCCTAGGCTTTGGTTTTTGTGCACCGCTGTCCATACTCTCAAAAAGTAAAGTATAAAGAAAGCAAAGTTTTCTACATGCAAAGCATGTGCGGTGAAGTAAATTTTTGAAGGTATTATGTTGTTCCTCTTTCCCGGATTAGCACCACAATTGCCTAAAAGAATTCCTTCCCCTAATACGTTTCTTAGACCTTTCCTTTGATTAGAAGACCTTGAGACTTTTATGCATGTGTTTAAGGCTTCATGGCTTAGATTTGTTTGACTTTAATTACCTCTACATCTTTATCATGTCCTTTATTTGTGTTTTCAAGAAAGAAAAGAGAGTTAGTTCATCTTATAGTTATCATTGATACATACTTTGCCTTCCTATGCCTTGAAATATCACTTTGAGGGTGATCCAATAAGAAGAAGCACTATCAAAAGAAAAGTTTTTGAGTTTTCATACATATATAATCCATGACATCTTGTATTCTAAATATGAGTCTTGCTTAGGGACAAGCAAGGGGCAAGTATGGGGTATTTTGATGACATGAATTATACACCATAATATTCATGCATATTGTAGATGATTACCTTAATTTACCTTGCATATAGAGAGATTTTGTGTACCTTTTATGTTCTATTCAACAAAATGTCGGAAATAGAGGTCTACACGAGTTTTTGATGAATTATAGGTAAATGGAGTGGAATTGAAAGCAAAAGTGGAGCAAGGAGCACCTAAGGTCATTAAGGAAGTTAAAGAAGTCTTAGAGAGATCACAAAGAGCTAAGGAGTTGTAAAGGAGAAGCATAAAAGAGAGAAAGAAGACGAGCCAAAAGAAGAGCACTTTCTGTTGAAGAAAATCGTGCCATTATACATATAAATCGGACGATTTTCTTCTTTAGAAATCGAACGGTTTGTGTATAAATCGACTAGGTCGATTTCCCTTGTTTTTCGGCTAAATGACAAAGACGATACAAAGCCCAATTCTTTTGGGCTAGAGGAGGGTTTTGCCAAACAACCCACTAGCAAGAAACTATAGTTGGGAACCCTAGGAACGAAATCGAGGAGGCGGCAGCGGGAAATCTTTACACGTTTGAGAGAGATTGAGGATTCTTGGAGAAGGATTGAAGGAATCTAGCCGGAAAGTCAATCTTAATCATTATTTGTGAGATTTCTTTATTCTATTGAAATCTTTGTGGTTTTTGAACACGAATTTGAGTTACTTAAGAGATACATTGATCAGTTTCGAGAATTGTTTACAAATTTGAAGGTTATTGAGTTTTTATTCAAGATTCGATTTATTTGCAATATTTCACTCAATCTTTAATTTGATTCGATTTTGAAAATGGTTGGCTAAAACCATTGTGATTCTGGGGAGAATAGTTGATGATTAAGGCTTAGATGATGATAGACTGAACTCATTTAAACATTTGGACCCTGAGAGTTTAGATTTTAGTTTTGCGATAACAGGAAAATCGGGGTGTTCTTGAGTAAATCGGCCGATTTAATGATGAACAGCACGATTTATTCTTCTGACGAACTTTAATTGAATTAATCTTTAACCAAAACTAATCCTTGCCTAAATCCCAATCTTGTTTAACCTTTTTAACCTCTATTTGAGTGTGTGAAGAGACTTCAAACTTGATTCTACATTTAATAGATTAAAATTACAAGATTTGGGTAATAGAGAGACTCAATATCCTTTATTAAGATTCTAAGTGTGCTTTCTATTCTTACTTTGGAGAGTCATATCCTGGAGTTTTAGATAGTTAGTTTGAACATAACTCTTATCTTTAGATCTTTCTATATTGCAGCCTCAACAACCCTTATAGAGAGAACCTTTAGATTAGATATATAGGTTTCGGAACTTCACCGTACGATACCTACCTTTGAACACATAATCTTGGCAATATAATTCTGTCCTTATATCTATAGAAGTGTCTTGAATCGAAAGCCGAAATCGGATACTTGAATCCTTGGAATCATTTTACCCTTATTTGATCACAAAAGCTTTTTGCATTTTCGCTAGATAATTGAAATTGAATTTACTCTCACCAAATCCCTGAGTTTGACTCTAGAATTCTTACCTCACTACAGCTGATCCGTACACTGCGGGTTCGCTTTGCTTTGAGTTCTAGATATAAATTTAAAACTTTGACGCACACACTTTTCGAGCGAACAAGGAATCAAGACCTGTCTCGCTACCAATCTCTGTGATCCTAAGGGCTGGGCAATCTCAGCTAAAGTGCAATCTGAAAAGTCTAACTCCAATTCCTTTGCCACATGAGTGACAAGGCCTCCAGCACATATGTCACCCTTTGCCTTGTTGGCTATCTTTCCTAGATAGTCAACAAGCATAGAGGTGATGTCGGGAATGGTGCTACAAGTCATACAGTACAGGATAAAGAGCTCATCAGCCTTGAGCTTTTGTGGAGTCTTCGTCCGTGCAAACAAGCTCTCACTAAGAATCCGATGCACTACCTTAAAGTAAAGGTTGTACATACTAGTCTCTTTCGAATTCCCGGGTCTCCACTTATCACCACCATACTCTCCCACTGAGATGGCTTCCCAATAGGCACTAGCACTCACTCCTATCGTGAATGTGTCTGCAGAAGAGTAGGGAAAACCAAACAAATCCCCAAAGTCATCAGTAGTCATAGCATGGTTTTGGTTCATGAGGCGGAAAGAGACCGTCCTCTCTCTAGGATCATGTTCAAACATACTTAGGAATTCTAGGGTGATCTCGGTGTAAGCATCTTCCTAATCATGGCAAACTGACTCAGCCCAACTCTATCTAACATCATGTGCACATCCTCTCGAACAAACAAGGAGTCTAAGTCATCTAGCACAATGTATCGAGGAGGGGTGAAGGGACGATCTAAGAGACGTTCATATCTCTTCTTATGTTTTGAGAGGGGAGGGGGGAGTTTTGGTTTGGCTTGAGAGGGTGGTGGTGGTGGGGGAGGGGCTTTGGAAGAAGATCCTTTCTTCTTCCCCGCATTTCAAGTGATTCTTTTCAAATTCTCCATTCTGCATGAAAAAATCGGGTTGTTCTTATAAAAAATCAGACGATTTTTCTGGGTTGACACGATTTTTCTGTCGATTTCAACAATTCTCATAATTCTGTAAAGTTCTGAGCAAACTATCACCACACACAGTCTCCTATAGTTGTTTCTAAGCAAACCCCTCAATCAATCTCAGCAAACAAACAATCTCTACGCAAGAATCAAAATCGAGCGAAAAACTTAGGTTTCGAATTGAAATACCTGAATTCCGGATGGATGAGTTGTTTGCCAAGCTTGTTGTTGCTAGATCCTTTTTCCTTGTCGAAAATGCTTCAGTTTAGGTTCAAGAATCGTTCAAAACGATTTAAGGAATGAGGAGATGAGAGGGTGGGCGATTTTCGGCTCTTTGGGAGAAATGAAAATTGGGAATGAAGAAGTGTGGAATGAGAGAATTGAGTGGTGAAGGCTTTATATAGGCCGGAGGTTTTGTGAAGAAAATCGGCCGATTTTTCCAGTTGATTTATTTATCGGTCCGATTTTTCTTCACTTTCTCAGCTCAAGGAGAAAAATCGACCTATTTTTCTTAGGAGGGTCGATCTGAGGGTCGATGTATCTCCCTGTTGTCAAAAATCGTCTTGCTCTATTCCTGAATCGAACGATTTACTTTGTATAGCTCGATTTCTTTCCTTCTTTTCTTTGAAGATTGCAATTTGAACTATTTTGTGTCCCCGATCTTCATTGATTTCTCAATTTGGACCTAATTCCTGCGATTTTTGACAAAAACAAACCAAGAGTGCATCGAGGAACAAACAAAAGCAAAAACAAAAGAAGCAAAACAACTAAACTAAGCTAAACTAAGTGATAAGATAAGAAAAGAGTTATACTACCATGGGTTGCCTCCCAAGAAGCGCTTGATTTATCGTCTTTAGCTGGACGGTGTTTGTTTTGGTGTTCAATGGAGGAGGATAGGGGCTATCTCCTTAACCGGAACTTCCAGTGTGTACTTCTTCAACCGTTGGCCATTTACTTTGAAACATCCGCTTTGTTCACCCCATACTTCAACTGCGCCATGGGGGAAAATTTGTTTAATTACATAAGGTCTTATCCAACGGGATTTAAGCTTACCTAGGAATAGTCGAAGCCTTGAGGTTAATAGAAGAACATGATCTCCTTCTTTCAAATCCTTTGGGATGATGTGCTTATCATGCCAACGCTTCGTCCTTTCCTTGTAGATCTTTGCGTTCTCATACGCATTCAGCCGGATCTCGTCCAGCTCGTTGATGTCCAAGAGCCGCTTCTCTCCGGCCTCTTTCATGTCAAAGTTGAGCCACTTGACAGCCCAATATGCTTTAGACTCTAGCTCTACAGGAAGATGGCAAGATTTACCATAAACAAGGTTATATGGAGTTGTACCTATTGGTGTCTTAAAGGCAGTCCTGTAAGCCCATAGTGCATCGTCGAGCTTCATCGACCAGTCCTTCCGTGTTTTAGAGACAGTTTTCTCTAAAATTCCCTTAATCTCTATATTGGATATCTCAACTTGTCCGCTAGTTTGCGGATGGTATGGTGTAGCTATCTTATGGGTCACACCATACTTAGCCAATAAAGTCTCAAATCGACGGGCTGTGAAGTGCGTTCCTCCATCACTAATGATGGTTCGGGGGGTCCCGAACCTTGGGAAGATTGTTTTATTGAAGAACTTCACCACTACCATTGCATCATTAGTAGGAGAAGCGATTGCTTCTACCCATCTTGAGACATAGTCTACGGCTAGGAGTATGTACTGGTTTCCACAAGAGGAAGGGAATGGTCCCATAAAGTCTACTCCCTATACATCAAATATCTTCACTTCTTGTATGTTGTTGAGGGGCATCTCATTCCTCCTAGAAATATTACCTGTCCTTTGACAAGCATCACAAGCAACAACATATTTTTGCACATCTTTGAATAAGGTAGGCCAAAAGAAACCGGAACGAAGTACCTTAGCACAAGTTTTGTGGAAACTAGCATGTCCTTCCCAAGGTAGAGAGTGGCAATGGCGGATGACACTTTCCACTTCGTCTTCCGGAATGCATCTTCTGTATATGCCATCAGGACCTCTTTTGAAAAGAAAAGGCTCGTTCCAATGGAAATGCCGGATGTCCTTAAAGAACTTCTTTCTTTGAGCATATGAAAGTCCGGGGGAATCTCCTGACAAACAAGGTAATTTACAATGTCAGCAAACAATGGATCATTACATTTCGATATATGTTGAAGACACTCTTCAATCTCGTGTAGTTGTTCGTCACAAAATGACTCATCTATAGGGAGCTCATCCGTCTCGTTGGTGAGGTGTGGAAGACGACTAAGGTGGTCAGCAACTGAATTTTCTGAGCCCTTCTTGTCACGGATCTCTAGATCGAACTCTTGTAAGAGTAAGATCCATCTTAGAAGCCTTGGCTTCGCATCCTTCTTTGTGAACAAGTAACGGATTGCTGAATGATCCGTATAGACTATCACCTTCGCACCTACAAGATAGGAACGAAATCTTTCAAAAGCATAAACTACGGCTAGAAGTTCTTTTTCCGTAGTGGCATAATTTGATTGAGCTTCGTCTAGCGTCTTGCTAGCATAGTAGATGGCGTGTGTACGACCATCTTTCTTCTGTCCGAGTACGGCTCCTATAGCGACGTTGCTTGCGTCGCACATGACCTCGAAAGGAAGAGTCCAATCGGGTGGTTGGATGATGGGTGCTGAAATCAAAGCCTCTTTGATCCTGCAAAAAGCTTCTAGACATTCTTTCGAAAACTCGAAAGTTGCGTTCTTCATTAAAAGATTAGTTAAGGGTTTTGAAATCTTAGAAAAATCCTTTATGAATCTCCTATAGAAGCTTGCATGTCCTAAAAAGCTTCTAATTCCTTTCACCGAGGATAGAGGAGGTAGTTTCTCAATAGTTTCTATCTTAGCCCTATCAACCTTTATTCCTCTATTTGATATTAAGTGACCTAACACAATTCCTTCGATGACCATGAAATGGCACTTCTCCTAGTTTAAAACTAAGTTAGTATCTTCACATATCTTAAGAACTAGTGAAAGGTTAGAGAGACAGTTATCAAAGGAAGAACCATATACCGAAAATTCGTCCATGAATACTTCCATGATATTCTCTACATATTCTGAAAAGATTGCCATCATACACCTTTGAAAGGTGGCTAGAGCGTTGCATAAGCCGAATGGCATCCTTCTATAAGCAAACGTACCCCAAGGACACGTGAAGGTCGTCTTCTCTTGATCATCCGGGTGAATGGGAATCTGAAAGAAACCGCTATATCCATCTAGATAACAAAAGTAAGAATGTTGGGCTAACCTTTCCAACATTTGATCAATAAAAGGAAGGGGAAAGTGATCCTTTCTGGTGGCCACATTCAGCTTACGGTAGTCGATGCACATTCTCCATCCCGTAACTGTCCTTGTGGGAATAAGCTCGTTGTTTTTATTGGCAACAACGGTAATGCCTCCTTTCTTTGGTACTACCTGAACCGGACTCACCCACTTGCTATCGGAAATAGGGAAGATGATACCTGCATCAAGTAGCTTAAGGATTTCTTTCTTCAAGACCTCTTTCATGATCGGATTTAACCGTCTTTGAGGTTGGCGTGAAGGTTTGTAATCCTCTTCCAATAAGATTTTATGCATACATAGAGAAGGTTTAATGCCTATCAAATCATCAATAGTATAGCTTAATGCTCTCCTATGTTGTCTTAGAACATTCATAAGCTTCTCTAGTTCATCATCATTCAGATTCGCACTAACTATAACAGGATATGTAGAGTTAGGCCCAAGGAATGCATACCTTAAGTGTGGAGGAAGTGGCTTCAATTCCAATGAAGGAGGTGCTTTGATCGATGATTCATGACCATCTAATGTCATGGGAGAAGCCTCTGAAGGTGGGGAAGGTGCACTATTAGAGTAGAGAACAACTGCAGTCAAGTTCGTAGAAACCGGAGAAATCAACGCCAAATCGTCCCCCTCTGAAGAAAATCGTCCGATTTTGGGGCGATTTTTCTTCCTGTTGTCAAAAATCAACTTGCCTTTTCAGAAATCGTGTGATTTATTTTGTGTAGGTCAATTTTTTTCACAGTTTCCGGGGTTAGTTCCAACTCTTCAAATCCTGCTCCTGGCTCTTCCTCTACATCTTCCAATGCTTTTACCTCATCATCACAATCATGCTCTACTCCTTACTTCATGATAATCATACTAAGAACCTTTTGAAGTGGATTTTTCATTAGGATCGAACTCACCACTTCTCTAGATTCTTCTTCATCAAAGATGTTAAAAAATCTTCTCTCAAAGTTGGCTCTTTGATTAAAGAGGAGAGTACGAACTCCACTTTCTCTTCACCTATATTGAAGGATAGCTGTCCATTCTTGCAATCTACCATGCATCCGGAGGTTGCAAGGAATGGTCTCCCAAGAATGATGGGAACTGGAAAATCTGTAGGGATGTCAAGAACGACAAAGTCTATAGGAATGTAAAACTTACCGAGTTTTATGGGAATGTCTTATATTATCATAACCGGCCTAGTGATGGAACAATCGGCCATGTAAAGCATCATCTTCACCGGTCAAGGCTCTCCTAGACTAACCGCCTTGCAAAAAGCAAGTGGTATGATGCTCACACTTGCTCCAAGGTCGCAAAGTGCATCATAAGTAACCTCTCCTAAGGTGATCGGTATGCAAAATGATCCTAGATCACACAACTTAGGTGGCATATTCTTTGTCATAGTCTTGATGAGTTCGGATGATTCCGTGCTCATCTTGACTTCTCCAATATCTTCTAATTTCCTCTTGTTAGAGAGGATTTCCTTTAGGAATTTCCCATAAGTTGGCATACCTAAAATTGCATCCATAAAAGGTATATTAATATCCAGCTTACTCATAAGATCAATAAACTTACCGAAGTGTTTATCTAGCCACGCCCGCGCTCTAGATTGAGGGAAAGGTAGAGGTGGTTTGTAGGCGGAGGAGGAACATAGGCATCTTCCTTCTCTTTTTCTTTCCCTTCTTCGGTGGTGGTTTCAACTACTTTAGGTTGAGGATCGGTGGTTGTTACGCCACTTCTAGTAGTGATTGCCATAATCCTTCCCTTTGGGTTATCTTCCGTCTTCCCAGGAAGCTTCCCTTGATCTCTTGGGACTTCTTTGGCTTTGCTAAATACTTGGTTTTCTAAAGCTTTGTGAGCTTTATCAACCGAAGTTATATAACTCTCCAATCCTTGTAGCTTTCCTAGGATCGTCTCTAATATGGGATCGGGCTTCTCCTTCTCTGTCTTGTTCGATCCATTTGATGATTGCTCCTGACTTTTCAAAGGAGTAGAAGAAGATGGAGATGTTAAAGCTTTTTCAGCATGTGAATAAGGATTACCTGGATTTTGTTGATTGGATCTCCAATTGTTGTTGTTGGAGTTCCTATTGTTGTTATTCCAGTTGTTTCGGTTGTTGTTCCGGTAGTCATTCCTATTCGCTTGATTGTTATCCCTCCACATATAGTTGGCTTCTTGCTCCTTCGCCTTTTGAAGGCTGGTTTTGATGACTTTCTTCAACTCTTTGAATTCATTATTGAGGGAAAATATTTGTGTTTGCGCAGCGTGAGTCAACTTGGCTCCCGGATCTCCTTGATTCCGGCTATTTGGATCCACCTTTCGATGGGAATACTTCTCAATCACCTGGGCTTGCTTCTCAATGAAGTCCCAAGCATCATCTTCTCTTATGTCCATGAATGTGCCACAAGAGAGAGATTGGAGATTGAATTGTGTTTCCACATCCAACCCCTTATAATGGATCTCCAACAATTCCAACTTTGAAATGCCATGGTGTGGGCAATCCAATAAGAGATCCTGAAACCTTTCCCAAGATTGAAACAAACTTTTGTTAGGTTTCATAGAAAATGAATTGATCTTACCTCTCAATTCCGCCGTTTTGAATGGCGGGAAGAACTTGGTGAGGAACTCCGAAGATAGATCCTCCCATGTGGCCAGCATTGCAGCTGGAAGAGTTTGATACCAAGCTAAAGCTTTGTCCTTCAAAGAGAAGAAGAACGGTTTGATCTTGTAATTACTTGTGGTAGCCTTCTTCGGCTTCAATGTCTCCATGAGAATCTTCAAATTCTACAAGTGTTGGCGTGGAGATACAACACTTGCTCCACCAAATTGACTTTGGCGAACCATGGTGATAACTTGTGGGCTAAAGTTGATTTCCTGGATGTCCTCAACTCCGAAATTCACACCTAGACGGCGTGGTTGCTGAATTGGATCCATCCTTTGCCCCAGACTTCGTGGTTCATCCCCTCCATTAGCAACTCTCACATCCCCAGCTGGAATGCGAGGAACAACCGGTGGTCTTGGGTTGTTACGAACATGATTAATCACTGGATTGATTTCCTCAAGTTCCGGCATGTTCGGATCGAATTCATCATCATCGGATGAATCATCTCTAGTGGACTTAGTTGGTTTCTTGACCTTATTCTTCTTCCATGCATCATTTAGCTCCAACTTCATGTCCAACATCATAGCCCTGAGTTCATCAATTTGGAATTGATGACTCGTTTCCGCATCCACACGAGCTTTCTCACTCAACTTAAGTTGACGTTGAGCTTCATCCAACTCAGCTTGGATGTTTCTCTCGTTATTTTTAGCCATTTTCTTTTCCATCAACTTTCTTCTTAAAGTTTTCTCCAATTCGGGGTGGAAAGGAACTAGATCTTTGGTAGATCTAGTCTTTCGCATATACCTAAAGAATCTGCAAAGATCACTCAAGTAGACAAATCAAATCACAAGAGCAAGAACTCTCAAGCTAGACAACCGAAAACCGAATTTGGTCTAGACCAAATCCCCGGCAACGGCGCCAAAACCTTGTTCGCTCGAAAGTATGCGTCACTAGTTTTAAATTTATATCTAGAACTCAAAGCAAAGCGAACCCGCAGTGTACGGATCAACTATAGTAAGGTAAGAAATTCTAGAGTCGAACTCAGGGATTTGGTGAGAATAAAATCGAATTCAGTTATCTAACAAAATGCAAAAGCTTTTGTGATTAATAAAGGAGGAAATGATTCCAAGGATTCAAGTATCCGACTGCGGCTTTCGATTCAAGACACTTCTAAAGATCAAAGGACAGAGTTTATATTGCCAAAATTATATGTTTCAAAGGTAGATATCGTACGGTGAAGTTCCGAAACCTAATTGTCTAAACCAAAGGTTCTCTCTATAAGGGTTGTTGAGGCTGCAATATAAAAAGATCTAAGGACAAGAATTACACTCAAACTAACTACCCAAAACCCCAGGATGTGACTCTCCAAGGTAAAGATAGAAAGCACACTTAAAATCTTAATAAAGGATGTTGAGTCTCACTATTACCCAAATCTTACAATCTTAATCTATTAAATGTAGAATCAATGATGAAGTCTCTTCATACACTCAAATAGAGGTTAAAAGGGTTAAGCAAGGTTGGGATTTAGGCAGGGATTAACTTTGGTTAAAGAATAAATCAATTAAAGATCGTCAGGGGAATAAATCGACCTGTTCATAAGTGAATCGTCCGATTTTCTCAAGAACAGGGCGATTTTCCTGTTATCGCAAAGTTAAAATCTAAACTCTCAGGGTCCAAATGTTTGAATGAGTTCAGTCTATCATCATCTAAGCCTCAATCATCAACTATTCTCCCCAGAATCACAAAGGTTTTAGCCAAACATTTTCAAAATCAAATCAAATTTAGATTGAGTGAATAATTCAAATAAACCCGAATCTTGAATAAAAACTCAATAATCTCCAAATCTGTAAACCAAATTCAAACCTAATCAAAGTATCTGTCAAATTACTCAGTAATATGTTCACAAATCACAAGAATCGCAAGAGAAACCAAGAATCTCACAAATAATGATCAAGATTGACTTCCCGGCTATTTCCCTTCAATCCTCTTCCAAGAACCTTCAATCTCTCTCAAACGTGTAAAGATTTCCCGCTATGGAGCCCCCATTTTCGTTCCTAGGGTTCCAATCTATAGTTCCTTGCTAATGGGCCGCTTGGCAAAACACTTCTCTAGCCTAGAAGTGATGGGCTTTGAGTCGTCTTTATCCTTGGGCGGAATAGATAGAAAAATTGTGCTAGTCGATTTACAAAGAAAACCGTACGATTTTATGGAGGAAAAATCGTCCGATTTATATGCAAATTGGCACGATTTTCTTCAACAGAGAATGCTCGTCTTTTGGCTTGTTTCCTTCCTCCCTTTTGTGACTCTTTTACACAACTCCTTTGCTCTTTGTGATTACTCTAAGACTCCTTAAGCTTCCCTAATAGCCTTAGATGCTCCTTGCTCCACTTTTGCTTCCAAATCCGCTGAATTTACCTACAATTCAACCAAAACTCATGTAGACCTCTATTTCCGGAATATAAATGAATAAAGCCTAAAAGGTACACAAGTTCTCTCTAAATGCAAGGTAAATTGAGGTAATCCTCTACAATATGCATGATTATAATGGTATATAGTTCATGTCATCAAATAGCTTGTCTCAATCGTGAATTGTCTGATTTTCAGTTTGATGCCAAGAGGAGAATGAATACAAATTTCGAGTTGTTGGCTACCATAAATGCAAAAGTCAATGAAATGTATTTGATGAATGCTCTTACATTAACTACAATGGGAAGCATTTTGCCCATACCGGAAGATGTAGCTCAACATACTCAAGAGCAGGTTGAGAATATGTTGATGAATTGTAAAAGGCGTGTACAGAATAAACCAATTCTGTATCCAACTCATGAAGAGCCAATGTTCTTGCCCAAAGTTGAGTATGAAGTAGTTAAACAGAGAAGAGCTGAAGAAAAGAGAAGACGTTTGTCAGCTGAAATGGATGATTGGCGTTATAAGAAAACTTCATCCAAAGGAAAGAGGAAGTTCTATGAGGAGTTTTAAGCTGACTTGTTTTCTCTATGGATTGAAAATACTTTGTTTTTGGGTTTGTAATCGTATTTTAAGACTTCCTGGTTTGACTGCTTTTTCTCCCTTGTTGAAAGACAAAGGGGGAGAAATATGATCCGACATTTCGATATACTACATTCTGCATTTTTAGTTTTGAGATTTTCATATGCATTGCTAAACTAACAAATGCAGGTACGAGAATTTGTGTTGTCTTCCATCAAGGGGGAGATTGAAAACTCCACCTTGATTAAAATGGTCTACAGGTGTTGATGATGGAAGACTTCACACAAATATAACAGTTGGATATACTAACAATGTATTGATTATATTTCTAGATAATTGGTTGGTTTGAATTCAGTGCAGGCTTTATATCTAAGTGTGAAGGGCCTTGAAGTTGGATTCAAGAACAAAGAAAGATAACAAAAGGACGAAATCAAGGAAGTTCAAAAGGACGAAATCAAGGACCTTGGAATCTAAGGTGCACGGAACAAGGATTCAAAATAAATTGAAGATCTTCTTTGAAGATTCTATAAACAAGAAGATCTCATCAACCAAAGATCTTATCAACCGAAGATCTCAACCGAAGAATAGAGAATCTTTTCTAGAAGATTTTCTAAACAACAAACGGCAAAAATATATTCTCTCTCGATTCAACAGAAGACAAGAAGATCAAGGAGTAAAGGACTCGACGTGTTCGTAGGGGCTGAAGACTTGCAACATCTACCTTTTCTCCAAACAAGAAACGATCTTCATGGAAAAGAAGATTCATCTTCAAACGGTCATCTTCACAACGGCTAGAAGACCTTTCCATAGAAGAGTATAAATGAAGATGATGGTCGAAGAAGAAAGACACAAGCTTACACAGGAAAACATCTTTACATCCTCAAGCAACCTCATCATCTTTATTCGTTGTTTTTCTTTCTCTCATTCACGCAATAGCTTTATCCTCTTAGAGAGAGAAAACACTAGAGCTTCATTGGAAGATCTAAATAGTGTTATACGAGAGTGTGTGTTACTCAGCGAAGTAACTAGGCTATTATAGCTAGATTAAGAATTGGAGCTAGATCGTACCATTGGCTACTTTGAGAGAAGAAGGGGATTTCTTCTAGTTTGTATCTAGGACTCTTTGAAGCTGATAATAGATAGTTAGATCCTACGGATATACCCTGGGACGGAGAGTAGGCTATTTAGAGCCAAACTTTGTAAACATATCCTCGTGTTAATCTTTTCAATTCCGCATCTTATATACTTTATTGTGACTAACTTTGTTTTGCAGGAGCAAGAAGTCAAGGCCCTTGAAAAGAGTTTCAAAGCCTTGAAATCAAAGTTTCACGAGAAGCACAGATTGACATCAAGGCCCTTGAAAGAAGTTTCAAGGCCTTGAGATTTGGTTTGCGAAAAGTTCTCATACTCTATTCAACCCCCCTTCTAGAGTATCATTTATATTATTAATATCACCTACCGGTTCTTTACATGTCTATGTTGATGATATATAATTCGGTGCTACTAATGATTCCCTATGCAAGGAATTTTCAAATATCATGTGCAGGGAATTCGAAATGAGCTTAATGGGTGAGCTAAATTTCTTTCTTGGACTTCAAGTTACACAAGCAAAGAAAGGAATTTTTCTCAATCAAAGCAAGTATACCAAGGACTTGCTTAAGAAGTATAAGATGGATCAATCTAAGGTCGCAAAGACTCCTATGAGTTCAACATTTTCGCTTGATATGGCAAAAATGTTGTACAAAAGGAGTATCGAGGTATGATCCGTTCATTGTTATATTTAACCATTGTGCATATGTGCAAGATTTCAAGCTTATCCTAAAGAGTCACACTTGATAGCTATGAAAAGGATTTTTCGGTATCTCAATGGCACTAAGGATTTAGGGTTATGATATCCACGTCAAAGCTCGTTTCACCTCGTTGGCTATTCAGATGCAGATTTTGCAGGTTATAAGGTCTATAGAAAGAGCACTTCTGGATGTTGCCATTTCTTAGGGGCATCCCTAATTAGTTGTCACTCCAAGGAGCAAAAATTTGTCGCCCTATCCACAGTTGAAGCCGAATATATAGCTGCGGGAGCCTGTTGTGCACAAATTCTATGGATAGCTCAACAACTTCGTGATCTTGGCTTTGATTTGAAAGGTATTCCTATAATATGATAATACTAGTGCTATTTCAATTACTAAAAATCCTGTGTAGCATTCAAGGACTAAGCATATCGATGAAAGGCATCAGTTCATACGTGATCATGTTGAGAAAGGTAATGTTTGGATCTCTTTTATATCAACTGACTTGCAGCTTGCATATATCTTCACCAAGCCTCTACCTGAAGATCAATTCAATTTTATTCGATTAGAGCTTGGTATGTTGAAAAAGGAAGCATTAACATAGGGGGAGTAAATTGTTTTATTTTCTCCTTCCTATGCAGCCCACTTTTTGTTTTCAAGGGCCTTCAAATGCAATTCAAGGGCCTTGAAACAAGATTCAAAGGGTAAATTGAATTTTACTGATCTATTTGGGAATTAATATCTTTTAGATATTTTAATTCCTAAATTTTTTAAAGAAAGAGTTTTAAAAGAGATTTCAAAAGGCTTTATTTTCATATTCAAAGGATCTTGAAAAGTGGTTACAAAATTTATAGAAAGAATTCTAATAAAAAAATAATTCTCCCAAGATTTTGAGTCTCTCAAGATCCTAGTGAACTAACGTTGATGTGACTTCTTCCCTTAAATACCACCTCTCTTCCTTCTTTATCTCTTCCGCTTCATCTTCTCTTTGTAAAACCCTCTTTCTTTACTCTTTCATTTTTCACAAAACTGCTTCATCTCTTTTTCAAAAATATCCATGGCTTCCAAGAGATCCTCAGTTGATGATGTTGCATCCTCTGCCCCCAAACGCCAAAGGGTAGTTCACATCTCCTCTAACTCAGACTCCGACTCAAGCTCCAGTTCCCCATTCCATATGGATGATGCTGAAATCTGTACCAAAACTGGTCTTCCTTCACACTGGTTTGGAAGCCAAATCGCAATCAAGAAATGGTTGGATGGATTCAACGAACGGGATCAATGCATGTGTGAATTAGTTGATCGAGAGCTGTTCACATGTCTCTCTCTACCAAGCCTCGAGGTGCTTCAAGCCAGTTCAATCTGGATTATTCTCAACCTAGGGGAGACATCTTTTCCAAGATTAACCAGGTTGTTCTACGTCAACCTGACAGCCCGAAGAGAAAGGGGGGAACTTGTCCTGGAATCAGTCGTTAAAGGTAAGAAAATTACTCTTTCCTTTGAGATTATTGCTGAAATTCTAGGGCTTCCTCGCTACAACTCTTTCGACCACCTTACCCCCTCTAATACTGTTAAAATGGCCAAAGAACAATTTCTTCTACCCAACGCACTGCCACAACCTATCACCACCTGTTTAACCCTTGAAGCTAGAATTGTTTGTACACTACTGATTAGATGTGTGGTACCAAGGATTAATAACAGGGATGTGCTGAAAAATCAATTGCTTGCTTTTCTGTAACATGTGCTGAATGTGTTAGATGTAAATTTTCCAGAAATTATTTTGTCCCATATGCTTCATGTTCGCTCCAAACGGTGTGTGCAAGCTTTAAATTTATAACCCTAGACTTAAGCTTAAAACAAGGATGCGAACCCGCAGTGTACGGGTCAATCGTAGTAAAAGCAAGAAAATTCCAAGGGTCGATCACAGGGACTCGGTGAAACGGAGTCAATACGGTGTGCTAATGGCAATGCTAACCACAAGAGCAGTTAATACAATCAAAGATGAATAAGAAGTCAATAAAGCAAACATGCAATTCTAGGGATTAAAGCATCTAGTTGTGGTTCCAACTCAAGATCTATAGATAAGCGGACAAAGCTGAGATTTTTGCGTGGGAAAGGTGTTTCTAAAGTGGAGTAGATCACCGGGTAAGTCTCACTACACACTAATCCTAAACCGTAACTCCTATTACCGGGTAAGTCTCAAGGAATTAAGATAAAGAACTATAACCTCAAACTAGCACACCATCTAAGGGAATAGAATCAACCTTTACCGGGTAAGTCTCAGGCTAACTCACAAAGATGGGATGGAAGCACACTCAAACCCCAATAAAGGATAAACCTTTATTACCTACACTTATGATCGTTGGTACACAAACTAAGGAATTACCGGGTAAGTCTCATCCTAAGCTTGCATTGAACCAGGAAAGGTGTAATAAGAATAGGATTTAGCAAACTCTAACACTTAACTCTCAGTTTCGGATAGGGTAAGTCACCTCGGTCAGAAGAATTCCACCCCGGCCGAGATTTTCATCAACCGAACGAGGTGCTTAGGGTTAAGGTTAAAGACTCGAACTTTCAGGATCCTACTGGAATCTAAGATTATTCTATCATTGTTTTTCCCACAACCTTCAGCCAATCACCCTAGAATCACACAAGGAAATTAGCCACTCATCATCATAATGAAAGTATTAAATGTATGGGAAGAAAGTGAATATTTGAACAAAGAAGAATTTAATGAAAAGACTTCAATAACTGAATCAAATATCACAACAAAAGCGTTCCTTGGATAATAATCCAACAAGACAAGACAACAATTGAGGGAATTGAAGACAATCTTACAAAACCCTTCAATAAAGCTATAAAAGCTATGGACTTCAATCTTCCTTCAACCTTCAAAAAGGTTCTTCGAATCTCCAAATCTGGAGTATGCCGCTGCTGCTGCGTAATGGGTTGTTCCAGCCGTATGCGGATGATAGCGGGTGTTGTTGATCCGAAGATGGGTGAATTGTAGAAAATCCAACCCTTTATATAGGAGAATTATCTTCCAAAGATAAAATATCTTAAAAAGATAATTTCCTATAAAATATCCATATCTCTTAAAATAAATATCTTCCTTCCAGCTATAAGATAATTTCCTAATAAAATAGATCTTATCTCCTAAAATAAATATCTTTCTAAGATAATTTTATAGGAAATATCTTAAAAGATAATTTCCTAATAAAATATATCTTATCTCCAAAATAGATCTCCTAAATATATGATCTTCCTTTCAGAAATCCAGCCCAAAAATATAAGATATCTCCTTCCAAAAATAAAAGATCTCAGCCAAGAATAAAATATATCCCGCCGCGTCAGGATATTCGCCTCGGTCGAGACGCTCTCGTAGATCACCTCGGTCGAGGTGAATCTGTGGTCAACCGAGGTGAGTCACAACAGAATGTGAAATCTCTTGAATCTGGTCCAAAGTGAATCTTTAATCCATGGCTATGCTTCCTGGATGGTTCCTTTTGCTCCTTAATGTAGCTCCAATGACTCATGACTCCTTTTGCTCCTTTTTGATGCAAAACATGCCATTTTACCTACGATTACAACAAAACTAGGTGTAGACCTCGATTCTCGCAAAGGTAGATGAAATGGTAGTGAAATCACATAATGTACACACAAACATGCAGATTATGAAAGATAAAACGTCTAAACAAACCCCAAAATATAGACTATAATTCATGCTATCAAAATACCCCATACTTAACCCTTGCTTGTCCCCAAGCAAGTTCCGCATATAGAAGACAAGATAGAATGGATTATAAGTCAAGAAAATCAATGAAAAATCTTTCAAAAACATTTTATGGTGTGCAACTATCATAGATCACTCTAAGAGAATACTTCCTGGAATTTAAAAACTCAATATGCTCAAAACATTTTATAAATATAGGAAAGTTGTTCATCTTTGCATAAAATCATAGAATGCATAATAAATCATATTTATCAAAATTAATCATGTATAATCCAGTTTAAACCACTAAGTCAATCAACAAGCTCAAGGTCTCAAGGGCTTCCCAAAAGAAAAGGTCAAGAAACGTGCAGGGTAGGGATGTATGTAAGGTAATGTGGTGCTAGAATCCGGGAAAAGGATGAACTTCACTTTCACTTTGACTTGCAACATCTTCCACCAATAAGCTTTGCTTATTTCACACTTTTTCTCTTTTTACTTTACTTTTTGGGATGCATGGACAGAGGTGCACAATAACCGAAGCCTAGGAAATCAGCAATCATCAATTTCTTGAGATGCATCAAACCCTTGATGCACATACCATGACCCGATAGGAATATCGCTCAATCCGACTTTGGCAAGACACAAACACCCGGCTATGTGAATGGTGCCGAGTTACTCATCTTCATGATTGACTTCCCCAAACCTATTATTGCTTTCTAACACTTTCGCTTCCAGCCTACTTCTCAACTTTAACTTGCTTTCACCACTTCGCTTGCTTCCAAATTTCCGGATAGGTAAAGGGAGGCAAAATGTATATGAGGGGCTAAGCATGATCAAGAAGGAGAAGAAGAAGAGAGTGAATTGCCTTGGTCTTTCCAAGAAGAATCGTGAGAGAACTTAACCTGCGGTGTCAACCTTCAAATTCAACATAATTTGGATAAAAACAAAGTATTAAACATGCCACTAATTTCAAACAAAGCATTTAGCAACTTAAACATATTATAAAACCTTTCAAACACATAAAGAATTTAAAACCAGTAAGTAAACAAAATCTTCACTGAGATCATATCCAGATAAGTAGCACAAAATCGTTTTCGAAAACTCTCAGTTAACCCACCTCGGTCGAGGTGTTCTTAGGTCAACCGAGGTGAATCACCTCGTTCGGCTAGAACTGTCCCGGTCGAGGTCCAAAATTTTTTTTTTTAAAACCAGTTTTCTTTCAGTTTCGACGTTTTTCTCAATCAAATAACCTGTAAGTATGCATGTAGTCTCAGATAAACACATAGATGCAAAAGTGAAGCATAAATATAAAATATCCGATAAAGCGTGAGTCATACATCAAAGTCATCAAATAAGTACATCAAATACCCCATACTTGGGACACATTGTCCCAGTGGGTCAGAATAAGTCTAAGGACAGGATACTCACCGAACATAGCTAAACTGCATGAAGAAGTAAGAAACAGCTCCCAGATAAGACCATCTCGGTTGGCGAAGTACATCTCGGTCGAGGTGTTCTGACAGTACCCGAGATGTATCTCAGTAAAGCTCGTTTCCTCAACTTCTCGAAATTTTGTTCTTCCAGTGTAGCTCCTGAACTGTGATCCTTCCTTTTGGAATATCTGGTTGCTGTCTAGAGGAAAACAAAAACAAAGCAACTATCTAAACTAAACTAGAAAAGGGAGAAGAAAGCAATACCTTGGGTTGCCTCCCAAGAAGCGCTTGGTTTAAGGTCGCTAGCTGGACCCTTCTCCATAGAATTACTCAATGTACCTTGAACACCATGGAGTGCTCATCACATCCATCAGAAAATTCTTCCAAAAAGGTTCCGGTTCCTAATTTCACTGGCAAATGGTAAGATCTCCCACGTACAAGCTTGTACGGTTTGATGCTCACCGGAATCCTTCTAGTCTTCCTGTACTTCAATGGGACATAATCTAGCCTTGCGTCCCATCCTTTCCTTGATCGAGAAAACAACTTCTCAAAAATCCTAGTAGCTTCCCCATCTTTAGCATGGGGATGGTACAGGGTCCTTAGCATGAGAGGGACCCCATACTTGAACAAGAGACACTTCATCGCCTTAACGGTGTAGTGTTTGCAAACTCCACTCCTTATAATCCAAGGAGTATCTTCTTCTATCGGTTTCAAGAGAGGTTTCATCTTGATCTTAGGAGGTTCTTTCGGAAGAGACCTCCAACTCTTCGGTGCTTTCCTGAAAAATTCAGAAATATTAATAGGGAATTCAAATGAAGTAGGAGAATGTACCTTGCAAAGTTCTCCAAAGCTTGAGACAAGTTTCATGTTGGGTTGATAAGCCACCCACGAAATCTTTCTCAGTTCTGCTGGTCTTTCTTCAACTTTGACCACAATCTTAGTAATTTGGTCAAGGTTCTCTGCATCTTCCACTTCTGGTTTTGCAGATTCTTCCATCTCGGCCGAAATCTCTTCTACCTCGGCCGAGGTCTCAATAGTTGGATCGAAATCTTCCAAATCTTCTTCTCCCTCAAAAGCTTCAGGAGAAACTTCTGGTTTGATTGGAGGGGTGCTTGGAACTTGCAGCACTTCCTTATGCTCCTCTTCCGGCTTAGCATAGGATAGGGTGCTTTCCTTGAGCTCCTCCACCTTCTTCATCAACCTCTCCCATCTTATTTCAAGAGAATCTTCAAGGGGTTGCTCACATATCTTTCTAGGGACATTCAGTTCGTTCATCCCACATCGCAAGTTCACGCTGAATGGCCTCTTCTCTTTCCCATTCATTGTTGAACCAATAGAATGAGTACTTCTCCTCCAAGTACTCATAATGGTCCGCCCTAGCACTTTGTCTTGCTATCCAGGCTGGATCAAATGTAGTCATCGGAAATCCTGAAAAAAAACCCTAGACTTAAGCTTAAAACAAGGATGCGAACCCGCAGTGTACGGGTCAATCGTAGTAAAAGCAAGAAAATTCCAGGGGTCGATCACAGGGACTCGGTGAAACGGAGTCAATACGGTGTGCTAATGTCAATGCTAACCACAAGAGCAGTTAATACAATCAAAGATGAATAAGAAGTCAATAAAGCAAACATGCAATTCTAGGGATTAAAGCATCTAGTTGTGGTTCCAACTCAAGATCTATAGATAAGCGGACAAAGCTGAGATTTTTGCGTGGGGAAGGTGTTTCTAAAGTGGAGTAGATCACCGGGTAAGTCTCACTACACACTAATCCTAAACCGTAACTCCTATTACCGGGTAAGTCTCAAGGAATTAAGATAAAGAACTATAACCTCAAACTAGCACACCATCTAAGGGAATAGAATCAACCTTTACCGGGTAAGTCTCAGGCTAACTCACAAAGATGGGATGGAAGCACACTCAAACCCCAATAAAGGATAAACCTTTATTACCTACACTTATGATCGTTGGTACACAAACTAAGGAATTACCGGGTAAGTCTCATCCTAAGCTTGCATTGAACCAGGAAAGGTGTAATAAGAATAGGATTTAGCAAACTCTAACACTTAACTCTCAGTTTCGGATAGGGTAAGTCACCTCGGTCAGAAGAATTCCACCCCGGCCGAGATTTTCATCAACCGAACGAGGTGCTTAGGGTTAAGGTTAAAGACTCGAACTTTCAGGATCCTACTGGAATCTAAGATTATTCTATCATTGTTTTTCCCACAACCTTCAGCCAATCACCCTAGAATCACACAAGGAAATTAGCCACTCATCATCATAATGAAAGTATTAAATGTATGGGAAGAAAGTGAATATTTGAACAAAGAAGAATTTAATGAAAAGACTTCAATAACTGAATCAAATATCACAACAAAAGCGTTCCTTGGATAATAATCCAACAAGACAAGACAACAATTGAGGGAATTGAAGACAATCTTACAAAACCCTTCAATAAAGCTATAAAAGCTATGGACTTCAATCTTCCTTCAACCTTCAAAAAGGTTCTTCGAATCTCCAAATCTGGAGTATGCCGCTGCTGCTGCGTAATGGGTTGTTCCAGCCGTATGCGGATGATAGCGGGTGTTGTTGATCCGAAGATGGGTGAATTGTAGAAAATCCAACCCTTTATATAGGAGAATTATCTTCCAAAGATAAAATATCTTAAAAAGATAATTTCCTATAAAATATCCATATCTCCTAAAATAAATATCTTCCTTCCAGCTATAAGATAATTTCCTAATAAAATAGATCTTATCTCCTAAAATAAATATCTTTCTAAGATAATTTTATAGGAAATATCTTAAAAGATAATTTCCTAATAAAATATATCTTATCTCCAAAATAGATCTCCTAAATATATGATCTTCCTTTCAGAAATCCAGCCCAAAAATATAAGATATCTCCTTCCAAAAATAAAAGATCTCAGCCAAGAATAAAATATATCCCGCCGCGTCAGGATATTCGCCTCGGTCGAGACGCTCTCGTAGATCACCTCGGTCGAGGTGAATCTGTGGTCAACCGAGGTGAGTCACAACAGAATGTGAAATCTCTTGAATCTGGTCCAAAGTGAATCTTTAATCCATGGCTATGCTTCCTGGATGGTTCCTTTTGCTCCTTAATGTAGCTCCAATGACTCATGACTCCTTTTGCTCCTTTTTGATGCAAAACATGCCATTTTACCTACGATTACAACAAAACTAGGTGTAGACCTCGATTCTCGCAAAGGTAGATGAAATGGTAGTGAAATCACATAATGTACACACAAACATGCAGATTATGAAAGATAAAACGTCTAAACAAACCCCAAAATATAGACTATAATTCATGCTATCAAAATACCCCATACTTAACCCTTGCTTGTCCCCAAGCAAGTTCCGCATATAGAAGACAAGATAGAATGGATTATAAGTCAAGAAAATCAATGAAAAATCTTTCAAAAACATTTTATGGTGTGCAACTATCATAGATCACTCTAAGAGAATACTTCCTGGAATTTAAAAACTCAATATGCTCAAAACATTTTATAAATATAGGAAAGTTGTTCATCTTTGCATAAAATCATAGAATGCATAATAAATCATATTTATCAAAATTAATCATGTATAATCCAGTTTAAACCACTAAGTCAATCAACAAGCTCAAGGTCTCAAGGGCTTCCCAAAAGAAAAGGTCAAGAAACGTGCAGGGTAGGGATGTATGTAAGGTAATGTGGTGCTAGAATCCGGGAAAAGGATGAACTTCACTTTCACTTTGACTTGCAACATCTTCCACCAATAAGCTTTGCTTATTTCACACTTTTTCTCTTTTTACTTTACTTTTTGGGATGCATGGACAGAGGTGCACAATAACCGAAGCCTAGGAAATCAGCAATCATCAATTTCTTGAGATGCATCAAACCCTTGATGCACATACCATGACCCGATAGGAATATCGCTCAATCCGACTTTGGCAAGACACAAACACCCGGCTATGTGAATGGTGCCGAGTTACTCATCTTCATGATTGACTTCCCCAAACCTATTATTGCTTTCTAACACTTTCGCTTCCAGCCTACTTCTCAACTTTAACTTGCTTTCACCACTTCGCTTGCTTCCAAATTTCCGGATAGGTAAAGGGAGGCAAAATGTATATGAGGGGCTAAGCATGATCAAGAAGGAGAAGAAGAAGAGAGTGAATTGCCTTGGTCTTTCCAAGAAGAATCGTGAGAGAACTTAACCTGCGGTGTCAACCTTCAAATTCAACATAATTTGGATAAAAACAAAGTATTAAACATGCCACTAATTTCAAACAAAGCATTTAGCAACTTAAACATATTATAAAACCTTTCAAACACATAAAGAATTTAAAACCAGTAAGTAAACAAAATCTTCACTGAGATCATATCCAGATAAGTAGCACAAAATCGTTTTCGAAAACTCTCAGTTAACCCACCTCGGTCGAGGTGTTCTTAGGTCAACCGAGGTGAATCACCTCGTTCGGCTAGAACTGTCCCGGTCGAGGTCCAAAATTTTTTTTTTTAAAACCAGTTTTCTTTCAGTTTCGACGTTTTTCTCAATCAAATAACCTGTAAGTATGCATGTAGTCTCAGATAAACACATAGATGCAAAAGTGAAGCATAAATATAAAATATCCGATAAAGCGTGAGTCATACATCAAAGTCATCAAATAAGTACATCAAATACCCCATACTTGGGACACATTGTCCCAGTGGGTCAGAATAAGTCTAAGGACAGGATACTCACCGAACATAGCTAAACTGCATGAAGAAGTAAGAAACAGCTCCCAGATAAGACCATCTCGGTTGGCGAAGTACATCTCGGTCGAGGTGTTCTGACAGTACCCGAGATGTATCTCAGTAAAGCTCGTTTCCTCAACTTCTCGAAATTTTGTTCTTCCAGTGTAGCTCCTGAACTGTGATCCTTCCTTTTGGAATATCTGGTTGCTGTCTAGAGGAAAACAAAAACAAAGCAACTATCTAAACTAAACTAGAAAAGGGAGAAGAAAGCAATACCTTGGGTTGCCTCCCAAGAAGCGCTTGGTTTAAGGTCGCTAGCTGGACCCTTCTCCATAGAATTACTCAATGTACCTTGAACACCATGGAGTGCTCATCACATCCATCAGAAAATTCTTCCAAAAAGGTTCCGGTTCCTAATTTCACTGGCAAATGGTAAGATCTCCCACGTACAAGCTTGTACGGTTTGATGCTCACCGGAATCCTTCTAGTCTTCCTGTACTTCAATGGGACATAATCTAGCCTTGCGTCCCATCCTTTCCTTGATCGAGAAAACAACTTCTCAAAAATCCTAGTAGCTTCCCCATCTTTAGCATGGGGATGGTACAGGGTCCTTAGCATGAGAGGGACCCCATACTTGAACAAGAGACACTTCATCGCCTTAACGGTGTAGTGTTTGCAAACTCCACTCCTTATAATCCAAGGAGTATCTTCTTCTATCGGTTTCAAGAGAGGTTTCATCTTGATCTTAGGAGGTTCTTTCGGAAGAGACCTCCAACTCTTCGGTGCTTTCCTGAAAAATTCAGAAATATTAATAGGGAATTCAAATGAAGTAGGAGAATGTACCTTGCAAAGTTCTCCAAAGCTTGAGACAAGTTTCATGTTGGGTTGATAAGCCACCCACGAAATCTTTCTCAGTTCTGCTGGTCTTTCTTCAACTTTGACCACAATCTTAGTAATTTGGTCAAGGTTCTCTGCATCTTCCACTTCTGGTTTTGCAGATTCTTCCATCTCGGCCGAAATCTCTTCTACCTCGGCCGAGGTCTCAATAGTTGGATCGAAATCTTCCAAATCTTCTTCTCCCTCAAAAGCTTCAGGAGAAACTTCTGGTTTGATTGGAGGGGTGCTTGGAACTTGCAGCACTTCCTTATGCTCCTCTTCCGGCTTAGCATAGGATAGGGTGCTTTCCTTGAGCTCCTCCACCTTCTTCATCAACCTCTCCCATCTTGATTCAAGAGAATCTTCAAGAGGTTGCTCACAAATCTTTTTAGGGACATTCAGTTCATCCCACATCGTAAGTTCACGCTGAATGGCCTCTTCTCTTTCCCATTCATTGTTGAACCAATAGAAGGAGTACTTCTCCTCCAAGTATTCATAATGGTCCGCCCTAGCACTTTGTCTTGCTATCCAGGCTGGATCAAATGTAGTCATCGGAAATCCTGAAAACTACAAAACTCATAGAAAGAGTAGTTAGTAGCAACAGGGGCAAGTGCCCCGAAAGCAAACCGTACCGGCTCGGTCTAGACCAAGTCCCCGGCAACGGCGCCAAAAACTTGTTCGCTCCAAACGGTGTGTGCAAGCTTTAAATTTATAACCCTAGATTTAAGCTTAAAACAAGGATGCGAACCCGCAGTGTACGGGTCAATCGTAGTAAAAGCAAGAAAATTCCAGGGGTCGATCACAGGGACTCGGTGAAACAAAGTCAACACGGTGTGCTAATGTCAATGCTAACCACAAGAGCAGTTAATACAATCAAAGATGAATAAGATGTCAAATAAGCAAACATGCAATTCTAGGGATTAAAGCATCAAGTTGTGGTTCCAACTCAAGATCTATAGATAAGCGGACAAAGCTGAGATTTTTGCATGGGGAAGGTGTTTCTAAAGTGGAGTAGATCACCGGGTAAGTCTCACTACACACTAATCCTAAACCATAACTCCTATTACCGGGTAAGTCTCAAGGAATCAAGATAAAGGACTATAACCTCAAACTAACATACCATCTAAGGGAATAGAATCAACCTTTACCGGGTAAGTCTCAGGCTAACTCACAAAGATGGGATGGAAGCACACTCAAACCCCAATAAAGGATAAACCTTTATTACCTACACTTATGATCGTTGGTACACAAACTAAGGAATTACCGGGTAAGTCTCATCCTAAGCTTGCATTGAACCAGGAAAGGTGTAATAAGAATAGGATTTAGCAAACTCTAACACTTAACTTTCTGTTTAAGATCGGATAAGTCACCTCGGTCAGGAGAATTCCACCCCGGCCGAGATGTTCATCAACCGAACGAGGTGCTTAGGGTTAAGGTTAAAGACTCGAACTTTCAGGATCCTACTGGAATCTAAGATTATTCTATCATTGTTTTTCCCACAACCTTCAGCCAATCACCCTAGAATCACACAAGGAAATTAGCCACTCATCATCATAATGAAAGTATTAAATGTATGGGAAGAAAGTGAATATTTGAACAAAGAAGAATTTAATGAAAAGACTTCAATAACTGAATCAAATATCACAACAAAAGCGTTCCTTGGATAATAATCCAACAAGACAAGACAACAATTGAGGGAATTGAAGACAATCTTACAAAACCCTTCAATAAAGCTATAAAAGCTATGGACTTCAATCTTCCTTCAACCTTCAAAAAGGTTCTTCGAATCTCCAAATCTGGAGTATGCCGCTGCTGCTGCGTAATGGGTTGTTCCAGCCGTATGCGGATGATAGCGGGTGTTGTTGATCCGAAGATGGGTGAATTGTAGAAAATCCAACCCTTTATATAGGAGAATTATCTTCCAAAGATAAAATATCTTAAAAAGATAATTTCCTATAAAATATCCATATCTC